>ML675613.1:38590670-38637279 GCA_007922155.1 Mesoclemmys tuberculata
AAACCTTTGATTTCAGTGAAACAAATTTTCCCGTCTAAAACTGGATATGATTATGAAGTGAGCCAAGATATTCAATAATAATGAGGAAGCTCCCAGTCTACTGTAAGAATTATAGAGGGTGCTAATGCATTGCCTACCAGAGACCGACAGAGATGGGAGCTAGGAGGAAATGTACGTTGCCATATTTTCCCCTGGGATTTTCCATCTGAATCAGAGTTCATTTAAAATGCAGACTCAGAAACTAAGTAAAAAATCCTGCTGACATTTCTTCCATCCCCCTCTCCCTTCTCCTTCCCAGTTTGTTGCTATCCAAATTGTAGGGAACTCTTTGGCTTTTCCGTTGTAATCACAATTCTGTTCTCTTTCCATGCCTGTCTCCCTCATAACAGAGCAGAACCTTCCACTGTCTCTCCTGTTGCCAGTGTGTAGCAGACAGAACCTCTTCTAATGACACTTTGGTTTTTCTGTCTGTACATACCATGCTAATACCCTCTTCTTCTTTTGTCTCCTTTTCTGAGCTTTTATCAGAAAACTGACAATCTAAAGATGGCACCTTCTAATTTAATGTCTCTGCTCTCCAGGGAAGGGATTCATAAGTGTATTTCAATCAATTTATGCTGGAGGATGAGGTCGATAATAGTAGAGCTGGCATAAAGTGGGAAAGCAGGCTTAAAAACCCCAGTTAATAACCCCAGCAGAGGGGGCAAACCCAGCAGATGTAGCCAACTTTACACCCTTTCCCACAGGAGCTTGTAATACAAGGTACAAATTAGGTCATCAGATGGAATGATCACAGTGTCCCTACACGCTGGTTATTGACAGATGCTGGAATAGCCCCGAGGGCTATTGGCAGCCAAGCACAAGTTAAGGCAGCTCTAACCTGCAAGGAGTATGTAACCAGCCCCAGGATCAAGGAAATACATTGCCCCTTCCTTCAGTTGCTGCACTGGGCTCAGGGGTAACTTCCCTACTGTGTATTTTCAAGTCTCATCTCTTTACTGAGGCAACCCATTTTTTTCACTCCCTTTTACCCTAGGACGCTAGCACCACCATGGTAGAATGAGTTATATTCTAATCTGTCTCATGCATCTTCAGAAAAACACTTACATTTGATAGTAAAATCTTTAACACTTGTGCTGATGTACGTAGCAGAAAGACCCAGGTGAGTTTTCAGATCCCATGTGGAATTGCAGCACCAGCAGTTAGGAAAAGAAAACATTTTCTGACTTGTGAACTGAGCGAATCTGATCAGAGAAATCACTGACAGGAAATAAATAGGGGACCCCAGGATGCCCTTTTTAGAATCACTTTTCAGAGCAGAACTGCAATTTAAAGTGACAGCTGAAGCTTGTATTTCCACAGAGTTCTTTTAAACGGTGTTTCAGAGAAAACTAACAGCTGATACTTTAGGTCTCCCAACAAGCATTACAAAGCATTGAGTTAGATACCAGCTGTGCAGCAACTGTACAGGCAAATGCAGTAGTTCACACATAGTCTGGGATTTTTTAACCTTTTTTACTGAGAGAAGGAACATTTACAGGGCCCTTCAGAAAAGGGATATGGAATTCAGCTGGACTGAACAAGAAAAGGAGTTTTCATTGAGGCTGCTGGACATAGACTTGTAGTTGATTCCACTTCCCAGACTGACAAACACTGACCGTGGAATGTAGTGTCACCGCGTAGGTCTACATAAGTCCTGTCCTGGACTCAGCAGTGATTGAGGGTCTACATACTACATTATGTGATTGAAATTAACAGTTCTAGTTCACTGACTCCTTTTGGAAGAGCACCAAAGTATCTTTCCCTTCCACTCCACCAGCCCCATCTCTCTTCCAAATAATAGCACCTATTAAACTACAGAACACTCCCACTGAGCCAGCACACCACTGTGCTTTTTGGGAAGGTTTGTGGTCAGGGGAGGGTGGACGGTGCTGGATGTTAAGAATGTGGCAGAGAGATTGTGGGTGCACTGAGGCTGTGAGGGGGATAGTAGATCATTGAGAGCCCACTGAAGGGAGTCCAGAGGCACTGGGACCACATTTGCTGTTGGGATCTGACTTTTTGTTTCCAATATAATTCATGGCAACACCAATTCAGATCACATGAAAACTGATTGAACTACCTCCTGCCCAAAACTTTTCTAAGGTTCATTTACTTCATTCTTTTCCTGTTGGTTTTCTACAGTTGATGTCCCTTTGCTCTTCCAGGATTGGAAATGTCACCAAAGCTTGTTTTTATGTGATCTCTAAACCAGACTGGTAGACTCAAGGGGGATGAATACCTCTGATCCCTTGTGTACACATTTGAACCAGACCAGACCTTCTGAAGTTACCAAACACTAGATGAATTGGCCTGGGACTGGAACCATTATCTGCTGGCTCAAAGGCTGGAGAGATATTGGCTAAGCCTTTTTCTTACTTTCTCAGAGTTGAGGCTGAAATTGATGCCTCATCTCTGAATCTGATGTCTTTTTAGAGGCTTAACTTCTTCTTACACAATCTAGGCTTTATACAGTCTTAACTATGGAATCTGATCAGTGCAGTTTGTGGTTACACCTACCTATACACATTTTTTTTGCAGCCTTTGCCTTGAAGAACCATCTAAAGATGAGTTTTCTCCATCTCAGGAGAATTGTATTTATTTATTTATTTTACAGTTCTAAAGTGTATTGTTTTCAGCTTGTGCAAAGTTCACCCTGACAGTCGGCAGTTAAGGATCAAAGCTTCATATGGCACGTTGAAAGGTCAACGCATGCATTAAATTGTGCATTCTAAATTAAAGCTTTGTAATTCACAGGCTGTGACTCAGAATTTTTATAGGAAAGGAACAAGGTAAGAAGAAAGATTTCATCCCTTCTTAGTTATGTTAGCCCCCCCCCAATTCAGTCCTACGTCACAGCATTGTGACCTCCTTTGGCAGTTCTGAAGGTTTTGTTGCCATGTCTGCTTATAGTTGCAGTATATCTAGAGCAGATGACTGGGACTCAGGACTTCTGGATTCTGTTCTCTGCTCGGACATGGACTTGTGCGACCTTGGGGAAAAATGTCAGAAGTGCCCAAGTGACATCATTTTCAAAAAATGATCTAGCCACTTAGGAACTTAAGTCTCATTGGAAGTCAATGGGACATAGGCTCCCGAGTGCCTAAGGGACATATTTACAACGATACTTATGCACCTAAAAATGCTGATAGGTGCTTTTGAAAATCCCTGCTATCTTTAGGTGCCTAAATACCTTTGAGCATCTGACCCCAGGTCACTTCTGAAAATGGGACCTATGTTCCTAGGTCACTTAGGCACTTTTGAAAATTTTACCCTAACCCTTTCTGATCCTCAGTTGCCCAATTGGTAAAGTGGAGATTGTAATACTTCCCTACTGCACACTGGGCTTGTGAGGCTGAATGAAATAAAATATTTGTGGCACACTTTGAGATCCTTAGATGAAAGGGCACGTAGGATGTAAACGCTTTTATTTAACAAACAATGAATGCATAAGAACATGAGAATGGCCATAGTGGGTCAGACCAATGGTCCATCTAGCCCGGTATCATGTCTTCTGGCTGGTGCCAGATGCTTCAGAGGGAATGAACAGAACAGGGCAATTTATCAAGTGAACCATCCCCTGTCGTGCAGTCCCAGCTTCTGGCAGTCAGCAGTTTAGGGACATCAGAGCATGGGGTTCCAACCCTGAATGATTTAGCTACAATTGAATTTTAAATCAGTTTAGTTAAACCAGTACAAATTCCTGTTGTTAACGTACTTTCTTTCATTGGTTTACACCTGGTTTGTACTGCTCTAGCTTTAATTGACTTTACTGATTTTAAGAGTGTCCATGGGGTTTGTACTAAATAAATTGACTTTAAAAAACAATTTTAGTTTTGTGACGCTGACAAATCAGGTACCAGCTCTTGCCGAGGCTTTAGGCCTCATATGAGCACTGACAACTTAATTGCTGGAAACCAGTCTGTTTTACCTGTGTGTTTATATGGCTAAAATGGATATTAAATTTATAACGAAGTGTTTAGACTTTATCAAATGCTTGTGAGTTGCTACATGTAGTACTCACTTATAGTATTCTTATCATATGCTATAAGGTAATATTTAAGTTTTGCTTTGTAACTGTAATAAATGTTTGCCCTGGAACTGTGAATCTTTCGGGGGGGGAGGGTTGTCCCCTGCTCATCAAGAAGGCTATTGAAACTAAACGGGCCATTGTGGGACATCAAAATACAAGGACTTTGTTAATAGCCTCTTCATGCCCATGAAAAGACTATGTGCAAAAGGACTCCTCCCATCAGCTTAATTCTGGAAGAAGAAAATAAAGATAGCTGACAAGAAAACTCCTCATTTCATCTGCTGTTTAGATTCTTACAGGGCTGGAGCGCTGGAGCTACAAAACAGTAACAGAGATCCCCAGGGTCAGGCTAGGTTAGGCCTAAAAGACATTCAGTGCTGACTGACTATTACAACACTGACACCTTTTGGAACACTAAACTGTAACTCATTTGTGTATATATGTTGCCTGCTTTAACCTGTATAACTCTAATTTCTTTTTCCTAGTTAATAAATCTTTAGTTAGTTTACTGCAGGGTTGGCTGCAAGCAATGTCTCTATTGAAAGATCTAAGATACAAATTGATCTGGGGGTGAGTGACTGATCACTTGGTATTGGAAGCAATCTGAATCTTATGTGATCTTTATATAACATATATAGCATCCACCTATCACCAAGACTGGAAAGCCTAAGGAGACTGTCTGTAACAGTCTTACCCTGGAGTCATAGTGTTTTAGGCATTCACATTTGTTACAGGGTTAGTGAAATCTAAGTACAGAACACTCAACCGATTTGGGGTCTTTGCCCTGCTTCTTGATAATCCATCCTGAATTTGGCCCGCACAATCATGAATCACTCCAGACAATGTGACAAGTTTAACTAGTGTAATATTTATGTATAGATGAGGCCTAAGAAGAGGGCAGGGGAATTGTATTTTGATTCCTCTTAACTGCTTCAGGCCTAATTCTGGTTTCATTTACTCTACTGTTAATCTGGAGTAAATCCACTGAAGTCCACAGAGATACAGCATAAAAGAGAACAGAACCAGCCCCTTTCTTGGAATTTATCTTCCTTTAATTATTTTTTCTAAATTTGTGCTCAAGTTAGTGTTCATGAAAGTGATGGATTAGAGACAAGCAGGGTATGAGCTGACCTATTGTGTCTTGTTCACTCCCAGCAATGCTGATGCACCTCAATCCTGATTTGTACTTGTCCTAAATACTCCGCATTGTCATTTCATCAGAGTTCTGTCCTAGAGCAGCCCCTGCTGTTACAGTTCTGAGATCCAGTAGCAACCCCTTTCTACTCTTGAAGAAGTGCCCCAGTCATTGCCTCAGTAAAAAATCAGATTTCTTCTTTCCACTGTAAGCAACAGCAATCTTACTCCTTGTCTTGTAAATAAAAATAAAGTTTATTTGGACTAGGCTGGAAAATAAAGCACAAGTCCCGTGTCTAGTCAGATGCAACAAAACCACTACTGGAGTGGCATAAATTTTGTGTTATAAATAATATTATTTCAAACGCAGATTAGCAAAATTACTATAGCTAAAGCAAAAGACTGCCTGTGCTTCTCCTGGCTTGTCAGTTTAGATTTTCTTCATGTCTCCGTAAATTGGGCCTAACAACCAAAAGTTTCCACATTTCCTCCATATTTTCTTTAAAATATCACACTTCACTTTGATGCTGAGCTGAAGCATGCACCCACTCCAATTTACTGTTGTAGAAGAGCCTATTGTCCTTAGAGCACAGAACAGTAAGTTGGTTTGTTTCTCCCTGTTGTCCAGCAGCGGTTATTTACTGATCTAAAAGAGGGGTTCTCATTTCTCTTTCGAGGGGGTCCACGGCTTACAAGAACACTCATATTTACTAAAAGGTTTTTTTTGCTCCCTCAGGGGTTCACATAAAAGCTCACCTTATTATCTTTTATGCAGGATTTAAGGGTCATTGGTGACAATCACTTCAACATGAGTGCTCCGTGCAACACAGTGGCCAAGAGGGCTGAAGTGATCTTGGATGTACCAGAAAGGGAATATCAGATAGAAGCAAGGAAGTGGTATTGCTGCAGTACCCATTATTGTATGACTGCTATTAGAAAACTGCATCGAGTTGCAGTGTCCACACTTCCAGGAGGATATGGAAATGCTGGAGAGAGTTTGAAGGAGAACCACAAAAATAATCCAGGGTCTGGAAAACAAGTCTGAGGATGTGAGATTTATGGAGATCAATTAATCCAGTTTATTGAAGAGATGGTTGAGAGCTGAATTGATGGGACTTTTCACCCTTGTTGACAAAGGCATAATAAGATCCAGCAGCTGGATGATGAAGTTAGATAAATAAACATATTAACATAAGACATACTGTCCTCTCCATGAAGGTAATTAAACATTGGAACAGTTTATGGGGGGGAGGTGGTCGACTCCCCACCACTTGGAATCTTTTTAAAAGATATGCTTTAATCCAACTCCTGGGAGAAATTCTGTAGCCTCTGTGTGCATAGGTTGGGCTGGATAGTCATTGTGTTCCCCCCCAGCCTTGGAATCTGGGAATCTGTCACTCACCATGTTAATCCTCTTTCTTCATGGGCCAGGGAGAGAATGGGATTGTCTGTAGTGCCTTCAACATGCGCATAATAGCTGCAGCTCTGCATTAAGATAATCACATCTGATGCTTTGGGGCATCTGCCGGTTGTCTGGAGGGGCCAGAAAAGAATTTTTCTCCCCCAGTGCACAATTGGTTAGATGCATTCTGGAGTTTTCCTCAGTAGAGATTGGCCACAGCTAGAGTTAGAATCCTGGACAAAGTGGACTGGTGCTCTGAGGCGGTGCAGAGACTCCTCTTTCTAGATGGCTGGCTGGTGTGTTTTGTTCAGATGAGCAGAGTCAAACTGATTGCCAGATTTGGGATCAGAAAGGAATTTTCCCTCCAGGCAGATGGCTAGGGCCCTGGGTGTTTTTCACTATGCTCTGTAGCAAAGGGCATGGTTTGCCTACTGTGGTCATCTGGGCATATCCCACCTAATTAATTTTCTGCCCTTACAAGGACCTTGAAGAACTGGTGGCACCTGGGTCTTTCCTGTTCTCTCCGGTGACGCACAGTTTAGCCTCCTGCAGACTGAAATCCTCTAATCTAATTACAGTGTTGAGCAAAATATAGGGATATATAGGTGAAAACTAATGGCCTGTGATATACAGGAGGTCAGACTAAATAATCTGGTGGTCTTGTCTGGCCTTAAACTCTCTCTAGGGAAGATTTTTAAGATCTCTTGGGAGAGTGATTTCCTACCGTGCACCTGGGTCCTCATTTGCAAGCTAGTTACCATATAACATCACACACAGAGCGCAATATTGAGTTCCTCAAGATTTATTCAAAGAATCCCTAATATGAAGTGGAGAAAAAAAAATACAGGCTACCAAATGAGATGAAACATGAAAAAGCATCCTTCTAATTTCCATAATATGAAGTCCCCACTCAAGAATCTCAACTAATCAGAACAAAAGCAGTGGCAACTAAACTCTCCGAATAAATTAAAAATCCATGAGTCTAAAATATAAAAAAGAGCTATCAAAGCATGCTACTCGGAGGCTGTCAGTTTTGAGAGGAATTCCTACACATCTTCACAGCAGTGTCCTAATCTCCATAAGATGTTTGCAAGAGCCAGGCTGAGGCAGCCTGCTGCTTCAGCCAGCTCTTGCCCCACTTCTGAAATGAGGCACTGTTAACACTAACATGAGAAGCTGAAGCCATCATGATATCGCAGGCCTGTGCTGCTCTCTCAGAAAACAAAAATGCCCTCACCAATCAACTTTTTTACCTTTTCTAATCTACTCTATATTCTAGGTGGGGAACATATTAGCAGGCAGTTTCATGGCTTTATGTCTTTATATAGTGTCCAACATCATGCTATTTGGCAACCAGTGGGGTAATGGTGAAAAAAGAAGTGAGTAAACAAATCTAAATTAAACTCTGTATTCACCAAACGAGAAGTGCGTAAACGCCGATCATCCTTGGCTATTCTCTTGCTTTCCCCCCATCTCCAGGGTACCTTTGTGCTTGGGGGTAGGAATGGGGGGGCAAGGGTTCTATCCCTAGCTCTGCTGTTGGCTCAAATGTGTGACTTCAGGCAAGTCACTTAAACTCTCCGTGTTCCTCCATTCCTGCCGAAGGACATTTATAAGCCAGAATTAACTGATGTTTTGAGATACGTGGATGAAAAGTGCAAGAGACATACAAAGTATTATGATGTCTGTCTCTCTTTCTAGTTTTTAGTGTGCCAATCACAATTTGTATCTAGGCTCCAGCTCTCAAAGATTGTTTACCATTTAAAGTCCGCTTTTTGAAAATGTGGAAGCCTAGAGTTGTGCAAAATTGAGCGCCTACTTTCAAGCAAAGTTACCACCATTGCATGTGCAAATAGTGTGATGTGCACAATATTGATATATGGATTGATTAGAAAGAATGGCAAGTCAGTAGAGCAGGCGTAAGGGTAATGGTAAAAATCTTTTATTCATATAGAATCCTTCATCCATAAAGATTACTATGTGGTAGACAATCTTTGCAAACTTCTAATATGACCTCTTGTTCTCTCTTGCTGTCAGTGGCTGTGGAGACCAAATCCCCCCCTCACTGCTACAGGTACCCCTATGTCATGCATGAGGTACAGTGATGGAGTGGAAAAATCATGCACTGCTGCAATCTGTGCTGTACAGGTCTCACATTGAGAGCCTCTATTCAGCCTAGTGGGCCTCATGATCTATAAACTGAAACAAGGATTCGTCCTATCTATATATTTTGTTGCTAAAACACTGTTTTTCTTTTTTCTTTTTTTTTTTCTTCTTGGTTCTCTAAAGCCAACCGAAGGTGAGGACTAAAGAAATGTTCCATTGTGTGATGAAGAATTCCAGAATTTCTCTTTGTATGGCATGGAATCAGAAAGGACTTAAAAAACTGGGCTGCTCTGAGTACCTTTCAATCCCCTATATCTAGGATGGCATCTGTTATATTTGTTCCTCAAATTCTTGCAATAATGGTTCGATTGTTCCTTGGGAAGAAATAGGAGGGAAAGCCATAGAAGACTTTAGGATTTCAAACAAATGCACTTTTCTGTATCACTTTAAATTAAACTAAATCCACATTGGTCACCCATTTCACTGAGATTCAATATGCCATTTATTACACGTTAGTTTAATCTGGTACAAATTTGTCTCTACCAAGGACTTCACATCTGTCTCTGGGTTGCACACCTTGGCCACCTAGGGTATCAGTGAGGCAATGGGGAAGTGAATTCAGATTATCCTGCTCCAAATGTGCAAGTCCAGGAGAATAACCATTTACTGTTAAGCATATAGGGCCTATGACATACAGCTGAGCATTTCTGATTCTATCCAGCAGAGGCAAGTGGTGCATACCAATATTAGTCAGTTCATTATAATATGTTTAATTGGTTTCATTCTGAGCCCCATTCCTTGTGCAAAGGTGGGTGCATCAAAGAAAATAATGTGAAAATTGGCCTCATTTGCCTCTCTTTTGGCAGTAGTGGCAGAGAGACCAAGGACTGAATAGGCTATAGAGCTTGAATTATTCTCTCATGCCTACAGCTGCTCTCTCCAGACCAGGTTTGAAACCCATTGATAGAACAGTATAAGGGCAGTTTGCACAACTACCTGTGGCCTACCCAATCTGAAGATAGAGGTCTCACACCTTCACGGGTACCCATCTTTCACCCTTCACCAGTACTAAAACCACTTAGAATAGGAACATTTTAAAAAGTGCATTCATGCATGTTTAAAATCTAAAGGAGAAGGGGAGGATGCAGGGTCCCAACAGGCATAGTCCTAATAACCACATGATATTTCATTAACATACTAGAAGAGTTTCAGTGAAGTGAGAGAACAGAGCTTTGTGGGCAGTAGTTATTTTAAAAAAGATAGAATCTTAGGCTGCATCCTTCTTATAAAGGTAATAAATAGTCAGATCTTCAGTTAAACAAACTTTGGAGCCACAGTCAAGCCAAGGATATGGTCTTAACAAGCTATCCTCCAGTTATTATTAGACTGCAATGTCCAGTAATTATATATTCTAAATTTAGAAGTAGAAATATTTTTTCTTCCACCTACTGCATGAAATGAGATGCTGAGGCACCTAATTTTGTTGTGCTGGCCATGTGACTCGCATAAACAGTGGCCAGTTCAAGAGAAGTAACTACCACACCTTTGTGAGTTAATAGCTATACAGTATCCTGGGTTCTCACAGCTGTCGATCCCACTGCAAATGCTAACTAGATGCAAACTGATTTTAAAAAATACTTTGAATATGATTCAACAGTAGCTAAGGTGATTGACTCTGCTGTACATCAGTGCCCTCTGCAGTGTGGAATCAAAACTACTCAAATGTTCCGGGATTACATTTGCCCCTTGTGACTGGAAAACTGAAAGGAATAGGAAAGCTCTAATGATATTGACAGCTGATGGAGATTCTTATTTAATTCTCTCTCTCTATCTCATACTTGCCCCCATGGTATCCAAATACATGTGACAGGTAAAAACCTGTGTTTCTTCAACAGAATATTCTGCATTCTGAACTACCCAAAAATGTGAGGTCTCTGTGCATGTAGCAACACGATGAGTGGAGATGCTAAGCTCTACATAAAAGAGACCACTCTGTTCCCTTTCTCCTTTCCTGGGTCAAAAAAGCCACATATAAAGCTAATAAGGAGAGCTTTGAAAATAAAAAATGGCATGTCCCTCATCCTGGAAAAGGCTTTCAGAACTGTAAGAACAGACCTTAAATTACAGGGTTTTTACTATTTCTCAGTACAGTATGTCCATCTGCAATTTCTCTTCTTCAGTCTACTGTCATCTCTTTTAAAATAACAGTCTGGAACTACTTTGTGAAATTGTTCAACCTTCCAGAAATACAAAGGTATAGATTCAGCTTCTTTTCCCTTCCCCATTGCCCTCCTGAACCAACCACACCAGCCCACTTTCAATAGACATTGGGAGGTTATTGTGATTAGAGTCATTAAATATTTGCACGCAGTGTGAAATAAATATGAAGTGGGAGTAATACAGCTGCATTGTATATCACTTTTCGAAGGACCTAGAGGAATAGCTACAGTGAGTACTCAAATGAGCAAAATTCAGCCCTGAGTTCAAAGGCATTACACCCTCTTTTCACAGAACTGGTTTTGGCCCATAAAGCTAATTTGCCTGTTATTTTGCACTGAATCAAATATTTTATGACTTAACACCTGCACTTAACAAATGAATGATGCCTCTTTGACTTGTTAATACACATACTCTCTATACTACTTAAAGGAAAAAGAAACACAATTCCTTCTAGTGTTTATTTATAGCTCTTTAGCTCCACTGTCTGGTGGTGATTTAAATCTTATATAGAATTGTAAAATAATTTATTTTCGGAGGTAATTAAGATGTCACTGTTATGCGCCAAAACAAGGATGGTATTTAAAGTTTTTGGGGTGGCAGAGGAGAGTGGCAGATGGGTTAAATGAAATCCTGGCCTCATTGAAGTCAATGGGCATTTTGATGTAGAGTTCTGTGAGGCTAGGGATTTCAGCTGTTATATTTATTAGAAATGGTGGTGAGCAGGTGAATTTACCTCCGAAGTCAAATCTGTAATTTACAAGTGTTTTGGGCTGTTCCAACTGGCGTTCTGAGTCATCACATTATACAGAGAGGAGAATAATGAAGTTCTGATCATCTTCAAAGTGGATCCAGGGGATTTTAATGAAGGCTTGTGTCTAATTGTCTCCTCTGCCTATCTTTCTGTCTCTGTCTTTACAAAGGGTTCTTGAGAGCTATTTCAGTGAACAATTCACAAGGAAGAATTTTCTCCAACCAATTTCACCTTTTAATTTTCTCCTATTCACAAACTGATCCTGAACAAATTGGGACACTTTAGCAGTTCTGCCACCCAATAGGATTCTGCTGAGGAAGGCAGGAGGGTTTTAACTTGCATGCTGGGCTTCACAGGAGGTGCTCAGAGACTATGATAATGAGTGTGGTACACATGCTTAGTCAGGCTGATGGGTAGAAATGTGCTGATTCATCACATTCCTGGGTGTCCTGACCATGCTCTCTTCCTTGTGAATCTCTCCCCCACCCCCCATAGTGTTCGGTGATCACTTAGGCTGTGTGAACACTGGAACCTAGGGGTGTGATTCCCAGCTCATATAAACATACTCGTACTAGCTTGGGGAGAGTTCGCGTGTTAAAAAATGTAATCGCTTACCTAGTTCAGATCCACAGGCTTCCACGCAGATTTGTACTCTGCTCTTGATGCTGTGCTACTGAAGTGACACTACTATTTCTTTTGTGAGAGGTCAATGAGAGCTAGCGTGAGTATGTCTGTACGAACTGGGATCACACCCCAGGTCCCATGTACATACAGCCTATGGGTCAAATCTTCAAAGGTATTTAGGTCCCTAACTTCCACTGATTTCAATAGAAGTTAGGATCCTAATTACCTTTGAGGGTCTGGGCCTCAATGCTGAACACAATAGATCTGCATTATGATTGTCTACATCCGGCGCCAGCATGAGCGGCACAGTGCCCTGCCTAGACCCTCCATCTAGGATGCTCAGCCCTTAAAGGCAAGGTCCCCATTGCCACACCACCCACTTTGGAAGTAGCACTAGCAGCTACAAGACACTGTGGAGTAGGGGTTGCAAGCATGTTGGGAGCCACACTGCCCTGCCTGATGGGCTGTCTTCTCCTATGGGCCGACTGCAGAAGCTGGCGTAATCTGGGCCTGAATCAAGCTCACTGTGGCTGCCATCTTTGATCCATATACAGCAAAGAACTTCCCAAAAGCTTTGCTATGCTATGCTCTGCATTACCCCAGAACTCACCGCAACTGGCATTTCTGTCAAACTCCATCCTCCGCCCAAAACCACCCAAATGTCCTGGATTTAGCAGTTTGACCCACAACACCCCAAGTCCCAGTTGAAGTGGGTCATGTCCCACAGGGTTGTCTGGACTTGGCTCCCAAACCAGGTGCTCAGAGACAGGGTCACAGCAGCATTCACTCAAATTTGGCCTGGAAACGCCCGCTCCCCCGTTAGGGGGGTTAGACCAAATCTGAGCAGTGCTATGACCCCCATGCACCCCAGCCAAGTCTCAATGGCCACAGCAGGAAGCCACACCAGCCAGCCTGCAGGATAGCAGCCGCCAGAGCCACAACTGCAGTGTGAGTGCAGGACAAGCTCACTCTGCAACTCCCCATCCCAGGGCCTTCTAAACCACAGGGGTGACATCTGACCCCCCTTGGGCCAGCACCTGATTCCCCTCCTCCCTACCAGCTTGCAGTGTTGAAAGTATGCTACCCTTACCACACCCCAACAACATATGAACTTGGAATAATAATATTTTAATTAAAGAAAGTAAAAAGATGTGGCTGCAACAGAGCACATATTGATTTCTCATGTTCTAGTCTTTGTCTTTCCCAAACTCACCTTTTCTTTACCCTTTGTTTATTATCGCTTGTTGTATTATATCTAAAATATATTGTAAGGCCCAGTTTGGTATATTGAGGAAACTGGAGCACAAAAGAGTTACACATCTTGTTCAGCTACATTGGTATAAAATACTTTCTAATGTACAGCTTTCTAATATAGACAGGGCCCAACTCTCAAACTGTTTGCTGTTAGTAGTTGATAGTGGAGCAGTCTGATTGGTCACATAAGTCACATGGTAGCACTATTTTGTTCTCTGACTGGATAACTAGACTTTATAAGCAGTAGAAAGGGCTGATTACTTTTGGGAGTAGAGTATTTTGCTTTTACTGGGAGGGTGCTAGAAATAAAAAGGCCTAAATGAGTTAGCAGATGCTAAGCTTTTTTTCCTTTCTCTTTTTCTACAATAGTATTAGATGTAGGCTATATAGGTGGACCTCAGATTTTAAAAAATACCTAGGCCACTCCCAGACATAGAGAAAGATAAACATAAATCACTGAAGGCAAGATTTACTGGCTATTTGCAGCAGACTTTAATGTGGCACAGTAGGCACTTATGAGTAAGAGGAAATGAGAGAGCAGCTGTGTCCACTTTTCTAAGGGATTTTGTTGGTTCTAATTGGAGTGGGGGTAATAAAAGGATTTGGTTCAGCTGTGGGTTGTTTAATGCTGCTTGCAATTATTAAAGCTTTACCTGGGGGAGCTCAAAGACACAGAACTAACTGAGGTTTTGTCAGGTACATTCTCTAGAGGCATTTTTCCCTAGAAGAGAAAATTATTTTGGGGTATAATAGTTTTAATGGGTTTTAAAATATTCTACTCTAGTATGATTAGTAACATGTTCAATTGTGTGAAATAAATGCTTCACCACAGAACAGCTGTCACTTTGGGACTGCCTAATTAACCCCACACTATGTTTACATTCAAATCTCTTTTGTCACATTCCCACAAAATAATTGCATTTGTGTATACAAGTGAATTGTAATCTGTGAAGGGCATGGGCAGAGACCCTGGTCCATCTCATCTGACTAACTGCCTCAGTGTTGGGGTTTCAGTGTCCTGTCCCTGTGCAACAATATTTCATATGTATCTGAAGTGTCTTTAGTGAATGTACTGGTCTCCTATTTTCTATCACCACCCGTCCCTTTCACCACAGTTTAGGACACTCCTTCTACCAGCACCCTTCCTCTATTTTCAAGGTTCTATTCCTTGATAGTGAGATGTGAGAACAGCCATCCAATGGCAAATAACTGTTTTGACCTTGAAGGTAGTAACAACAAAAACAGCAGATGGCTCCTCCTTCACCACCACACCCTCCCCTATGTGATTCTATTCTTTCTTGTGACATGGCTCTTTGTCTTTTTTCACCAACACCCAGGACACTCTTCATATCACCTTTATGTTTTTTACCTCTAAATGCAACCTTTCTAGCTTGTTCCAGAAGTCATAAAGCAGGGCATCCATCCCCCATCAGAGAAGCTGGCAGCATTCCTGACATTTGACTGCATTCCCTGCACCTTACACCTAACTGATCTTTGACTTCTAGTGATAAATATGCCCAATGGCCTGTGAAGGGATGTTAGATGGGATGGGTTCTGGGTTAGTACACAGAATTCTTTCTGGGTGTGAGGCTGGTGAGTCTTGCCCATATGCTCAGGATTTAGTTGATCGCCATATTTCGGGTGAGGAAGGAATTTTCCCTCAGGGCAGATTGGCAAAGGATCTGGGTTTTTTTTGCCTTTCTTTGTAGCATGGGGCATGGCTCACTTGCTGGTGGATTCTCTGTACCTTGAAGTCTTTAAACCATGATTTGAGGACTTCAGTAACTCAGTCCTAGGTCAGGAGTCCATTACAGGAGTGGGTGGATGAGGTTCTTTGGCTTGCGTTGTGCAGGAGGTCAGACTAGATGCTCATATTGGCCCCATCTGACCTTAAAGTCTATGAGTCTATAAAGTGTCACCAGGCTGTGGACTCTACCCTGTTTTACCTAGCCTGGTGGTGACAGCGCTATAACACTGCCCATCACACCTCTCTCTATAGCTCCTCTTCCAAACCTTCTTCTTTTCTTTCCAACTCTCAAGTGCTCAAGATGGCTGCACAAACATTTCCAGGATCAATCATCCCATAAACACATTTGTAGGATCACTCAAAATTTTTGCTTTACATGCACATTCTTGCAAAACAAAGTCTCTCACGCCAGTGTTTGCAGAAAGTGGATGAAAAGGTCATAAATGTCATCAAAGCAAAAGCCAATTCAAATACAGCTCAGTGTTTGTGGATCATTGTCTGTGCTATTCTGCCTGCTTTGGGTAAAACTCTGAACTCAAAAATTGACAGGTTAAGTAAGGGGAATGCTTTGCAACTTTGTTGTTTAAGATCTGTGCAGCTGTCATTTTAATGTCTGGGCTGAGAGTCTGTTAACTGATCATAAACAGGCTGTTGTGTTTCTTTCATTTTAAAAAATAGCTTTTCTGTTCACCTACAAGAAAAATATCTATTGTGATGGATGGATAATATGCACATGGAAAAAATAACTCTTACAAGTGACTGGTCAAAGCCTTAAAGTGGATGTTTTGTATGCATATAAAAATACACAGGCCAGTGATGTCAAAGGCTTAAAAGGAAAGATCATTATAGCTTCACTAAACGCATCTATGCTGCTAAATTGCCTTGATCCTAGGGAGCAAATCCTTGCAAAAATAACACATGGTTTGCCAGTCAGTTAAAAAGTCTGATTCCTTTGAACACAGTCTTCTTCTTAGGCTGTGCCGCTGTCTCTATTACCTGATATATTGTTTTTCAAATATTAAAGTACTTTTTGTTTCCAGACAGAGGACCACTCTGGAGTCCACGTAAAAGATTTACATGGAGCACATAAGAGACTAAAAGGAAATAAGAACAAAAATTATCCTATTTATGCAGGCCAAGTCAGATATTCAGAAAATGAAATGCATTATGGAACACCAAATCCCAAAAGGTTCCATTCTGTAAGTCAGACATGAACAAAATCATGGGTACTTAGAGGAGAATTGAACAGGCTCAGGAGTTCTGAATGCCTTGATGGGATGGACTGAGATATAATGTGAGTGAAATAGTCTGTCTCTTGATAATACATTGATTATTAATGTTATAGTTATGTGAGGGACCTGCATGACTTTAAGGGTTAGAAATGGGAGATGGAGCCTTTTGCCCCTTGGTCATCAGACCAAACAAGACCCCACTGATAGTAAATGGAAGTAATTCCCATCTGATGGCTGTCTGGTGACCCCTATGTGAAATGAGTCGGTGGTTCTCAGTCCAGTCGCCAGTGCACAAAATCCACATAGCTGAAATTACTATTCCAGTCTGGCAGCCTCAGGAGAGAGGCCAAAAACTGATTTGAGAATGGAAACTGAATTCTCTTTTCATCCAGTAGGCAATTCCTCCAGCCCATCCTGTATCTTTTCAGTGGCTTTACCGATGCCTTCAATCTTCAGAGCTATTAACCTCGCCCCTTTCAACCAATCTTAAATTTACTTTAAAGAAAATGATCTCAGATGTCTGTCTTCAGGGGATGGGGGCAGGGCGGCAGGAAATCCCCTGGTTTCTATCCAGCCTCACCTTGTATTTTCACTTTGCAATGTGTTTGACTGCACCAGTAGATTTAGCTGGGAGGCCATCAAGGTTAATGTTCAGCCAGTACCAGGTAGCAACAGTCCTAGCTTCAGCTGTCAGTCTTGCTCCTTTAGTTCAAAGGCCTGGATTAGGTTCAAGAAACTACAGTTCTCTTAAAAATCTTTTTAGACTATCAGTGACTTTGATCCTCTAATTTGCTCATCAGTTTTAGCTCACCTCAGTATATTACAGAATGGCCTCTGTTCACCCATCACCAACCTCAATGGACATGTGAATTTGGTGGTTACAGTCATTGAGCTAATGGCCCCTTTGGCCCCTTCTGCTCTGCTGGAGTCCATCCCATCTCAGGTCCTGAGCCATCACCTCTCCTAGAATGAAATGATATAGTTCTCCCACTCTCAGACTGGGGCTTGGACTGCAGTCCTCTGGTACTAACCATGATTACCTCAACAGGTCTGACTGGGTTTGACTCCAGCAGTGCCCTTCTCTCTGGGAACCATGACCAGTGCTATCAATTGAGCAGACAGCTTTCTTAAAATCAAATTTTGTTTTATTTAAAACCAAAGCAATTCAGAGAAAACAGAACTGAAAATACTAGACAGACTATACAAGTATAGCTTACCAGGTGTCTGTCTGTTTTCCATAGCCCCTTAACCCAAGCCAGCTGGCATGGGCCAACCGCAGGTCATTAATTGTAGTGTAGACATCCCCTGTGGGGCATAATCTGTTTCCTTAACACACACTCAGTCTGCTTCAGGGAGACTCTCTTTAAATCCTGCTCAATTTTTTTAATATCCCTTATTCCTTTTTCTCCAGAGAAAGGGTTTAGTGTTCTTTTGGTCTTGAAAGGTATGTCTATGTCATGTTTTAAAACTTGCAGCAGCAAGTCTTGGAGCCCAGGTCACAGCCTCGGGCACACACATGAAGAATTCTGGTCAGCGGTGTAGATGCTGTGGCTCGAGCTGCAGTCTGGGCTCTGAAACCCACCTGTTCCTTTGGCTTCAGAGACTGAGTTCCAGTCTGAGCCCCAACATCTACACAGCTGACCAGAATTCTTAGATTATTACATAGCAACTCGACATCCACTACAGTGATCACTGAGGAATGCAGTATCTGGTGGAATTTTTCAATCAATGTTAACTTGGGCTTCTCTTAATGTTATGCAAAAACTGAGGCATACAAAATCAGAGAGAAACACTGAGGATTTGTGCTAAGTACCTTTCCTAAGGTCACACAGTGAATCAGTGTTCAAACCAGGATTACAATCCAGATTTCCTGACTTCTGATCTTGTACTCAGACTTGCTTTATGCAAAATTGATCATAAATCATAGTAACTGCTGCTGCAAGCCAATTTGAGGAACTGGAAAGCAGACACATGTGATGGACAAGAGAATAATGGATGAAGCTGGGAAGAAGAACCTGAAAATAACCAACTCCAATGTATTTGGATTTTTTGGAATGCAGATTCTTGGAGTGATGGGGTTTAAATGAGATTTTTCTAGTGGTTTACATTTTAAAGTCTTCACAGGCAGCAAATATCCTTAACTATTTATACAAACCTTCATCTACTTTAGGTCAGAAGGCAAAAAGTATATTAAAAGGTAACTTAAATATTAGATTCATTGAAGATTTTTAACATTACCCAAGGATTCAGCCGGCATTCCCTTCACAGCCAAGACTCATGTTGAGTTCACTATGATATCATTTGGGGTTTTTTAATTTTATTTATGAATTTTTACAAAAACGTCACAAAGTTTTAAACAAAGCAAGAATCCATTATTTCAAAATTTTAACATCATATAAATGTAAATTACCAAGCAATCAAACAAGTGAATTCATCATAAACAGCTTCTTTACTGAAAGAGATGGGGGGGAGGGGAAACATTGCCAATAAAGAAAAGAATCCCATTATGCTGTTGTGAAAGGATCTGACTGTAATAGTATTTGACATTATCTGACTATATATCTTATGGAGAACCACAGGGGGAGTAAATACAGACTATCCCATCAAAAACAAATCACTACCTAAAAGCCCTGTAAGAAAAAGTCTTTGATCACATCTTCTGAGGACAGTGATTCTTGTTCAGCCATTGAAATTGTATAATTGTGCTAAGAAATGCAGGATCAGAACACTAGACATGGATGGTCAGGTTGCCTCTTTCAGGAAAAACTTCTGGGGGTCACTGGGGAGGTTCCCTTCTCATAGTCTCTCTCCCATCTTTCTGTTGGGGTAAGGTGAAGTTTGTCCTTCTCATGGAACTGACTGTGGAACTTCTCAGAAACTCTATGGATTCTGGAATCACCACCAAAGATACGCTGGCCCGGATGGGGCCTGGGCATTCTGTCTCCACTGAATCCAGGCTGCCAAGAGCACTCTCCTTGCCCTCTTATCCTGCCCCAGTTGCAGTTGTGCCCAGAATACCTTGAGTGATGTGCAGTATAGATGATACAGTCCCGGAATACGAGGACGGATTTTTCCCCTGCCCTGGCCTCTATATATTGGTGCAGTGGTGCACAGGGGCAGCAACTACACCCCAAGAGGCCAGGAATGAATTTTCTCAATACAGGCACAGTGTAAGTGTGCCAAAAATGGCCCTGTCCTGGCCCCTTGTAGACCTTGACACAGAGCACTGTGCCAGCGTGGGAGAGGGTATGGCCAGAGCTCTAAGTTCTATAGAGGATTCTGGGCCGCTGGCTGCTCTAATTTATGGTGGAGTTTCACTGACCCCAAGAGCAGTCCAGAATCCTGAAAGCACAGAGGCAGTTTAAAGGCATCTTTCCCCTCGGGCTGCACTTTCTGCTTTGCATCTTCCAGAGGCCTAGGACGGAATGTTAACCGTTTTCTTTTCTTGGGAATTTCTGTGGTTCCGAAGGGTGGCCAATGTACATCACTCCCAGGGCCACTAGCTCTTACCCTCCTCCCTTTTTCGTCTCTACCCCCATCCCCAGCACATTCCTTGGAGCACCCTCCATGCGGCCCGAATCAGGGTATGGAAGGGATGCACTGGCGATTGGAGCCCCTTCTGTCTGAGAGGGGAGAGAGAGCTACGCCCAGAGGGCCCCCTCCATGCACACATTCAGGGGGGACAATCCCATTCAGAGGCAGGGAGATAAGAGGCTGGACTCAGATCGAACATAGTTGTTATGCCATATTTTACCACAGCTGAACAAACAATAGCTGGTCTGTTGATTCTGAAAAAAGCCTCAGAACATCACAAGCTTGAGACTATATAATCGGAGCCTGTGTCATCCACACCAGCTCTGGCCAAAAGACAACCTTAGCTCTTAGACTGAATCTTCTAGACAAGAGGAGGAGAGAAAAACTGGGACACAGATCTCTACAGGCTGAAAGGATAAATCACTAAGCAGCACAGCAGCTCTGTCAGTTTATCATGAAAACCAGAGACAGCTGAAAGGTCAGCTCTGAGGTATCTCGCCAGAAGAGCAAAGGTTAATGACTCCTGAAAGTCCTAGGTCTGAAGTACCTTAAACTTCATCTCAGCCATTTTGAGCCTTCATTAATAAATAAACCACAAACAAACCAAACTCACCAGCTTCTTTCCCAAACGTTTTTGTTCTGCAAGCAAATTCTATGAGAAAAGCTGTGAAGAGAGAAGATTTTAATTTAAAAGGGACATCCTCCAAGATAAAACTTATCAAAGTACAAAATAGATGTGTCCTTATCAGTGCTGCTCGTAGCACCTTCTGTTGCTAACAGTGAAAGAATCTTAAACATTTAACATTTAATTACTCTTCACCATACTTTTGCTGTTTGTACCTAGGAGAGAGGAAGCCTTGAGTCTGCCCCATTGCCTGCGCCTTCTCCCTGACCCTGCAGAGACCCTTCTAGAAGGAGGTCCATGTGGATCAGGTACCTGTATGTAAAGGAGTGGGCCATAGGGCATATCACTCTCTGCAGCATTGTCTCTTTCCATCCCCGCAGGATAGTCCTGACCAAGTCAGCGTCATCTTTCACGTTGTGAGCCACTATATCTTTCACAGTGTGGAACACTGCATTGCTACTTCCCCAAGAAAAGGCTCAGGAACAGCATTAGGAGTCTGTGGGAACACAGCTGCTGCAGAAGCCATAATGACCTAGGGAGACAGTGCAAAGGCACACAGCCTCTTTGTGGACCTCTTTGGATCTCCTGAGATCTACATGCCAGTTGTCCAGCTTCTCAGTCATGACAATTCCAGCTGAGTGGGAAATCCTGTCCTTTTATGTAGAGTTTTCCTGCATAGGGGAATTTGCTCCTTATTTAGAACTTCGACGCAATACAAAACAAATCCCACCAAAAACCATAGTGATTTATTCATAAACACAATGTAAAAAACCAAAAAACAGCAACATCAACAACTTTGACTATTATGCCACAAAACCCCTGGAATGAATCTGCTTCTCAGGCTTGTACCTAAAATTATTAGTTCCTAAATAAATATTGCCTGGGATGCATTTGAACACATCATTTGCAATTCACATCTGATTTACTTTCTAATTAAACAGTGCTTACAAAAGACTACTAATATAATGCATGTAAAATCATCAAGTGTAAGTACCCAGAGTGATACACATTTTTGTGACTCCCACTCATATCCTGAGCATTTATACTCTCAGTTTAGCAGCTTTTCATGTATTATTGTATTTAATGCCTCAATAAACACCCTATTAAAGGGATGTAGTCAGCTTAGCTAGGATTCATATTTAGATCCTTTAAAAGGATGAGAAGTAAAATAAACTTTAGTAGACGTTGTGATCAAGAAATGTGAGGCAAACCACTATTACAAAAAGTGCCACTAGATCTTTAAAGACCATAACAGCAGACAGAAACTCAATTTTTAAGGTCTTGTCTGGAAACTCCACACAGTATACTATACAACATTCATCTTATCTACAAAACCAAGGAAGGTTGAATGACTGAACTGACCTTATGGGGATTTGAACATAAGGTTCCAGAGAATCAACAAACAACAAACATAAATCTGAAGCATCTATACCATGCAGTGGGACTTTGTGGGCTGTCTGGTAAATGTAATATAGATCTTGGGTGATATTTACACTAGTCACACAGCACAAAGGTTGTTACTTATATCGATTTATATATTAAGCGCAAGGTATCTTCTCTGATCTGCACTATCCAACTCAACTGAATATCTTGCGCTCAGTCCCTAAGACAGCTGGGCAAATACTGCAAAAAAAAGACCTGTGACTATATCATTTGAATAAAATCCATTAATTCTCTTGGATAGGAGTCACAACCTATTTGCATAAATATTTGTGTAAGCAAATCTTTCTTTGCAAAGATGTTTACGGAAAGAAAAAGTGTCATGAATGCTCATGTGAATGTGTATTTGCACTGGAAGTATCCCTATGGCCATTTGGAAAGATCTTTTTGGTTTTATGACCAATCCAACCAGTAAGCAGCATGTGACTGAGTTTCCTTAGCCACCAATGGGCCAAAATACATTCATATAAATCACATAATGAATGTGTTTTAATAGGAAACAAGTAGTAGAGTTGACTGACTACTGAAACTACATTTGCAAACATTAGGAGTCCAGTGTGATACAACTGTGTTCAGTTCCTTTATAATTCACAAATACAGGATGCTTTGGAGCTAGCATGGATGGTTCACTCAGATACATTCATTCTAGTTATCTGTTCAGCCCAGTGTGGTCCTTTATAACACTTTGCTCATCCAATCAGTGAACAGAAACAAAATAACTTGGGTGACCAGCCTCAAAGTTTGCATACCAAATACCAGCACTGCATGTTTCACTATGCTTCGGTTTGGAAGGATTAGGGTTTTGGGTTTTTTTGTTGCAAATGTCAGTAAACATCAATTTCACCATACAAACACAAGCCAATAACAAAAGCTTTCTATTGATAATAATTTAAATGTACAGGTAGGCAAAGTAAGAAGAATGCTGCTTACGAACTTATTAGAGTTTGAATTAAGGCTATTTAATTTGTATATTTTGACATGTGATGCTGACAATTTGTGTTTTAATGGTTATAAAGCTTTATCTTTTTTAATCCGAACATCCATTTTCATTAAATGATTATTGTCTGATGCCCTGTTGTCTGACCCCGCTCCCATAATTTCCTGTAACTGTGAAAATGTAAAATCAATACAAATCAAAAGAATGCTTTAAAAATTGGTATTATCCATCAAAATGATAACAGAAAATTGCAAAGTCCAACTATGTCTCCTTAGACTATCCTCACTTGTAACATTTGTTAAATATTTTCAAACACTGTCTATCTTCTCCAAAACCAGACTGAGGACACTAGTGACAGAAGATAGGATTTGGCAAATTTCTACTTGGCCAGCTCTGGAAATTCACAAAAATCAAAGTCCGTAAATGAATAATATGCAAATATAGACGCAGGCTATACTTTTCAAATAAATTGTTCACTGTACCCTGTTTATCCAATGCTGCTCACTACCCAAAATACCCCATCGGCTCAGTTGATGTCCTTTGTTTGCTGAGTATGGAAATGAAATCTGTACTGTGAAAAAGAGATGTGGGGAGGTTCAGATAGGAGAAATTTACTAAGCGTGTGTGTGTGCGTGTGTGGGTGTGGGTGTGTATTTAACAACAGTGAAAGACTGACACTTCTGCAGTCTTCATGTTTTATTTATACAACAAGCAGGAGCAGCTCAGAGAAAGAATGTGGAAGCTTTCCCAGCAGTGTTCCTCAACTATAAAATGAAGGGAGGCACCTCTAGGAGCAAGAGGGGAGTTCAGTCTCCATGGTACATTCAGCCCTGGACATCTCTCCTGGGACTGTCAACACATGAACCAGTTACTGCCAGAGAGTAATAATATTAATTACTCCTGACCTGGGGTAGCTTTGAACCCTTTGGGACTCTTTGTAACGCATTACCACTCACCTGAGCCACATGGTTTCCTTTCTAAGTCTAATTGTAATTGTAATTCAAAAAATATGTTGTAGTGGTATGTCCTGGGCTCTTGTAATCATGCAGCGAAAGACACCTGGGTCCAGTCTGGTTAACAACTACAAAGCAATGTCTGAGTCATACAGGTAACGAACAAGGATCACACACTTCTCTTGTTTCTTTTTACATTCCACTGGCCTAGAGGCTGAGGGATGTTCATTATATAGTTAAAAAAATAATAATTTTGATCCCTCAGGTAAACTGTGGGCACCAAGTTTAGGCCTGAAACTTATTTCTCCACTGTCAGCAAAAAAAAGAATATGATACAGGGTTTTGTACAGCAGTATCCTCTTTTTCTCCCTCTCTGTATTGCTATGTATTTCTAGCTCACTCATCGTTATGGTTTTTGGGTACCATCCTTAACTACAATGATTAGGATAATGTGCGGGTGTCATTAGTTTGGCTATTAGGCAGATATAGCTAATTAATTATAGGGTTCTCTCAAGTCTCACTAAGCAGAATCATGGGCTTTTCAAACTGGAATAAGATCATTGATTCCTTTCAGTTGTTCAGATAACAGAATAAAGATCAGAACAATTTAAATACAAAGATAACGAAATGAGAAAGGTAGAGATTCTTATAGCCACTGTCAGAAAACTACATAGATCTGACAGATCCAAGGGCAAACTGTATCCTGCTGTCGTTATTGACTATTATTTCCTATTCCTTTCTCTACAGATAAAGATCAGTAACACATACTGATGAATAAGAGTTACGCAGTTGTAAATCAAACACTCTCATTCTGTTTCGTATATATGGTGTGGGGAGGTGAAAAGTACATAAGGATGCTGCTAGCTGTACTTGCATCTGCTCTCTTGGGAGCGCTGTAAGTTGGCCAACATGAATGTTTGATCTCTGTAAGACATTGTTTTCCATCTGTAACATTTAATGGAAGGAGGTAGTGTAATGTAGTGCTTAAAGCAGGGGCCTGGCAGGCTGGACTCTTGATTTATTTCTGGTTCTGTCACTGAGTCAGTCTGACTTCAGCCAAAATTTTCAACGATGGTTGCTGATTATGGAAGCCTCCATTTTTTAATGCCCAGCCTGAAATGTCTAGAAGTCTTGACTTATGCACTCAAAATCCAAGCACCCAATACTAATGAACACTTTGTAAATCTAAGGCCAGAGCCAAGGTTCGCTGAACTCAATCAGACCCCTTCAATGAGCTTTGAATTAGGCACTTGTATTTTAACTTCCCCGTGTCTCGAATTCTCTATCCCTAAGCAAACAAATGCGAGTACTCCAGGGAGGCCGTGAAATCTAGAGGACAGAGTACTAGACATCTAGTTCTGCTCCTGGATCTACCAGTAATGCGACCAACACCTCTTTAAGTCTCAGTAGTAAAATAGGAATAATATTTTTCCACCTTTGTAAAGCACTTTGGCTTTGGCCCAGATTTTTCAAGGCAATTAGGCATTGCTGTGCTCAGCTTTGCAATTTTTAATGGATTTAGGAGTCTAAATCTCATTTTCAAAAAGGATTAAGGCCCTTAAGAACCAAAATCAAGGGGATTTAGGCTCCTAAGTACCTAAACCACCTATGAAAATGAGTTAGGCTTTTAAATCAGTTGGGCATTGCAATGGTGAACACCATAGCACCTTTAAAATCTAAGTGATCTATGGATGAAAATAAGTCTATAAAACCTAAGTACTAAAAGAACAGACATAATAATACCTTTCAGAGAGGCTATGAGGGTTAATTATTTAAAACACTTTGATAGGTACTATGGAAGTGCAAAATATCATTAATAGTAATAGTGCAAACAAAAGAGAACCATTTTCAGTAAATGAATACAGGACCACAGATCAGTTCCAATGTTGTTTTTTTAAGCTTAGCTTTTCTTCCTGTGGCTAGATGAGAATCTTTCTCCCTTCATTCATTGCATCCAACAGTTAATCTCAGATTGCTTTTTAAATTTTTAATACCTGCTTGGGACGTTTTTCTTTATTGCAATTCTGCAACATGCATCCCTAGGCTCCTAAATCCAGGACTGGGTCTGAAAACAAACAGAGCTGGCTAATTGCTGTATAATCACATGACCCTCCAGTAGAGTTTCCTGAAGGTCAAGTGAAACATCCAAAGGAGGGTTTTTTTTTCATTTTTCACACCCTTCCCTCCACCCACCATCAAATCAAGCAAAGCTTTTCTTAATCACTAGCAGAGAACAAAAGTTAGAGCACAAAGCAATGGACCAGAATTTCACACTCCATTTGCACAATAACTCAGAGGGCCGCTAATGTGCTGTTTGCTTTTTAGCAGGCATCTCTGCAACCATCACTGAAATTCATTTTGGCGCTGCTCCCAGGGCAACTTAAGTATTTATGACAGCTTGTCTTGAAGTGCCTACATGAACATTAGGATGTCCATAGCAATCTGCGAATTGACCCATCCACATGGCATTGGGGATCAGATGGAAAGAGCTTTAATAATGTGATGAAAGTTAGGGTAAATGTCATTTTTAATTTATCTTTTCACCCCAAGCTCCAGCAGTAGCAGGAGCTCAGATTCTCCATTCCATCTTTAGGACAGACCATGTCAACTTGTGAAATCCTCCCATATTAACAGATGTTAATGACCTGACTCAAACTTGGACTCTTTTTTTATTACACACTCCATCACATAATAAACTAAAAATATAAACTCCCACCCCACATGCACCATCTCCCTCCGGATAGTGAACATGCCATGCCAACTGACTGTTTACTACATGTCCGCTCCAAGCAACAGATGACTAATTTAAAGCAAGAAGTCTTCCTGACAGCTTTCATCTCTACCATGCTGCAAGGTTCAGCGTCGTAATTTATTCTCCAAACTTTATTTCAACTTTATTCCTATCACTCAGAAGCAAAGGCATCTTAATACAAAGCCTATTTACATAAGTACAGATAATAGCAGGGGAGTAAAAACAAACTTCAGCTGGGATCCATTTTCATGGGCTCAGTTTGGAATGGTGGACTATGGAAGGAAATGTTGTCTAGTGACTGGGAAAAGAAATTCAGCAGTGAAGAGGGAAAGAAAAGTCAGGACTGCTTTCAAATGCAGCTGAAAGGTCAGGCCTTCTTGGGACAAGTCACCTCATCTCTCTGTGTCGCACTTTCTATCTTGAGATGGTAATGATACTTTCCTGTGTCTTTGGAGTTTTCTTAGAGTTAATTAATATCCCTCTAGTGGTTTGCAATCTCAGATGAAAGATTCTACAGAAGAGAAAAGTGGTGTTCATTTGTAGGGTCCTGGATGATACATAAAACAAAAAGGTCTCTAGTCATTTTCCTTCTCTGTGACTTGTTCCCCTTCAACTCTTTGTCTGTTCTGTGTTTAAACTATAAAATTTTCTGGGCAAGCACTTTCTCCTGATGTGTGAATGTACTACGTAGCACTATGGGGCTTCGATCTCTGTTGGGGACTGCAAGTAAGACTGTCATACATATAATTAATCACATAGTCTGGGATTTTCAAAGTGGCCTATGGGATATGAAAGCCAGTGGGAGTTATGTGCCTGATTCCCTTAGTTTCCTTTGGAAATCCCAATCATAAATGACAGAGTTAGACCCTGGTTCCACACCCATCTGTTGTCAGTTGCCAGTGCAAGACAAGATCTGTAGCAGGAAAGCAGAATAAACATGCAACTGCGGTTGTGTCTGCCCTACTGGAATCACTTTTGCATGGAGTTGTGAGTAGAGGCCTTATTAGATCAACAACATTGTGAACAACATCCACTCATGTTCGCTAATGTTGACTTCACAGCTCAATGAACATGTGCTGAATAAAACTATTAGGGGATATTGGCATGTAATCATCCATTTGTCTGTCTTAATTAAGAACAGGAATTACATGATGGCATGTGCTTAAAGCATGTAACTGAATCAGGAGATCTTGGTTCTATTCTCAATGTTTCCACTACTTATTTCTTGTGGGATATTACTTCCTTCCCACATGGGGGAATTGTGAGGCTTAATTCATACTCTTCTTCTCCTTTAAAAAAAAATTAAGTTTAATTTAGCAATCATTACAGGTGCTAGACTGATAGCCCTGGATGAAGACTAAAATCATTTAGTTATTCATGAAATTAGGTACAGCAAAGGCAGCAGCAGGGCAAGCTGCTACACAAAATGCCTCAACTAGAGCTGGTTGAATAATTCATAGTAAATAATTTAGGTCCCAGTCTTGCATTCTGACCTGTGCAAAAGGGCCCTTGTACACCTGTACAAGGTCCCACTGAAGGCAGAGGGGCTCCACACAGACACAAGTGTCTGACTGCATGGTTCAGATTGCAAAATAGGCTCCACAGAGTAGGTCTTTTTTTATTTATTTTTTTTCCTGATTGGAAACTTCCAGGAAAAGCCCTTGATTTTCTCTATTTTATTTGCTATTCAAAATTAATGACCAGATCATTTCTACAAATAATTCTTGGTCTGGGACTGATTTATGACCAGCCCCATTGCAAGTATTCAGTGTTCCAAATAAGAAAATTAAAACAAATATAATTGGAGCAAACTTTATTGAACATTCTATTTCTGTGGGTTACTGGCAAAGTTGGGACTAGAACCTAACTTTATTCTTACTGCCTCATGCAATGTCATTGTAAGGGTCTGCTAGGCTACATTATAGATGCTTGCACATGTGGGCTTATGAACTCATCTTCCCTCCACTTCTCTCTGCACCTCTTCTAATACATATATATCACACCTTCCCACACAGCTTCTTGTAGGAGGCAGAGAATTTATCCCCTCATCTTATTCAAAAGCCACATAGCTCTGAGGGCTTGAGGGAGAGTCGTTCAGTTTAAAAGAGAATGGATATAGCCTTTTTCCATAATCAGTGGGACCTAGGTGTACAGATTGAGGTGGTTCTTTACTGAATGTTTTTAATCACCTTTCTCTAATCAATAGCCCTTTAAAGTCCCATGAATCTATTCCCTAAACCAGTAGCTCTTGCCTCAAGAACATTCCCTGCACACAGCACATGCAGTTTACTTCTCTATAACTAGAAATAAGAAGTGAGCAAGGAGTGATGATTGGACAAAAGGGAAACGATTAACCCCAGTGTGCAAGGTATGTGCAAGTCAGGATAGGTAGGAAAGCAAATATTATGGATGGGTTGATTGATTTGGACTTAATCAGTCAGAGCAGTTCACTTAAACCTTTGTGAGAATTGAAACAGTAGAGTTACTGTCTCTATCCAACACTATTTTTCATGCTTACATGTGGAAGCAGTGTCAGTGCCAGTCACTGTGAGATTTCTAGCCCATTTTTACAGACCTGAGAGGTCCAGAAACATGCACCAAAACCTGGAGGGCTTATGTGAACAGAACCCAAATTCTGAACCTACTTCCCATAGACGTTCACTGTCTATGGAGTAATAAATTCCATAAAATGTCATGAATTGTCCTATTATTTAGGGGTTGGATGCTGGTGTAAGTAACACTGATTTAAATCAGGAGTGATTACATTGATTTCAATGGTGGTATTTCATATTGGCATGATAATAGAGGAATTGACTATAAGGACTAGGCCTAAAAACTATGCAAGGCCTAACAAAATACAAAAGGTTGACCATATTGCATAGGGAACTTGAAACAGGGTAGTGACTGAGCTAAAACGGTTGAGCAAGAACAGGACAGTGGATATGCTCACCTGCAGGTCAACTGCTGGAGGCGAGCAACCACAGAACACCAGATGCTCTTAGGCAGATTCTACAGGACAGCTAAACCACGTCAAAGTGTTCGACCACAGAGTGTTCAGAAAAGCTAAACCATAAAAAAGTGTTAGAACACAGAGTGTTGGGAAAAGTAAATAAATCCGTACGGCAGACAGGGGTTCAATAGACTGCAGCCTGGCTCAAGAGGTGGATGTCTTCTCTTGAGTCTATCAGGAGGACACCAACTCTAAGAAGCGAGCTCCAGGTCCCAGTGACCACCTGTCGAGGACGAGGGTTTTGAATCAAGGATCCAGACCAGAAGCTGAGACAGAGTCTGGCCGTGAGTATAGCATCCGGATAGTTCAGGAGTCTGCGGACTCAAGGAATCAGGGGGATTTAATTGAGATCTACAGATCACGTCTCCCCTAAAGCAATTGCTAAGGTTTTTTTGTTGTTTTTTTTATTTTGGATAAAGAGAACAAGGATAATCATTAAATAAGTTTTCATAAATAATATCGATTAAGTGTAAATGTTAATTGTTAAATTGTTTGGTCATAAGATGTATTGTTAATTGTCTTGTCTATTGTGTTATTGTCAATAAAGCTATTAATTGATTCAGCCTGGAGTGTTCTTTCTCTTCGACCTTGGAAGCCTCGTGAAAGAATCCGGGTGTCTTGCTACCCATCCAATTCGGCCTTTCCCCTACTAAATTTTAATAGCAGCAAGACTGGTTTAACTGAGATCGTAACTGCGCCCTTGGATGTGTCCTTAACCCAAGAGAAAGACTAAACACCTGAATCTGATATTTACTTCAGTGTATATCAGACATAACTCAACTGATCTCAGTAGAATTGCATAAGTATTCAGATGTTATGGGGGAAAGAGAATCAGGCCCAAAGTGTATTTGCTTTGTGGAAGGCAAAATTGCAGTCACAAAATCTATTATTATTCCTAGTGCAGTAGCACAGGACTCCAAACTGGGATTTGGGACCCACTGTTCTAGGTATTCTACAAATAAACAATATAAAGACAGTCTCTGCCCTACCAGAGCTCACAAGCTAACATTTAAACAATATAAAAGAAGTCAATTCACATTTCAAATTTGATGGATTTGCAGGGATAAGATGGAAGCTTTGTGAATTTTGATTGGATGTTCTTGGCAAGCAGGAGGGCAGGATAGAAAAATGCACAAAGGACTTTGAGGCCAAAATGAGGTCTGAATGAAAAATCTAGACTTTCATGGATTTCTATTTATAATGCTCTGCAGAATTTCATAATTACCTTGTTTTATATAATCAGGATGATGAAGGACTGGGAAATGAAAGACACATGAATATATATATATATATATATATATATATAAAAACGTCAGCCATCAAAAATGTTATGAACATAAACATAGGCTATTCATTTATATCCCAATTTCACAGTAGATTTTGTCACCATGAAGCTATCTCAAAATATCTCCTCCTACTATAATTTATGCACAAAGGCCCAGAAAATTATTATAAACTAAAAGCCAAAAGATGACAACACTTCACAAAGAAAAAAATTGTACAAATTAATCTTGAAATGTTAGAGGAATGTCTCCTTTCCCTATTGGCAGGGCTCTCCAGACAGATAAAGACTATAGTAGGATTAAGCATTGAACAGAACGGAGATACAGAAACAAATGTGCTGTCTGTATAGGGAGGAGTGCTCTAAAGTATTTTCAATAATATCTTACATTAAGTACTTTTTGTCATCAGAAAAGTGAAGAATTTAATATCAGTGGATATAAGCAAACTTCCCACACACAGCTATGCTGATGCATTTCAGTCTTGACCTATAGCACCCCTTTTTAGTCCTGGGCATGCCCATACACAGCTGATGCATCTCAGTGCTTGCTTACAGAATACCTTGCTATTCCAGTTCTGGGATCACCAACGGTTCTTCAGATGCACCACAATCCTGAGCTTCAGCACTTCCTGCTATCCAGTTCTGCCTCTCTTAACCCCAAACACAGTGCTTCCACACAAGTCCTGATCTCCATAATCTACTTGCTGACTCATCCCTGACACTTCATCTCAATTATCCCCAGTCACCACAATTCTATCAGTTCACCTCTCTCCACAGTTGACAGGTAAAGACTTTTAGTCACTACTGAAATGAGTTGGATTTCAAACAGTGGATGACTGTATGCTATGTACAATCCCTTGGGCCATTCAGTTACTATTGCCTATGTACACAATTATACCCATCTGATCTGGAACTTCCATGACTTGATCAGGCACAAAAAGGAATATTCATTAAGATGACTGCAGTCACCCAGGATTGATTAAACTGGGAGAAAGCCCTCATCAGTGTCTAATTATCTAGATAGATTTCAGTCATGATTTATCTCTTTATTAATACTTTCTTTTCTAATGATAGAGGTAACTGATACCAGTAAGAAAGTTGAAAAATATGACACATCCTCGGTAAATGGTATTGACCTGAACTTGGAAGATACCCTACTATTTTGGGGGCGGGTTCTGAAATGGTTACTCTTACTGAATAGCCCTTATACCACAAGAGGGCCATTTGAAGTCTGACACCTTTACTAACGCTGAACAGTATCTTACTCCACAAGTAATTCCATTGTATCCAACAAGGATAAGCCTTGTTCCAGCTCTCTCTGGAGGTGCACACGAGACTATATTGATTAAAACAGGCAAAGTTGCCTAAAATATTCAGTTTGTAGAATTTTCCATCAGAAACTTGATTTTCCTTGTGCTGGGAATTACCCCTGCTCCAGCTTAATTCCAGGAGAGTCACATGTTCAATCAGGCATAGTTTGGAGGGGAACAGGGTTAAAGAGGATTCCCTTCCATCAATATTGTTTTCTAGGTCAGTCAGGTCAGGCACAGCCTAGTTACTTCAGATACTGTCACTCTGTGCAGCCTTCCCATACACCAATGGTCCGGAGTAGCTAGCAAGCAGATGGTAATATCGAAACTGCCTCCCTCCCTCCTGATGCCTGTCCCTAGCCACAGGGTCACCATAAGCTTGGCTTCAGCAGTGCTTAAACAACTACATTTCATGGGCAGAATGAGGCCAGACAGAAAGACAGATATTTGAAATGAGCAGCCTTTTGAATGACATGGTGCCATGATTAATGCTTGAACGCCAATTGTTTGGGGAGTGTCCGGCTTACTCTGGGAATAGCAAAGCAAGGGAACAAGAACAAAAGCATACACGCTATGCTTTTCAAAGGGAAATACCCAGGTGCATTGACTTTTCTCGACTCGTGACCCAAAGTAGATTTGCCTCAAAATATTCCAGTTTGGAAATGAATACAAAAATTCTGTAATTAGGCAGTGGATTTATAAGTTTAAACAAAAAAACAATTCTCCCTTTCTTTCCCAGGCAGTGAAAAACAATCCCAAGGTTTACCAACCTAGTAGTTCTAGAATAAGTATGAAAACCATGAGCCAATAGAAAGGGAGTATTGATCTCAGGTGGCTCTAACGGAGGGGGCAGGAAGTTGCCTGCTCTCTTATGAATAACAGGCCTAATTTTCACAGATGCTGAATAGTCAGAATTCCCATTGGCTTCAGTTGGAGTTGTAGAAAAATCAGACCAAACCCTGGACATATGAGCTGCCAATGGCTTATTCTTCCTCCCAGCCCCTTTCACAATCACTGCTGAATTCCATGGGACAATGTTTCTGAAATATGAATTTTACTGTTCACCCTCAGGTGTAACTCAGCTTTTACTAAGTGAATAATACAGAGGGAAGGCAAAGATCTCCAAAACACTTTGTAAATGATATATTTTAATCAACTGGCTTGTGTTTGTACATTATATATTATGTTTCAATCAATTAGTGAGTGTGCATGCGTGCATGTGTGTGTGTGTGTACACACATGCATGGGACACCAGTGCCCTCTACTGAACACTAGGAAGTTCAGAATGCCATGCTGTATATCATAGCGACAACTATAAAATGTCTGGGTGTTTACATTCCTGATGCAATATATATCAGTATACACATGCAAGATTCACTTTACTCACAACGGAGTCAAGTCACTTAATCAGCAGCTGCTTAAAAGTGCAGGGCAACACTAAGAACAGTCTAGGAGAGGAAGCAAACAGGAGTCCCACATCCTACGTGAAAATGCTAAGGGAATTTTGCTAGGTAGAATTGAATAATCTACATTGGATTTTGGCCGAGACATCTGATGAAAAAGTAGCCCAAGGTGGAATTGCTTTATGAAAACAACATGCTTTTTGCACCAGCACAAGTGCCCCCAAAAGAATCAGTTCCCAAAGGAGGAAACCTTCCCTTCACCATAACGAGTATGTAAAACTTCTGACTTTTATATTAGAGTTTATTCTTTTATATCACAGTTTATTCTTTTATATCATTCCATCTCTGCAACCACTGTCCCCTCTCTGAATGTAAAATAGTCTTTTTACTTTGTCTCTGTAAAGCTGCATTGCTTTCTCTTGTCCCTTTCTCCATAAGGCCTTTTGTAATCCTAATGAAAGGATGCTGTTTCAAATTAAACTGTTATTCACCTTCCTATATTATGGGACTGACATCCAGCACCTCCACCCAGTCCCACTTTTTCAGCATCTTGTAGTGATCCTCTGACACTTCTCACTGGCACTCAGAGAACACCAGTAACAATGAACATCCATACTCATGTCTCTGCACACAACACGCTAATTCAATCAGTGCTGTTTTGTTTGCTAATTGTTATTCCAAAAAGGCAATGTTTGATAAAGTGGCATGTTATACATCAAATGCAAGCTGGGAACAAATCCATTGTAAACCTCAGACATGGACTAGAAGAGGATTGTTAAGCTCTGTGGCATCCCCCACAAAAAAGCAGCATCAATGAATCATGCCAGTGCAGAAGGGTCCTTACAAAATGATGCAATTCTTCATCCTGGCGACATTATTGATTACCTTTAAAAAGACACTTGGCAGAATAAATGACTCATTGTTATCCTCACACCAGACGCCTCACATCTTGAGTCTCAAATAAATAGTACTGGATCTGTTGGTTATTTCAAGATCAATAGACATTGCCTCATAATAGCAGAAAATTATTTCATCGATAGGAATTGACCAGTGCATAATCGCAAAATTTCAGTTTTACAGATAAAAAGTGTGTATGTGTAAGAGATGGGAACATGAGGATGGTATGCATAACCTTTGTCATATTTATGCAGGCATGAAAGGGACATTTTTGGTTAGATGGCCACAGGAACTCTGGTTTCGAACTACCAGGCTGAGCTTCAATGTGGTCACTTATCTTGAACTTGGCAGACAGAAATAAAAGCTCATTTGTGATCCAACCTCCACTTGATCAGTGCAAAGTTCATTTATACAAACGCTCTCAATTGTCCCATGAAGCTGGCTGTTTTCTAGCCATTACAGAAGAAGTAGTCAGTATATTATGACAAAATCCTACCTTTCTGTAATTACTTTCCTTCTAAGTGTTAACCACAGTTTGCTCCATGCAGGCTGTATTAATCCGGTAATTAAAGGGTTAATGGTCTCCAAGTGTAGATGGGTAATTAGAACACCAAATGTCTCCAGTTTTCACTTCCTAGAAAGGAAAAAGATGGCACATTGTTGCAAATAGAGTTCTAGTTTGAACCTGTGTTTCAGTTTAATCTGAAGAAACAGCATTTCAGGAGCTGCAGAGAAGAGTGGCATGCTGCTGGCTTTTTAACTAGTAAGACTGTGGCTTTTAGTTCTCACTCTGTGGAATCTCTTTTGTTAAGGAAATTCAAGTGCAAGCTTTGTGATTTCTCAGTACACAACATGAAGGATCCCAAAGCACTTTACTGATTTTGTATATATAAGGACTTGTCATCTATTCTGAGACATAGCCATCTTTCAGACAGCATACAGCAGACATTCTCTGTCAGCCACATTAGCCAGCACTTTCTTTGGAGGGGACACGAAGAATAACGCCACAGAAACTACAAAAGGATTGAGATAGAATGTAGTTTCCCAACTTGGAATTTGATCAGGACCCTCTGGACATCTCCTTGGCTAATAAAAAAATGTCATGGGATCTTGAAGTAATTATGAGCAGTCAGGCTTTACGACTGCATCACGTCCAAAAGGCGACAGCCTCTGGCACTACCTTGATGCATCAAGATCACTTTCTGAAACGTCTTGAATTTAACTTGCAGGTATCCTACCTGAGTGTGTACCAGGCTCGGTCCTACTTGGTTTGGGAGAATTAAGACAATCATAGCCCAAGATGGTACCTAACCACTGGCTTTGATAATGAGTCTCATCTTCCTCTTCTCCATTGCATGAGAAAATTGAGGACATGGTGCACTTCAGTCTCTGTTTTGTCTGCGAGGAATTTTCTCCATTGTAAAGGGACAGTCTACGTAGCTGCTCAAATGTATTGGTTTGGGATTTTGTTGGTGGTGGTGGTTCCCCGTTCAGGTCTAGGTTACCAAAACAACGCCACCTCTGAGCAGGTTCTTCCTTTGAATAGAGCAAATGTGAAGATATTATAAGAACTGCATTTGATAACTTTTCCACTTATCATTAAATAGGCAACCAACAGGGCGGGAAGAAACTGGTGGGAAGAGGAAGAATTCTCCTTTCCTGGAAGTATTGTGAACATGTGCACCCACCTATCTGCCAGTGACTTGTCCCCCAGGCAAAGTTAATGGTGAAATGAATGGTAGTTTATTTCCACGGATTCTGGGTAGTTTAGGGATTTGTGTGTGAAAGGCATACAGAGGGATGCTGTCCTTAATAAAGAAATAAAGAACCGAGTGCTACCTAAAAAACATCCCACTTTCATGCATAACTCATTACATACACCTTTCAGCTGTCTGTCTATTAACATGTTCACGGTTAGTACTTGGCTTTCAGTCAGGTGCACAATCATCACAACTGTGTGTGCAAATCGGGCACGTTTTCATATGCATGATAACTTGAAAATCTTTTAGCTATGTGGATGTTTGCCATTTCCTCCATGAACTGGAAAGCTACTAAAAAGAACTATTTAAAATTAGTGATGAGGGAACCACAAAAATTTGGGAAGTTCTATCTCATTTGGACAAGCACCCAAAAGTTCCGTTTCTTATCTGAAGTTTATTTGAACCATTTGAGTCTACAAAATTGGGTTGGAAATCTCATGAAAGAACAAACTGAAAAATTTCTGGGACTTCTGGCCTTTGACTGGGCTCGTGACATCACTTTATTCATTCTATCTCAGCATTTCTGGTCCCAGCAAGAATCCAGAACAGTGGCTGCACATGAACAAGATAAATAAAGAAAAGAAAAAATTTCAGAACATTTTGAAACTCAAACATTTGGCCAGACTTTTGGATTAAAGATTCAAATTTTAAATGAAGGTTCAGGATGGATTTGATTTTGAGTTTTGAACCAGCTGCCAATGAAGGTTCAGATTTGGTTTGAGTTTGCATTTAGAATTAGGCTGTTTTCAGTGATAGTAGATGACAGAACTAGGAGCAATGGTCTCAACTTGCAGTGGGGGAGGTCTAAGTTGGATATTAGGAAAATCTTTCCCTAGGAGGGTGGTGAAGCACTGGAATGGGTTACGTAGGGAGGTGGTGGAATCTCCATCCTTGGAGGTTTTTAAGGTGCGGCTTGACAAAGCCCTGGCTGGGATGATTTAGTTGGGGTTGGTCCTGCCTTGAGCAGGGGGTTGGACTAGATGACCTTCTGAGGTTCCTTCCAACTCCAATCCTCTTTGATTCTGTGATTCAGCAGAAGTTGGGAGTGAATTTTATTTTATCCAAATCAGTTTGTCTGTTTCCATAGGAGATCTCTCAATGATGATGGGTAATATTTTCAAGAGCCTAAGTTCCACTGACTTTCAAAGACTCTTAGGCTCCTAGGTCATTTACATTCTTTTGAAATGATTATCTAATGAGATCACAAAATCCATTCCCCTCTAAATGCAAAACTTTTACCTCTTGCCAGACCATATTCAGGAGCAGGAATCTTCTCCTGCTATCTCCCATCCCAATACCTAACACACATGTGCAGTTGTTTCACACCAAGAGCAGTGTTTTCATTTCACTCTTTTACTTGGTCTCTTAGTTCTTCCTCTGGTAAACCAGATTATGGCTTCATAAAACAGCAGGGGTGCTACTGAAGTTGCTTAAATACAGTAAGTATTAAAACAACAAAGTGGAGCACTAATTGAATTACTTTATTGTGACAGATTTTGCATACAAGGAGGTAAACATGCCATTCTCCTCCATATTACTGTATGCTTGCCACTGTGTACTTAGTCACAACACTCATTTATACATGAATTCAGTAATCCTTCTCCCTCTACTGTGCAAGTGTGTATGTGAAATTACTGTTCTTCTACCTGATGTTCATGGCTAGTGGCAAAAGAGTCTTCTTTAGGCATTAAATGAGGCCTCTGTAGCAGTGGAGCCCAACACCAGAAACCAAGGGTGGATAGTAGGCCTAAATCCACCAAAATTTGTCCCACACTAAAATGCTTAGCTCTATTCTACCCTACTCAGCTATCAGCATGTGCTGTACACTTCAGCCATGTCAGAGCCACTTTCAGTGATTGATGGCCTTCCCATTCTCCTGGGTCATTGAATGATGTGACCTGAGGATTTGTGAGGATCACCATGGATCCAGCTTTCTCTCTTCCTCTCTGGATCCTGCAATGACAGCGAGTGGCTGGCCAACATCAATCAACATTGCACTGGACTGTCTTCTTCTAAGAACCTAACTGCTGCTTCGGTGTCCCCTTGGACTGGAAGGAGAGGATCCAATGTATCCAGATCTTTACCTTAATCCCCCGTATCTGGTTTATAGAGTCAACGGTGGCCGTCTGCCAGTCATACGGCTTGTCTAGAGCCAAGAAGTAGCCCTGCTGCAGTTTGATTCCAATAGACTGCTGTACTGAACCTAGGGATGTAAAAGGTTACCTGTTTAAGCAGTAATCAGCTGTTTAAATGTTTCAAACAGCTGATTACTGTTCAAACTGGGGGACAGAGGGGAACAGCATCTGGGCTTTCTCCCCGCCAGCAAGAGCAGCTGGACAGCTCTCATTGGCAGGGAAGCGCAGAGCCCCGCGCCAGGAGGGGGGGCAGGATTAGCCACAGCTGGGCTGGCTCATGGAGCCCAGCACCGGGGAGGAGGGCAGCTGTAGCTGGGCTGGCTCATTGGGAGGGGGGAGGGAGGTGCAGAGCTCAGCACGGGCGTGGAGGGAGGCAAGCTCAGCTGCAACTGCCCCCTCACTCCGGCCCTGCCAGAAAGAGCTGCCCAGCTGCGGCTACCCTCCCCACTGTGTTTAACCGGTTAAACCTTCTATTTTTAGAACATTTAAACGGATTTTTGATGAAACTAATTTTTACATCCCTAGCTGAAACAGACATGGTATGGAGCAAAGTGACGGCAAAAAATCAGATTCCCCAGAGAGACATTTCTTCCTCTTCCTGCGCCTCAACGAAGCACGGGAGACACAAGCTAAAAGGGGCTGGATAGTCATGGATTTTAATGGCGGAAGGGACCATTGGATCTTCTAATCTGACCTGCATAACACAGCCCATAGAATTTCATCCATAACACTTGGATTGAGCTCAGTAACTTCTTTATAAGCCCAATCATTTGTGTATATAATTTAAGCCATTGCCTAATGAGGTTTTTGGTGTAAAAGAATTCTCCTGTTATTCTGTGTTAACAAAGCCTATTTATTGACCTTGATTATGTTACAGGAAGACATAAGAAAGTCCCTTTTGTATGTGGGTGTTGCTTCATTATTGTCAAGGCCGTCAAAGCATTTTCTCCAATTTGGGGCAATTTACCTGATTTCAAATGATTGTAGCCTCTTAATTTGCAGGTATATTGCAGAAGGAGTGCAAAATACCTGCAAAACATTTTCTGCGAATACTGACTTGAATATTTAAGTGAATTCTCTTCATTCATGATTCAGAGCTGTTAAGTTGTATACAAAGATTATCTATATAACTGTATCTATATAACTATTACTGATACCTTCGTCCTCCTCCCTCCTATCATTTGCTACTCACTTGGTGCATCTTGTCTTGTACTATATTTTAAACTCTTTGGAGCAGGGACCATGTCTGTTCATGTGCCTGTACACTGTCTAGAGCAATCCTAATTGGGGCCTTCGAGTGCTAATACAATGCAGATGATAATAATAATAATGGAAAGTGGTATACAGGCTATTGACTGGCAGGACCTGGGAACAAAACTCAGGAATTCCTGGCTCCCAGCCCTAGGCTCTATCAGTTAGACTCACGTTTTGGAAATATCAAGATAGTGGAACAAATTGCAAGCAAAGTGTTTTGCAAAAATGCAGCAAGCCTGTGAACACAAAAACAGGCACGTACAGTTTTCACAATACATATTTTGCCCAGCTAGTCTGGGTTCCAAAGCCATGCTATTGCACTTCCTATTAATTGTGGCCCATGGTTGTATTCTTTTTTCCATTCTAGCATTAGGAACAAGCATTGTTTAGAAAGCAGATGAAAGCGAACTCTGACCTGAAATGTGATGAGGCATAATGAAAGTAGTTTTGGGGGTTGTGATGGATAATCAATTGACCATGAGTTCAAGCACAACTCTGTGGCCAAAAGAGTTAATGTAATCTTTGGATGCCTAAATAGGAATCTCAAGTAGATTAGAGTTTATTTTATCTCTGTATTTAGCATTGGTGTGACCACTGCTGGATTACTGTTTCCAGTTCTGATGTCCACAATTCAAGAAGGATGCTGATAAATTGGAGAGGGTTCAGACAAGAGCCATGAGAATGATTAAAGGATTAGAAAACATGTCTCATAGTGATAGAATGAGCTCCTTTAGTCTATTTATCTTAACAAAGAAAAGGTTAAGAGGTGACTTGATTACAGTCTATAAGTACCTACACAGGTAAAAAAAATTGATAATCAGCTCTTCATTCTAGCAGATGAAGATATAACATGATCCAATGGCTGGAAGTTGAAACTAGACAAATTCAGACTGGAAATAAGGTGTACAATTTTAACAGTGAGAGTAATTAACCATTGGGACAATTTACCAAGGGTCACGGTGAATTCTGCATCACTGGCATATTTTAAATCAAATTGGATGTTTTTCTAAAAGCTGTGCTCTAGGAACTATTTTGGGGAAGTTTTACAGCCTGTGTTATACAGAAGATCACAGTGGTTCCTTCTGGACTTAAACTATGAATCTATGTAATCTTGTCAAACACGTCTGTCTTCAAAACAACTACCCATAACATCAGCCTCTGTAATCTGGAACTGAAGAAAAACCACCAAGGCATCCTTCCCTTAAGCAAATTCAGATGTCTTAGGGGCTTAGGCAAAACAGTCTATGGTACATCACCCCCACCCCTACGGACAAGGACAGAATACATTTCCTGCTCTCCATTCACACACAGCAAATAAAAAATACAATGTTCACTGTGCATCGTTTTCATCTTTCATCTTAATTATCACTGCAAAGAGTACAGAAATCATTATCTTTATGATGATGAATGTCCAATTAGCATTTCCCATATAAATTTCAGATCATGAAGGAGTCTATAATGGAGAATGCAAATTCCTAATGGTCTTTTTTTCCTAGCTGAAAAATTGAGGTGCTTAACAAAATGAAATTAAATCTGAGCCATTTTCAAACAAGTCAAGAACTTTAATTACTTGACAAGGAAGGGAAAAAAAGAGTCTGAAACTAAATCTTAAAAATAGGCATATTTTAAAAGAATTCCTTTTTCCAGCACATTGCTCAAGCTTTTGCCTCAAGATAGCTAAACACATGTTTGGTTGTGCTCAATCAGTTTTAAACTATTGTGAAGACTGGTTGAAGCTATTTTTTTTTTCATTAGCTGCACTATTTAGTAAATCGGAAAATTATTCCAAGTAAACGTTCCGTTTATGGCGTTTTAATTTGTTCCCATTCACAGCACTTATATATAGCATGGTGCCAGAGCTAATTACATCTTTCCATAGGATGTGGAGCTGGTGGGGTCACCCAGCTTATGGCCCAACCCTTTTAAGCAGGTACATGGAAAATAGGTTGCCACCTGACCTGTTTTTGGCAGGCCTAGCAGGTTTTCCACTCTTTTGCCGGTTGCTGGTGAAGATTATAATTTCTCAGAGGCTTTGCTGTGTGCACTTGTGGCCGTGAGCATAGCGATCTTGTTACTACTGGTCATGCACATCATGGCTGGGAGCACACCACAGGTCCCAATCTGTGTGCACAGTTTGAAGCATGCTGGGCCTTCACCTGCTGCTGCTGAAATTATGGGTGGCTCCTCTCGATTCTGGGGATTAGTTGGGAAGCAGAACAGAACCATTCCTCAAGGGCAAGGCTCACCAGGAAGGACAGATAAGGTAAAGAGTAGGGTAGGGTGCGACGACAAACCAGGCGAAGACAGGGAGTGCGGCAAAGAAGCGTCCCGAGGCCTCTCGGGGTCCTTTATTATATAGTATGCACACTATATGGTTCCGTGATTTACGAGCCTGTTTACATGCTCGAGAGGGTCCTGTGGGCCCTGTACTTCTTCAGAGAAGGCCAGAGCACTGATAAGGCGGGCTGGGAAATGTGCTATTAGTACATAAACAGGGAGTGCAGCCAAGGGACAGAGAGGTGCAAGGACAGGTTTAACGTGGCTTGCCAGCGTTTATTCCCAACAGTAGGGAAGGCAGGAGCTCTGGGGAGGGGACAATAGGGTGTTCCCTTCCAGGGCTGAGGCTCCAAGGGGATAGACAGAGGTCAGGCTACTGGTGGGGTAGGGGAAGCCTGGACGGAAAAAGGAGGGTCAGACAGAGAGGGTAAAACTATTCCCCCACCACCACTTTAAATGACACACCACAGCCCTGCATTCCCATTGCTAGGTGACAGAGCTACATTACATCCCTGACTCCTGTTGAGGTGTAGCTGAGGGGTGTCTGAAATTCCATTTGGTTTCAGTTGTCCCGCACTATGACACTTCAGAGAAAGTATACCCGACTGGGAGTTTTAGCAGCATCTCAGCTACACTTTACACACTCGAACTGCAATTCTGCATTGGACCAGTGTAGAGTATCCTGTCTCTGAAGATGGCCACTATTAAACACTTCAAAGTAAACCTCCCGTCACCACCACCATGGAAAATGGTGTACTAGGCTGCCTCAGGGGATACTTTCTTTGCTAGTGATTGGTTTATGTTCCAAATTCTGAGAGTTGGCATCCCTTAGAAGCCTCTGTCCTGACTAGTGTAACTTCAGATGACATTTTTATTATTCATATAAATGTCTAATCCTTATTTGAATCCTCCTATAACCTTCACCTCACTAAAATCTTATGCTGATGAATTCTACAGGTTATTTATTGCTTGTCTTAAAAAGGTTTTTCTTTCCATTTGTTTTAAATTTGTTGCCTTCTAATTTTCTCTAGTTTCCCTTTGTTCTTGCATTGTGAGAAAGGGTAAATAGAAGTGCTTGGCTGACCTCCTTTCTACCATTCATTATTTTATACACTTCCATAATGTACTTCTTAGTTATATCTTCTTTGTGAGTAGTCCGACAATACTCATATCTCTTCAGCTAGAAGTTTTTCCGTGCCTTTAATCATTTTCACTGCCCTTCTCTAAATCTTTTCTGATTTTGCAATACCCTTTTGGAGGAGTGATGGTGAGATCTGGAGTCAGTGTTCAAGGTGTTGGCATACTATGGACTTACCTGAGGCACTACAGTTGCACCCAGAGAGGTGATGGACTCTCCATCCTTAGAGATTTTAAAGGCCCAGCTTGACAAAGCCCTGGCTGGGATGATTTAGTTGGGGTTGGTCCTGCTTTCAGCAGGGGGTTGGACTAGATGACCTACTGAAGTCCCTTCAAACCCTAATCTTCTATGATTCTACGAATGCAGTTGCATGTTTCCCACAAGTCATGTACATGTCTCACAGCATGTAGATGTATATTTAAGAAGGACACCCTGAAGTTTACAGAAGTATGCACTCCACTTACATGTGAATCAGACATATAAGATATTTCATTGGAATCAGGGGAAATTAACCGTTCTGATTCCTTACCTCTAGCGAGATGTGGGAAGAGCTAGTAACCAATGATAAGTTCCTGTATATCATTTCCATTCTTGTTTAGCATTGTACTGAGGAACACGTGGGATTTTCCACTATTGCCTTTCAGAATCAAACTTATCAGTGAGGAACCCAAGCAAGCAATCAAAACATCTGACAATTGACTGAAATGTGTAATGCCTGAGTTTTCTTGCACATCATGCCATAATTGACAGAAAACAACGGCTTTTAACAGTATTTTCTCACTGTGTAAATTAAACAAGCCCCTTTATTTTAAATTAAAATGAAAAATAAACCTAATTATCTGCCACCATAAAGAATCCTCAAGTGGGATTGCAGCCATGCTGAACCTTGGATCTTTCTTTCCCTAGCACAGACCTCTTCACACTTAAATTAATGGAGTAACTGTTGCTCCTTATTTGGATGATCCACTACCAGGGGATTTGATGTGTTGTTTACCTGTCAGTCACATGTTTTGCTAGACAACAGTAGAATTTTAGAGAGCAGGAATCCTGGATTCTATTCCTGAATATGGAATTAAATGAGCTAGTTAGAGAAGATAACTGATTTCATAGCGGGAATAAGATTTGGAGCTCCCATTTTTTGAGACCTGGTTTATATTCCCAGCTCTTTCTAATATGACCTTGCTTTACCTTTCATTTAATTTACTTCTAAAATGGGAGAATTACATTTGCCTCTCCTCAAGGGCAGGCTACGCAGGTTTTGACATGCATAGAAATAAATAGGGTAAGGTGAACTAAGTTCTGGTCACAGCCCTACTGACTGCTAAGACACAAGGTATTTGTAGATACCTCTCTCTTTCCCCTGAGTAACATTGTTGTAGAGGATCTCTTGTTGGGAGCAGCACTGGTGGCCCTCCCTCAGTGTCAATCTCAGAGGGAGGGCACACCTCCCAGAGCCTACGTCCTTCAGGGAGTCCCCCTTGAAGGGGCCATCTCCAGCCCTTAGTAGTGGGTAACTGTGTCTTGCCCCCACAGGGTGGGCAAACACTCTATGGCTGGCCCTCAGCCAGGAATGGGCCAGCAGCGGGAATCAGCCTTTGGCCCTCAGCGGGGCGAAGCAATAGTCTTTGGGCTAACCCTTTAACAGGGTAGGCCAGCAAGGGGAGGAAGCAATCTCTAGCCCCAGAGAGGTGAGGGGCCAGTCTCAGGCATAGCCCTCTGGCAGGGCGAGTCACAGTCTATAGCCTGCCCCTTCTGTAGGGCAGACAGACAAGCAATCTCAAGCCCTTAGCAGGATGAGTAGCAATCTATATCCCAAGCGGGCAAGGAAATGTCCAAGGCCCAGGCCCTCAGGCAGGGCAGGACAGGGCAGAGGGGCAGCAGTCTCTAGCCCATAGTTGGCTTCCCGGGGCTGCTTCCTCCAACCCTGTCCCTAGAGTATTCGGGGCCAGTCGTCTCCCTCTGGGTCGCTGGGGTAGATGGCATGCGGGAGTCCCACAAGTCCGTCACGGTCGACCAGCAACTTGTCTGGAACCTGTTTGGGGTCCTCTGTGGAGGGCAGTTCCTCTAGGTCCCAGGGTCCACGTGTCCCTTCTGGTTCATCAGGGGTCAGTAGCTCTTCCAGGTCCTCAGGTGGTAGGCAGTTCCAGCAGGTCCTCCACTGGGTCATAAGATAAAGGAGTCTCCTTCGGCTCGTCCGGCTCTGGCAGCTCATCCAATTCCTCAGGGCCCCATGCAGTGGGTAGACCCGGCAGCTTCTCTTCTGGGTCATAGCGATTGGGTGCAGTCATACGCTCGAGCACAAAGGGAGAGGCATCCTTCTCCCTTGGCCGCTGGGCTCTGTCTGAGTGGGCAGGCCTGGGTTTTAGAGGCCTAGCCCCACCTACCTGCTTCCAGTCATCTGTTGCTTTCCTGGGTTCCCAACTCTGGGGGGGCAGGGTTAGCTCTCCTTCAGTGTCAATCTCAGAGGGAGGCCACACCTCCCGGCTACAATTGTTCTGTGGGGTGATGCAAAACAACAGGAAGCCAGATTTGGCTTTAATGTGGAATATCCTGCAAACTCCAGTACAACCAAGAGCTCTGGTCTCTTTCTAATTTCTGGCAGGATATTGTTTATTCTTCATTGTCAAAAATGACCAAGATAGTCAATGGTATTTTTCTGAGGGCTTGCTGGGCCATGCTGAGATGTTCAGGCCCTCTAACACTGGTCATCAAAATCAGTGCTAGCTCTTGCTTGTGTTGTAGAGATTGATGAACCCTCAAGAATATTTTCTGTTCTGGAATTTCTTGTGGTTCTGATGGCAGCCAGCAGCTTCCACTGATCTTTATGGGTCCTTAGAGCTTCTGAAAATTAGCCTACTTAGGCTCCTAAATCGACAGTTAGTCATTTAACTTTACGTTCCTATTTTTGAAAGATTTTGGCCTAAGAGAACAAGTAATGTTCTTTCTTTCCTGCAACACTTATAACCCTTCCCCTTTATTTTCCCCTCTATCCTGCTTCTCTATTTTCCCCAGCTTTATCTTCAAGGGCCCAGCTTCAGAGAATTCATGGGGCACCATTTTCCCTTTTTTGCTCCATCCCTGGGTGCTTCCAGGTACAGGAGATCACCTCTCCCTAACTCCTTGCCATCCAGTGCTTCTGTTATGGCATTCCTAAACAAAGCATGGACACTAGGCACAAAAGGATATGTGCACAAGCAGGTCCAAAACGTTCAATTTGTTTCCAGAGTTTGGCCATCTGGACCACTATTGACACACTATAAAGTAGAAAAGCATTCTGGGTCTTGCTGGCCTGCACACCAATCACCTTCTTTGGATTCAGGAAGGCTTCAGTCTAACAAAACTACACTTCATTTACTTCCT
>ML675613.1:38637679-38712811 GCA_007922155.1 Mesoclemmys tuberculata
TAAAGAATTTTTAGACTGTATAATATAAGAAAAGAGAAAGCGGCACCATCACTTGTGACATAAAACTAAACTAGGCAAAGACCTGGAGAACAGACTGTTGGAATTAAGCCTGCAGTGACCCTTGGAGCAGATGCACAAGAACATATAACCAGTCTTTTTCTTTTTTTGTATCCTTTAATTTCTATTTACACCAAGTTGAGGCCCTTACCCTGGCCTCACTCATTGAAGTCAGTGAAAGCTTGACTATGTAAGGATGAAGGACTTTTGGGGGTTTGCTTTAGGATGCAAATTGTAGCAAGATTTATTGGCTCCAGTCTGGCACACAGATATGTACTTGTTGGTAACTGAAAAGAACACCCAAGTATGAGTTCCCAAGCTAGAGATAACATGCAACATCAAATTAGGATTTGTGCACTGAAGAATCAGAGAAGAAGGTTTTATAGCTCTATAAATCCAAATGATGCTCTCCAAAAAGCCCATCAGAATATATGGGAAAGGAAGAAGTCTTTACTACCTCGCAAATAAATAGCCGGGTAGCCAATGTTCTTGATGGCGAGTGCAGAAGTAAATTGATGAGTGAGCATCTGAAGCACAGAAGCTGATTTTTCAAGCTAAACTCTATGAAGATCTCTTAATCATGACTGGCAAATTCCTTCAAACATAGAGGACGATATGTGATGTCTGCTTAGGTGTCTCTCATGTTGTTGACTGAGAGTGAAAAGCATGTTCAATATATTCTCTAGCAAATATGCCTGATCAGTAGATAAGTTTTTCTCTTTCACACAAGCAAAAATAAGCGTTGTCCAGAAAAACAAGTGTTATCTGGAGCATACACTGAGACCTCAGCTTCTGCAGCTGTGGACAGAACTGGTGTGCCAGACAACTTCAAGTTATTTTGATCCTACCAAGTGGCTTACAATGGGACAGAGCTGTCTAGTACTTAGAGCAGGGTCAAGGAGCCACGAGTCCTGTGTTCTATTCACAACTCTGCCACTGATTTGCTCTGTTTCCTTGGGTAAGTCATTTAACTGCCCTGTGCCTATCTTTGCCCAGTTGTGATACTTTTCCCCCTATACTTCAAAGCATAGTTGTGAGCTTTAATCAGTCATGGTCTGATCCTGCTCCACTAAAGCCAATGGGAGTTTTGCTATTGACTTCAACTGGTTTAGGATTAGACCTTTAATCATTGTAAAGGGCTGTTGCAATATTTGTACCTATAAATTTACCCTAATTGTGAGCTCAACTGTGAAAAGTGCATGAAAGTTCATAAAATGTCAAAATAATCTGTAACAACAAATGTCAAGGGGAAGGGTACAAAAGGAAGACAGAAAAACTGAACTGGTCTAAACAAAAAGATCTACTGAGATGCCTCAAAGACTGTTAAATCATTCCCGCTAAACAATAGACTTATAGGACCAGAAATCAATGGACCCAAATTGGTGTGTTGGAATTAGGCCTGATTGGTGAACAAAAGGGATGAGCTATTCTACCATCAGTCCCTTTTGGGGTCCTCAAAAAGAGAATTTGGGGTGGGGCAAGTCTGGCTACCATGACACCGGCTGACTAAAAAAAGGGAATGCAAGAGCTGGCTGACTGAAAGATGAGAAAAGAGGAAGGAGTGAGTTTTCCCATCATAACTGCCACCCCCATTATCTTCTGGTACCCTACTTCATCCTAACCCTGAGAAATGTCCTGACCCAACCAGGCAAGAGAAAAAGAGACCCAGATGACAGTGCCACCTGCCCTGACTCCTGTTTTGCCAACAGCTCACCCCCAAAAATGTGTCCAAAAGGCAATTAAATGCCCCAAGCAGCTAGATGCTGGTACAAGATAGCTTTATCAGAGACGGCAAGACCTGGCCAGGTCCTGTGTCTGTGTTTTTCCAGCAATAAGGTTGCAAGTCAGAGTGAACATCAGAGGTAGAAGCTGCATTTTCTATCTGTGTTGTTCTTTTCTCTCACCCTCTGTATGTGTTTGCCTTGTTTTGTTTCCTCAAATATGGGATGGGGCTTCAGCAACAATAATAGCTTTAGTCCTTCTCAACTCACTTCTTCTCTTCTGTAAAAAGACAGTTATGACCAGCTTTAATAACATCAAAAAGATTGTCAAACGAGCAGGGTGGGGTGTGTTTCCTTATGAAAACTCCCTACAGCTAAAGGAAAAGGGAGCAAGGGTTATAGTTAAATTGAAAACCTTACTTTCTACTTTACATTTCAAATGCCTTACGAGTTCTTCTTTCTTTTCTATATCTTTAATAACAGTTAAAAGGATTTAAATGGTGTGTTTGCCATGGTGCTAAACAGGCTGTGGAGGAAGTTTCTTCCTAAACCCTATCAGTTAATGGTTGACATGGCCTGAAGCATGAGGGTTTTATATTCCTACTAATTTTTAATCCTATCTAATGTAACTCTAGATGGTCTCATTATCCATGTTTTAATCATGCTAAGCTCTTGGCCTAGTGACAATGCTTTTGCTGCTTTTCCCCATCAGAATAATAATAAAGCACAATAACTGATTTTTTTAACAATTTCTTTCCCCATGGGATTCCAGTGTGGCTTACACATTTTACAAACCACATATTTATAGGAGTTATTTTATCTGTTACTGAAATTCAGCTAGCTCTACAGTATAATGCTGCTGCTGCTAACAGCACACAGCAGCACTACACAATAATTTAAGAAAGAGAATGACCAATACTATATATCTATCTGAAACTGGTGGAAGGCATCCAGATCAACAGGTAGCAATTGTTTAGGTCTTCATCCTGCAATTGATTCACTCAGGTTCAAGGATCTGATTGCAGGATCAGGGCCTTATACTGGAATTTGAAGAGAACATTGGACATGTACTCTGTGAAAAGCACCATGCAACTTTTAGTTAATACAAGTAGTCTGTACCTTAGTTTTATGTTACATCTGAAACATAGGACCTCTAGTAACACCAGGGCCCCTTCTCAGCTTCCCCACAGCACCATGTTGAAGGGATTAGTTCAGTCCAATATTTTGAAAATATAGCAAAATTACATTTATTTCCCTAAAAAAATAAGATTAATCTGGAGTAAATATGGACTGGTTTTCCCTTCAAAGTCATCGTGTTTGGAAACAATTATTTCTCACATAAAAACATGAGAAAATGTACATTGTTTCGGGAAGAACCCTGTTTCACAAAATGCTACAAGTGCAAAACTGCCCAAAATTAAATTGTAAACATTGTTGTGGTCTTTTTAAACAATTTTCAACAAATCCTGTCCATAAAAATGCCCAATATCTATGATATAGAAATAAGTAGAGCTGGTAGAAAAAAATTGTATGAAACATTTTGAAACAAAACAAAATGTTTATTTTTGGGACAACGCAAGACTAAACATTTCAGTTTGGTTTGTCAACCCCAAACCAAACATTTAGTTTAATAATGGTCAGCATTAATCTCTCCATCTTCTGGAGCCATTGCCATGCTTCATAAGAGTAGTAATTCTAGCTCCCTCATGCTCACATTTCCCCTATCAGCCCTTCTCCCTGACGGGCCTACATCTTCCACATTGCAATGCGTTCTGTCCCTGTGATCGAGTCACCAGGGTGTGTGACGGGAGATGAAATATTTGAACATTTCCAAATTGAAATTTTTTTGAACTTTGTTTCCACACATAGTTTTGTTGTTTTGACTTTTCAAGATGAAAACAAAAGTAAAAATATCTGCTTTTTCAATCAGTTCTACTAATAAGAGAATATGGTGCCTGGATGCTTTCTAGTCATAATTCTAATTGTAGTACATGAAACTTCCTATTGGAATACACTATCCAGAATCCTTGACTGGAAGTTCAGTGTATCTTTGTTTGGAGAGTGGAAAAATAAAGCTTCATGAATTTTTAGCCATAAGAACTCTGTTTTGTTCATACAAGACTGGAAATACCACCTGTGTGTAAAGCAGTGACAATCCTGTGGCACCTTAAAGACTAACACATTTATTTGGGCAAATTTGTTAGTCTTTAAGGTGCCACCGGACTCCCAGTGTTTTGCTAAAAACAGACTAACACAGCTACCCCGCTGGAACTCACCTGTGTGTAATTACTGTAGTGCTCTCAAGAATGCAGGTGAATTATGATACCCACAAGGATGTTGTGGGTCTGCTTGTATATTGATATTTTAAGCTCCTTGCTACTAAAAATGTTTGGTTTGGGAAAGGCTTTAACCTAGGGGAGTCTATAAATTCAAATAAACAAGTGAGATCATCTATTAGGAAATATGCAAATGTCTTGAACACAGTGATCTTTCAAATTTCTTTATGAATTTGGATCATTAATAACAGGATGCTGAAAATTAACATAATTTCAGTCATCTGAGAGAGAGTTGTAAAATTATATTAAGAACCTGATTTTTAGGTGCACCCCAATCTAGCCTCTAATTAGTGGGTGTAATTTGGCACCCACAAAAAGTAGCCAGATGCTCATGAGTTGCACATCAGGGAATGAGACGTGCAGTTGCTACAATTTGTGTCCACAACAAAATGAAGCTTCAAAATTGTACCACAAATATTAGAAATGCCTTCTGACTAAACAAGCCTGAAAATCCCAAATAGTAATTCCAATGCATTTTCCTAGCTCAGAAATTGAAATCAGTCAAGTAAAATTATTGGAATCTGAGATTACAGTATTAAGTGGACGCTAATAAGACTATAGGCAAGTAATAAGCATGACTAGGAGTCCGACAGACTTAACTTCAAAGGGAAATGTCATGCTGGAAATACTCAAGTCTTTGAGCCATTAAGTCCCCTTGAGTTGGACTGGCAGTTTAGGCAGCTATTTCTATGAGCTTTAGGAGTGAATTTGATCTTTGGCCCATTAGACCTGTCTTGCTCCATATGAAGGACTCTTAATAATGGAACTCAATGTGAGTAGTTGCCTGTTAAACTTTCAGTGGATGATGTTTGTTTCAACATTTACCTGAAGTTGTAAAATAAATACCTTGGGGTTTGCAGTATTGATTCTAATGTAGCCACGGACACTTTTTTTTTTTTCAAATGTCAACAAAATTGAATCTGAGAAGTAAAAAAAATGAGTTCGGAACTGAAGATTTATGAAAACAGAGGGAAATCAGAACATACACAGAGGGGAGGAGGGAAACTCAAAATTAAATTCAGGTGGAATAATAACCAACTAGAACCTTCACCCAAAACACAAAACTTGATTGTGGTTTGTAAAAGATAATATTGGTTTTTTCCAACACATCATCAAGGATCTACAACCTATCCTGGAAGATGATTCCTCACTCTCACAAACCCTGGGAGACAGGCCAGTCCTTGCTTACGGACAGCTCCCCAATCTGAAGCAAATACTTGCCAACAACTGCACACCATATAATAGAAACACTAACCCAGGAATGTATCCTTGCAACAAACTCTGTTGCCAACTCTGCCCGCATTGCTACTCAAGTGACGCCATCACAGGTCCTAACCACATCAGCCACACTATCAGGATCTCATTCACCTGCACAACTACTAATGTAATATATACCATCATGTGCCAACAATGCCCCTTTGCCATGTACATTGGCCAAACTGGACTACCTCTATGCAAAAGAATAAATGGACACAAATCAGACATCAGGAATGGTAACATTCAAAAACCAGCAGGAGAGAACTTCAATCTCCCTGGACACTCGGTAACAGATTTGAAAGTTGCCATACTTTAACAAAAAAACTTCAAAAACAAACTCCAGCATGCAACTGCAGAGGTGGAACTCATATGGAAACTTGACACTATCAGATTAGGTCTGAATAGAGACCAGGAGTGGCTAGCCCACTACAAAGAATAACGTTCCCTCTTTAGACATTCACACCTTCTCATCAATTGTTGTGAATGACTTCATCCACTCTGATTGTATTAACCTCATTAACACTCGCCCCTCCTCACTATGACGTAACTCACCCATCCTTGCATGTGTATACATACCTACCAAACTGAAGTTTCTACTTCATGCATCCAATGAAGTGGGTTTCTGCCCACAAAAGCTTATGCCCAAATAAATGTGTTAGTCTTTAAGGTGCCACAGAACTCTTGCTGTTTTGCTAAAAACAGACTAACACATGGAACAGGGTTTTTTTGTTTGTTTTTTAATATTCATATTCCTCAGTTCTGCCTAGTTTTGCCTGGGATCAGAAGCAGAAGTGCAAAATCACTGCAAGAGAAAATATTCTTATGGCCTTGCTAAAACCAGAAATGCCATGAAATTTCACAAAGGAAGTCCAGTCTCACTAGATTTCAAGAGAGCAGTGGAAGTTTTTCAAGATTTGAAGACTGGGTGTTTGAGTCCAATACCTTACAGTATGATCTTTACCCTTTTATTGTAAATGGGCCATTTGTGTGTCAGATTTGCCTCCACTACTCGGATCTCTCCAGCATCGACAGAAGGAGACATGGATTCCCCTGAAGTTTTGATACACTTTAGAAGAGTGTCCAAGTTGAAACTTCCTATATACCTCATGTTCCTTTTTGTCTTCATCCATCGTTGTGTAAAACATCAAATCCAACCAACAGGGTCCTCCTAATAACTAACAAAAGAACTAGTCTGGAAATTCACGAACTGCTGCTGACAATTTAACAGAGTGCTTCTCAAATTCAAACATACACTCTGCAATAAGTTGTAATGGTACTTTGAACATGGACTCTTTTCTGCCTTCCAATCTGTTAAGTTGCCATTTCAAAGATGAAACAGCAATCAAGAGCTACACCACATTGGGCATGTTCTGTTTGAAAAGCTTAGCCTTTGGCTGTTGCTGTGAGCATTGTCAAGTGATGCTACAAAGAAGATGTGAAGAAGATGGAAATATACCATCCAAACATGGCAACCAAATCTACATTCCCTTTGGGGGATTTGAATGATGTCCAGCAAAGAAAGATTTTATGTTCTAATGTCCATCATTAATAAAGAACTCTCAGAATTGTTTTCCCCAGATGGGCAATGAGAAAGACAGCTTTTCTCTTTGCTTTTTGATATAATAGTCTATCAACGAAGGTGCTAGTAAATTACGGAGCTCCAATGTGCTAGTGCTATAGAAACATAAAACCACTACAGTGCAACTATCTTACCTATCTTAGCCTGTTATACTGATACTCATCAATGTAATAGCTTAGGTCAGTATAGGAAGATTAGTGAAGGTAATAGGTAGAGATGGTGAGAACATTCAAAGCAGGTCTGGTACCAGTTTTTGAGGGTGTCGGATCCAGGATTTGGGTTTGACCCATTCTAGAGCTGTGCTCCATCTTCAAAATGCAGACAATCTAGATTTGGTGTTTAAACTATGTACACCCCTAAAATTTGAATTTGACCCTAAATTTTTATTTTTAGAGAGCTTGAGATAGTGAATAGTTTGCTGTACGTGGATTCTGCCTAAATTGTTATCAAGCTTTTTCTGTATTTTTTGGCATCACCTTTAGTTATTGTCCATAGTCATGTTGTTTTGCAGTCCTAAAGGGATTAGCTGGAACGTAAATGTGGTGCTGATAAGCCATCATTTCTATTAGATAACACGCACACGGCTGTGCCTCACCAATAAGCAACCTGCTGTGTCCACAAATTTGACATGCTTCAGCCTGCTAAAACTTTATTGGGCACAGTATGGAAACTCAATTAATACTGAGAATTACATTGCCTAATGTCACCCTAGTTGCATCCAATTACTTTTTCTTAATATCTTTTTTTAATCACAAGCTGACCTACAATGATGGGGGTAGTGCCCTTCCAACAGTCCTTTAGTACAAAGCCAAGCTCCACTGGAGAGTCACAGCTTGGAGCCGGCTGCCTTGTCATCAGTTGCAACCCTATCGCTCCTTCCTGAGGCAGCTCTGTTGCTGTGAGGGGAGCTAATTGAATATTGAAATTTGGCTGCACAGTGGATTTTGCTTCATCAGGGATTCATTTAAATTACTCTTCTTTATTTATTTATTTATATTTCTAATAGATATGTTTTTAAAATTGCTTGTCCTAGCCCCTGGGCACTTTTGCCATAAATTAAAGATATCATCCAGTTTAACAAAAAAAAACAAAAAAAAACCCACCAAACAGAGCCAGCAGCTGCACTTGACCCCAAAAACAAATAATTAACTAGAAATGAAATCCAAATGCAAATAATACCTCTCTCCAGCACGCCCCTCTCCCCTCAGCATCTTGACTAAAAAGATAGACCTTGTAATATGTCAACAAATTCTAGCTATTTCAGATCAAGGGAATACAACTCCATAGTCATGTATATCAAGTAAGAGGGTTAGGAGTATTCCTTTCATAGCCAAGCCTTCAGCTAAATATCCAGAGTGGGCCTAGCTCTACTTTGCCTTATTTACACAAGCTGAAATTCAGCCCTATGTAAAATGCAAGCACAAGGCCCATGCATCACTTAAGCTTTATGCAGAGGGGTAAATTTCATCCCTCATTAATGCCATTGAAGTCAGTGGAACTATTCCTCTGAGTGAGATTAAAAGGATTTGTCTCAGAGAAAGAGAGAGAGAGAGTATTCACCCCAAGTAAATTATGTATGGTATTTTAAATGAGTTATCAATAAAGCAGGAGATTTTCAAAGGCACAAAAGGCAGTTAAATGCCCACGTCTCATTGACCACCTAGCTACCTTTTGTTCCCTTGAAAACCTCCCCCTAAACTTTTATGCCATGCCATCGTGCATTATATTCATGCCATATGTGTTACAGAAAATAAACATTAGGTATCTTTTACAGCGCTTTTAAACATTCTGTTGGAACTATTTTTTGTAATCCTCAGTCTGCAAAACGAGATCCCCTAGTTTCCATGGGCCAGATCGTGAGCTGAAGTAATCAAGTGGCATTCCATTGACCATTATTCAGCAACACCAGTGTAGGCCATCTGAGGACCTGATCCCATACAGCTGCACAGGGCTCTGAGGGAGCTATAACAATCTCTAAATTCTAGTTCAAATACTGTAGTTTATATACATATATATGTCCTATGTTTACGGTTCAATATCTCAAGACTTTCCTAGACTAGAAAGCAACTGCTGTGTCCCACTGAGAAATTGGGAGTATCTCCTTTCCCATGATATAAAGCTCATTTCTTGCCTTGTAGGTTTCACAGTGGTCAGACTTTTTACCAAACAGTTTTCTCCATGACCAAACATGATAAAAGATCATGATTGCAGAGACCTCACTGTAGGAGAGATTACTGTGTCAAACTATATGTTTCAGCAGAGCCACTTATGATACAGGATAACAGAAAGAAGCGTACAGAACCAGGGCCATCAGTTGTGTGAAATGAAGTAGTGTGTATTATTATTAAGGATACAATTCTGTCACGGAGGTCACGGATTCCGTCACTTCTTCCAGGGCATAAGAAGAAGCCCTTTTGGAAAGTTTCTGGTACTTCCTGGTTCTGGCTAGCAGGAATATAACAAAACCAACTTCTTGTGCTATTTCAGTGCTTACACTTCCTGCCCTGAGTTGAACCAAAGTCTGCAGAAGTGAGAAAATGCCCCAAAGTTTTGGATACTTCTTTGACCCTCAAAAAGTTGGGGTTTTGTTGTTGTTGAGTTACATTGTGAGCAAAGATTCAGTTGAGATCTTTTTGGTCATCTCTCAACATAATATAATGTTTATTCTATATTGGATAGATAGATTAGACAAAACAGTGACTGCTGTAAAGTGGTAGGCAACCACTGATTTTTCATGTACATGTATTAAAACCTTAAATTTGGAGCCTGATCAATTACTACTCAATTATAAATATGTATTTCTATTGTAATCATCACTGTGGTGTCTGAGTACCTGATATTTTTAAGGTAACACATCTATTTATCTTTATACCAATTTCCACAATGTAAGCTTTTTTGGTGACGTAAAATGTGGTTAATAAAGTGGCAGTCAGGAGCTATTGAGTAATCTGCCAAAGGCATTTAGCAATAATTTGGGTGTTCCATAACCTAACAACCAGTTTAGCTCCAGGGTACAATGAAATAGAAGTGCTAATTCAGTAGTGGTAAAAGAAGACTAATTATACTGAGGACACGTCCTCCTTTGAGTTTAGTCACTTGTGACCTATTGTCTGGCTTCCAGGGAAAAGCCAGGCACTCTCCTCTGCTGAATTATTCATGGTCTTATCTGCTTCATGGGGCTGATGAAAGCATTGTTCATAGAGCTATTTTTAGCAGGCTTGGGGTGTGCTTTCCTCAGAACATTTTAGGAAGAAAAATTATTCAAGTCATGAACATTCAGATAGAGTAACACAGATTCATGTTTTGTGCCATGTTCATCTGATTTTCCAACAAGTAGGAACATTTCTACATACAGGAGGAAGAAAGAAGCATAAAACATTGAGAGGAAAAGGCTCATGAGCAAGTAGGCCCTCTAGATTACTGTTAAAGTGTACTTCAAACAAGAGTTGTTTCTTTGAAGGTTTTCTGTGGGTTTTTTTGTTTTGTTTGATGGGGGTGGGTGTTACTTTAGTGGTTATTTTTGTAATCGTTGAGTTTCACTTTGAGTAAAGCCCAATTCTTGAAAAATGTCAAGGCAATAAAACTCATCTCCTCTCTTTCCATCAACAGATGTTGTCTGCCTCCCTTACCTGCTGCCACCATCTAGGAAGGAAGTATATTAGTTTGTCATAGAATTATAGAATATTAGAGTTGGAAAGGACCTCAGAAGGTCATCTAATCCAACCCTCTGTTCAAAGCAGGACTAACCTCAACTAAATAATCCCAGCGAGAGTTTTGTCAAGCCACAGCTTAAAAATCAATAAAGATGGAGATTCTACCACCTCCCTAGGTAACCCATTCCAGTGCTTCACCACTCTCCTAGTGAAAAACTTTTTCCTAATGTCCAACCTAGATCTCCCCTACTGCAACTTGAGACTGCTGCTCCTTGTTCTGTCATCTGCCACCATTGAGAACAGCCTAGCTCCATCCTCCTGGAACCCCCTTTCATGTTAAAGGCTGTTATCAAATCCCCCCTCATTCTTCTCTTCTGCTGACTAAATAAGCCTAGTTCCCTTAGCTTCTCCTCATAAGTCTTGTGCTCCAGCCCTTAATCATTTTTGTTGCCCTCCGCTGGACTCTTTCCAACTTGTCCACATCCCTTTTTTAGTGGGGGGCCCCAAACTGGACACAATACTCCAAATGTGGCCTCACCAATGCCAAATAGAGGGGAATAACCATTTCCCGCGATCTGCTGGCAATGCTCTGACTAATGCAGCCCAATGTGCTATTAGCCTTCTTGGCAACCAGGGCACACTGCTGACTAATCCAGCTTCTTATCCACTGTAACCCCCAGATCCTTTTCTGCAGAACTGCTGCCTAGCTCATCAGTCCCCAGTCTGTAGCTGTGCATGGGATTCTTCTGTCCTAAGTGGAGGACTCTGCACTTGTCCTTGTTGACCCTCATCAGATTTCTTTTGGCCCAATTCTCCAATTTGTTTAGGTCCTTTTGTATCTTATCCCTACCTTCCAGAGTATCTACCACTCCCCCTAGCTTAGTGTCATCTGCAAACTTGCTGAGGGTGCAATCTACCCCATCCTCCAGGTCATTAATGAAGATATTGAACAAAACCGGCCCCAGGCCCGACCCTTGGGGCACTCTGCTTGTAACCGGCTGCCAGCTAGACATGGAGCCATTGATCATTACTCATTGAGCCCTATGCTCTAGCCAGTTCTCTATCCATTTTAAAGTCCATTCATCCAACCCATACTTCTTTAACTTGCTGATAAGAATACTGTGGGAGACTGTATCAAAAGCTTTGCTAAAGTGAAGGTATATCACATCCACTGCTTTCCCCACATCCACAAAGCCAGTCACCTCTTCATAGAAAGCAATCAGGTTGGTCAGGCATGACTTGCCCTCGGTGATTCCATGCTCACTGTTTCTGATCACCTTCCTCTCTTCCAAGTGCCTTAAAATGGTTTCCTTGAGGACCTGCTCCATGATTTTTCCAGGGATTGAGGTGAGGCTGACTGATCTGTAGTTCTCTGGCTCCTCTTTCTTTCCTTTCTTGAAGATGGGCACTATATTTGCCTTTTTCCAGTCATCAGTGACCTCCCCCAATTGCCATGAGCTTTCAAAGATAATAGCCAATGGCTCTGAAATCACATCAGCCAACTCCCTCCACACACTCGGGTGCATTGCATCTTGCCCCATGGACTTGTGTATGTCCAATCTTTCTAAATAGCCCTGGACCTGTTTCTTCAGCACTGCGGGATGTTCATCTCCTCCCAATTCTGTGCTGCCCAGTGCAGTAGTCTGGGAGCTGACCTTGTCTGTGAAGACAGAGGCAAAAAAGGCATTGAGTACCTCAGCTTTCTCCACATCCTCTGTCACTAGGTTGCCTCCCCCATTCTGTAAGGGGCCCACACTTTCCCTAATCTTCCTCTTGTTGTAACATGCCTGTAGAAACCCTTCTTGCTCCCCTTCACGTCCCTTGCCAGCTGTAACTCCAATTGTGCTTTGGCCTTCCTGATTTCATTCCTGCATGTTCGAGCAGTATTTTTATAATCCTCCCTAGTTGTCTGACCAAGCTTCCACTTCTTGTATGCTTCTTTTTTGTGTTTACGTTCACCAAAGACTTCTTTGTTAAGCCAAGCTGGTTGCCTACATTATTTGCTATTCTTTCTGCACATTGGGACGGTTTGTTCCTGTGCACTCAATAAGGTTTCTTTAAAATACAGCCAGTTCTCTTGGATTCCTTTCCCCCTCATATTAGTCTCCCAGGGGATCCTTCCCATCAGCTCCATGAGAGAGTCAAACTCTGCTTTTCTGAAGTCCATGGTCCATATCCTGCTGTTCTCCTTTCTTCCTTTTGTCAGGGTCTTGAATTCAACAATCTCATGGTCACTGCTGCCATCCTCTTCTTCTTCACCTACCAAATCTTCCCTGTTTGTGAAAAACAGGACAAGAGAAGCATGGCCCCTAGTTGGTTGCTGCAGCACTTGCATCAGGAAGTTGTCTGCAACACTATCCAAAAACTTCCTGGATTTTGTGTTCTCCTTCACCCTTTCGTCCCTGCCTGTCCTTCCTGAACAGTTTATACCCATCCATGGCACTGCTCCAGTCGTGTGAGTTACTCCACCAAGTCTCAGTTATTCCAATCACGTCATAGTTTCTTGACTGTGCCAGAACTTCCAATTCCTCCTGCTTGTTTCCCAGGCTTCTTGCGTTTGTGTACAGGCACTTGAGATAACTAGCCGATTGCCCTACTTTCTCAGTACGAATCAGGAGGCCTCCCCTGTTGCATCCTCCTACTTCTGCTTCCTTGTGGTGTCCCACTTCCTGACTTACCTTCTGGCTTAGGTCTCCGTCCCCCATCGAACCTAGTTTAAAGCCCTCCTCACTAGGTTAGCTAGTTTGTCTGTGAAGATACTCTTCCCTCTCTTTGTTAGGTGAATCCCGTCTCTTCCTAGTAATCCTTCTTCCTGGAACAACATCCCATGATCGAAGAATCCAAAGCCCTCTCTCTGACATAACCACACATTTACTTCCGCAACGCGATGGTCCCTACCTGGGCCTTTTCCTTCAACAGGGAGGATGGACGAGAACACCACTGTGCTTCAAACTCCTTTATCCTTCTTCCCAGAGCCACATAGTCTGCAGTGATCCGCTCAAGGTCGTTCTTGGCAATGTCAATGGTGCCCATGTGGAGAAGTAGGAAAGGGTAGCAGTCTGAGGGCTTGAGGAGTCTCGGCAGTCTCTCCGTCACATCCTGAATCCTATCTCCAGGCAAGCAGCCCACTTCTCTAGTATCCCGGTCCAGACGGCAGATGGATGACTCCGTCCCCCTTAGGAGGGAATCCCCGACCACCATCACCCTTCTCTTCCTTTTGGGAGTGATGGTTGTGGAACCCCCATCCCTTGCCTTCTGATCAACAGGGTCTCCTTCTGATCCATTCCCTCCGAGGAGTCTTGCAAATTGTTCTCTGCCATAATATCTGTGCAGAGAGCCTGTAAATGATTCCTTACCTCTATCTGCATAGAGGGCATATGGGTTCTCTTTCTTCGGGAGGTCACATGCTGCCAATATTCTTACCCGTTCTTCAGTCTCCCCTGCACTGCCTTCTCTGAATCTTCCTCACACTGTGCCTGCAGTAACAAATCATGTCTTTGATCGAGAAAGACTTTGTTTTCTTTAATGCAATGCAGGGTTGATACTTGTGTCCCTAGTCCTTTAACCTTCTCTTCCAATATGGAAGCCAGCCTGCACTTTGTACAGATGAAGTCGGCTCTGTGCTGTGGGAGGAAGATGAACATAGCACATCCAGTGCAGGTGACAACAGCAGATTGCTCACTTTCCATATCTTTCCTCTGAGAGCCTCTTCAGATGTTGTATTTCCTGCTCAGCTAAGTCTGAAAGGCAAAAACCCACTATGGGCTCTCCCCCCAGGTGAACTCCCAGGCAAACTCCTTCTATTTGCCTCTCCTCTGTTTGCCACTCACTTGGTCCGTAACTGGCTGCCTCTTATAAGGATGCTGACTCGAAGTTGTTGCCCTGGCTCAGTGCCTCCCTCTCCAATCAACCACTCAGGGCCCACCTGGAACAAAGCACTCCCAATTCACACTTTTCAATCAATCACACACAAGATCAACTGTCAAACAGTCCCTGTAACTGCACCAGTCACAATCACACACAAAGTCAGCTGTAACTTGCACCAGTCAAACAGATGGTCTCTCAGATACTCACCCCTCTAGCACACAACACAGCTCCCCTCAACTAGCACTCACCTGGGCTCCTCTCCAACAAATCCCAGGCAAACTCTTCAAACCATCCCCATCATGTTTTCACGATGTTGCTCTCTGCTCCCCTTCCATATCTTCCGAGGTGGCTGATTGGCCTGCTTTTCCCATCCTGTTTTATAGATGTTCCTAACAAGGTAGGCCAGCTCCCCCTCCAATGTATATACACAAATCCCCTTTCTAAGTTCTGTAGACAGACACCCACCTATCCATCACTTTCAGCAGCACGGAGAGTGGAAATGCTCCTTTTGACAATTCTGGACTAGTCCATTAACTCTGTGGGTAGTCCCAGTGTGTATTGATCTTATGAAAACCTAATAGTGTGGGCCTGAACCAAAATTCGGGTCCTGAACATGGAATTTGAATTTTGCAGCTCTATAATGGGCACGTATGAAGTCACAGGACTACCAAGAAGTTATGGGAGTCATCCACCTCTGAGAATTTTGGGTTCTGAAGGAAACAATAAGCCATGCAGATTTCCTCTGGCTTCAGATTTTATTATGAAAGATTCACATAGTTCCTTGCTGACAGTCCTGTGAACTGAAACCCTTGTTCATCCACAGAGCAGATGAAGCCCAAGCACAGCAGAGCAAGCTTCCCTGACATCCTCCCTCTGGTTAATGTGCTTAGCCTGGCCGAGGATTTGAAAGGGTAGTTGAATTCCTGCTTTCATTCGCTCTTGACCTATATGCTTCCTCTACTAATAAGAGCACCAGTTGTTGTAAGTTGAGAAGGAGGGGTTAGAGACCTGCACACCCACCAATTCATTTCAGATGCCACCAAACAGCCATGAGATGGTAACAACCTTAATTCACTACCAGCTTGTGATGAACATGAACCAGCAACTTAGTGGTAACAGGCTTCTCCATCTTTTAATGCTGCATGGCTAGTCACTGTAAAAACGAAAGCATTAAAAAAAGCAAGTACAAAAGAATCAGCTCTCTCAGCATCGTAAATCACTCTGCAGAGCAGTTGAAAATGATGAGAGGACCATCTTTAGGTGCCTCTGTTTTGGCGGGATCAGTGTTGTGGGTTTAGACCATGCTGAGTGATTTAGAACTAATGAGCTGCTTCAAATTTTTGCATACAGTTGAATTTGCTCAAAATTATAAATGGAGGACATATGCCAATTTTACACTCCAAGCTAATATACACATCTGCAAGTGAGCCATTTCTTGGGAGCTGCCAGCTCATACATCAAACCCATCATCTATGTCAGATCTGTCCACACACAAACTGAGATGAACCACAGCAGGGGGCAGGGTCTCTTACTTTCAAATGCCATGTGCTACATAGAGATGTTATAGTTCTTGCCCAGAGTCCTTGAGCACAACAAATATTCTTTAAAAAAGGAACCCAACCCAGGGGGATGTGGGGCCAGGTTCACCTCAGAAGAAAGATCAAAGTGGAAAGGAAAAATTGTGTGTTCCATTGTATGATTGCTGGGAAAGGCTGAGCTGAGCTGAGCTGAGCTGGGGATGAGGAAAATACATTTTAATATGATTGCACAGGTCTGAGGAAGGAAACAGCATGGAGGACACAAGCATGCAGAGGAACTTCCTGTCCTGTGGCAGCATTGCTTTGAACTGGGGAACATAGTGGTAGGGGGTATAAGGTAAAGAAAAAACCAGCACTGCTGAACAAAGGTAATCAGATCCCTACTTGGAATTGTTTTCTTTCTTTCAGAGTTACAGGGCAGGTGGAGACAGAACCACTTACTGGTCTGGATGGCCCAGATGTGCGTGAAGCAACCACTAGGGGGAAGAGTAAACATTAAGGAGGGGGAAAGGTGGCCCTTAGTTATGGATTTAGAAGGTCATTTGATTAAACCTAAGGGGGATGGGAGAAGGAAGTACTCTGGACTTCTCCCCAGGAGGGAATGAACATAGGAACTAACCTGTGATATTGCTATGAAATTGTATTTTGGTTTGATTACTGGAATTGTTTACTGACTGAATAAATGTATGAAGTTCAGATTAATAAATAGTAACAGCTGATGTCCCGTCCAGGAAGGGGGAGTTTAAACCAACGCTTGAGGAGTAGCCAGTGGCTAATCCGACCATTTCAATGTTAGGGGGAAGGTGTGACACAGTGGCCCATTGGTGCCAGCTGGCAAAGGGTTCACTGCAAAGGGTTCGCTGTCAGCAACTCCTAACAGACCGGACAAACTCACTACACCTACACCACTTTCATAGTATTTATCCAAGGAGGGTCAAGTGAAGTATTTAATAAAATTTTATGTCACACTGATCCCTATAATCATTACCAGATGCATGTACAGACGATATTTAAGGAGCTGTGCATATGTATGAAATCTGTGTAAAAAGTACAGCTGACAGACAGGTTTTAGGTCAGACAAAGATCATCGATTCACCTGTCTCTCAGTAGGCTATGTAGATTAAACATTGTAAACCAACACAATGGATAATAGAATAAACAGGAGATGGGAACACACCGTAGATTAAACCACAGGGGGACATTCTGACTCTGGGGACAATCAATGAGTTTTGGCGCATATAAGAAGAAGAAAGAAGTCTTTTTTTCTTTCTTCATTGAGGAAAAAAAGGACAATGCTTTTTGCATTAATGAAAAGAGGATCCCGGCCATATTGGTTGGAAATACTGGAGATTGCTTTAAATGAGAAAAGCTGCTGTACACAAAGGCTTTTAGCCTGTTAAAGTTAAAGTTAGATTCTCAGAAGCATGTTATGTCTTTTGTTTTATATGTAACTGTTTCAGTTTCCATTATCCTTATTCACTCTCTCTTACATCTTAGCCTATGATAATAAACTTATGATTATTTTCTTTGTAACTACGGGTCAGTGCTGTAATGTTGTTAGAAAGGACCTGATCTTGAGATGTACCAGTCAAGCTGTGTGTATACTGTTCCCTTGGGGACAGCAAACCTGGTAATTTCTCTCAGTGTCTAGTGACAGGAGTTGTATACTACAGGGGGAGGCTTTCATAGTGGCTCAGGGACTGGGGTACACCACCCGCAAGGTAAATGAAGGGCTGGCATAGCCCACGGCAGACTGTTTGGGTGCCTAACAAGGCTGGTGGTGTCAAGATGCTGACACCCCGTTACACCATCAAATCTCTCTCATTGAGGCAGGGGGTAACAAGGTGACTCACAGTTCTGGGCAACTCAAGGAAGTGTCACATAACAATTGAATGTGAATGATTCAGAGAGCAACGAGCAAGTCTTGAGCTTCCCACACTTGTCAGCCTGAGGTCCTCTGTGGTGAAATTAGAAGCCATCATGTATTGTGAGCCATTGAGATATATAGCTATTGGGATGTCAGGAAAAAGATATCACACTCCAAACAGCAATATAAATCTCATCCATCCAGGCAGGCACTGGATACATGACACTCTGAGAGAACAGGTTGACCTATCAAGTCAGAGCCTGTGATGTCCATTCCCCATCATGTGGGCAGATCAAGTTATCTGTTCATGAATTGGGAGAGGACCAACTGGAATCCACTGGACTGAGTTCAGATTGAAAATAAGGTTTTATTCCCAGATGAACCTGTGATTCACTGCCTTGATTAAAAATCTAACATGTCAGCCCAGCTGCTGAGCTTGGGTTAAAAAAGAATCCACCTTTGCAAAGAGACTTAAAATCAAGGTCCTGCCCACTGAGGGCCCAATCCAATGCCCATCAAAGTCAACAGAAGGACTCTTATTGACTTTAATGGGCATTGGACCAGGCCATAAGTCATTAAAGATCCCAGGGCACTTCTTGCAAGGTTAGGATAACCAAATCCCAGCACAGGGCTTAACCTAGGAGTCATATTATTTTACTTTATTAGGGTGTTATTTGTTATTGGTATCATGCAACAGCATGATAACTAGCAAAGCTACCTTATCAATTACACTCTGAGTACACAAATTTACTCTGCAGTTATAACAGGGTGCCATTTTCTTTCCTTCTTGGCCTGAACTGTCAGGGGAGGTACTGTTGTGCAATGCTAAGCAGCTGCAGAGTCCCAAGCCAGAGGTGGATGAAGAGATTCCTGAAGCTGTAGTTTATAAACCCCTTTGAAGATCATTTGGGCTGAAAGACACTATATAAAAGTAAGACATAATTATTTTAAAATACTACCTTAAAATAAAGTAAGAAAAAGACTATATGGCTTTCCCTCAAGATTTAGTATTTCTATAGTGGAAGCTTTCAAAATCTATGGCTAGATGACTGGGAGTTGACTGACCCATTTAAATCACAGTAAATCCACTTAAAAAAAATCAAATGTATCCTCTGAGTTGGATTTCCCTGGAAAAAATATCACACAACAAATCACAACAAAAAAATCCTAGATTAAGGACATCTCATCAGTACATTACAACACTAGTGTAGACCCTTTTCTATGTCTTCCTATCTGTCTCTTTCTGTCTAGGTGTTTTTGGTACCACACCCATCACCATGGTATCTGAGGACCTCCTTCGTGCTGTGCACCAGGAAAGGAAGAAGGGAACCATTAGTGCTATAAACAAATAAGATCTCAGACTATTTTCACGATGAGGAAAAATGCTGTCTGGGTTTGTGTGATGTGATACAAATGGGTCAGTCAACTCCCAGCGATCTAGCCATAGATTTTGAAAGCTTCCACTGAGAAATACTAAATCTTCAGGGAAAGCCTTATAGCCTTTTTCTTACTTTATTAAGAGCTGCAGTGGAGAGCTTTAAAGTTATTACAAAGATGAAAGAAAAATGTGTTTGGTATCCTGGATTCACAGTCTCTGCGTTGATGGTTTATGTTATTGAAACATTTTGTACAGAAGGATAAATTCACAGTCATTTAATAAGGAAAAAAGATTTTGTTGCGGGTGCATATCCTAGAAACTTGAGTGAAATACATGACTGCTAAGAAAATGCCTTCAAAATGAAGAAAGAAAAGCTCAGCAAGACAGATGAAGGTGCGTGTTTCCTTCTTGGCTCAATAGACATCACATTGTGTCAGGTTTTCCCTCAAACTGACAGTATGATTTTATTCCATAATGAAATTGGTCTCCATCCTCTCATTATTTTTTTTTTTTAACCTTTGAGACGCTTTCCAGCCTGGTTTAGTATCTTAAGTAGCACTGTATTAATAATACTTTGCATTTTTACAGCACCTTTCAGCCAAGGGTATGAAAGCATTTCACAAATATTTATTCATTTATTGAGCCTCACCACATCCATGTTAGGTAGGAAGGTGTCATGCCCATTATATAGCTGGAGGCTGGTAAATGGAGGCACAGAGAAGTTAGTTGATTTGATCAAGGCCAGACACAGAACATATCTACACTGCAATTGGACACGAGCAGCTGGCCCATGCCAGCTGAGTTGGGCTCAAGTTAAGGGGCTGCTTAACTGCAGTGCAGACTTTGGGCTCAGGCTGGAGCCTGGGCTCTAGGGCCCTGAGAGGGGGGAGGATCTCACAGTTTGGACTACAGCCCGAGCCCAGAAGTCCACATTCCACTGAAACAGCCGCACAGTCCAAGACCCAGGATCCTGAGTCAGCTGGCCCAGGCCAGGCGCAGGATTTTATTTGAAGTGTAGACACGCCCTGAGGGTCTGATCCCACAACGTGCTTAGTGCCTTTAATACCAACTGAAGTATAAGGGAGTTCAGCATGCAGGAAGCATGAAACAGTTCTAGCCACTGTACCATAGCCCTTGTTTTTCAGCTCTGAATCCTACCACGCTACTGTGTCAGTTCTCCTCAGTCTTGATTTACAACTCCCCGGCTATTCAGGCCTGGATCCCTACCCTGCCTCTCTGTCCTGACCCTCAGCACCCGCATTATTCCCGAAATGTGTGGTGAAGTGTAATGTAAGAAACCCTCTTAGGTATGTTAGTGTCTCTAATAGGGTGAGCTCTCCATTCTCCATTCTTTCTCCATGTGGGATCAGAGCTCAGAGTTCCAGAGATTTAACCAGCAGATATTATGCCATCCTTTGCTGCACCCAAGCACTCAGAATGATCTCCCTTTCGAGAGGTTAAATACGTATGTATTTTATCTGTGTCCTAAAACCAACCTTAAATAAGGCCTATTTAGGAATCTACTGGGAGAATAAACTCATCTGACAGAGGCTAGGTCAGAAATGAGGGCCTTCTTTGCTAAAGCAGGTTAAGAAAATGTAGACAAGAAAACTCCCATTTTATCAGCTAGTTTCATGGCTTTGGCATTCACAACAAGAGATATGGTTGAAACCAGTGAGAGACTGAACTTCAGTCTCTTCACTGATAGTCCTGTGGGGTCATCTGCTGTGGAGCTGGCCTCTATTAATATTCTATTCACATAAAAGGAAGAGTTAGGTACAGCTAGATATTCAGCAGCAGTGCAGGTGCACTCCACCTAGAGGTGCCTAGTGCATTCTCCTAGATGAGTTCTGGAGCGCTAGCTGCCTCATCGCACACTGAGGCTTTAGGCCTCACAAAAAGTCCTTTAGTGCTTCCTACTTGCATTAGCCTGAGCTGCTGTTGTGGCCATCAACTGAACAGCCTAAGGGAATAGATTCCATCTTCATAGTTTTGCCATCAGGTATTATTTATGCGGCTTAGATTTGATGTGAGAGAACCCCAAACACATCTCAGCTTGGCAAGGAATTTAATTCCCTGAGGCTCCTCTTCTGCACATCTTAGGGTAAACAGAGACGGCAGTGGGATAGACATTGGAAATTTACTTCCCACTGGATGCCAGGGTTTCCTCAAAAAATACAGTCACAGGCGCATTTATCTGGCAATAAAACACTTCCTCCTGCTGTTGTGCAGGTTGGCAGTGACAGCTCTGGGTAGTTCAGATCTTCTGTAATTTATAAAGGACTGCAGTTAGCTTTAAAATACTGGGCTGTTCATCACAGTGAAGGATTTGTACGGGACCTTTCATGGTGGTAGTCATTCACAACTATTGAGAACCCCTCTAATGCTCAGATCAAATCAGGGATGTATTGTTTCCCTAGGGGATCAAGTATGGGAGACATCTGAGGGATAACCTCTCACCGCTTGTGACCTGGAACTAAATCTAGGTATGGTCACAACTGAGAAAGTATTTGATTACATGAGCTTAGTTTATTTCAAGGGGCCCTTTTGAGTACGTCAGCATCACAAAACTGCCCTCCAGTTGGACATGATCCACAACACAGCTCAAGATATAGACCATGACTGAAGTCCACCAGCAGAGCTGTGCATAGAGGCCTTAAGACTTGAATGGCAGAGGATGCTGCATGTCAGGGTTGAGGTGCATCAGCAGCTCTGGAAATGAGGTGCAGGCAGGCCTGGAATAGCAGGCACACTGCAGGCTGGAATTGTGGGGCATTGGCAGAAAGGAAAGTCCATGACTAGAATACCAGGACTGCACTAGAGGCCTCATGACTGAAATGGTCTAACCTGGACTGCTCACACATAGCCTCCAGCATGGAAATCTCTCCCAATTATGTCAGGGTGTGTGCTACAGCCAACCAGCCACACCTCGGCTCTTACTAGCCTTAAAGATTACCACAGGGTGACCCCAACATACTCCCAGTCTCAAATTTCCACCTGGAAGTGTATGTCCAGTACTGGTCAGTCGTCCCCTGGACAGTGCAAATGTATTAAGTCCATTATTCCCTTACGGGAATAATAAGCACACAACTTGTTGCCCGAAATGGAGACACTTCCACTTGAACACACTGAATTAGATAAAATAATAAAACAGGTTTATTAACTACAGAGAGACAGATTGTAAGTGAGTACAAGTAATGAAGCATAAAAGTCAAAAATGGCTACCGGAAAAATAGAGCACTTACTGTTGCCTAAATTAACAAACTACATTAGATTCAAAGCTAAGTTTTCACACCACATGCTTTCAGCAGTCTTACTGACCTAACTCTATAGGTCAGGAACCCTCCCACAGAGTCCAATGGCTGCTTTCTTTGTCTTTTTAGGTGCAGTGAATGTGATGGGTACAGGGAGAGAGAAAGGGGTGTCTTGGGGTGTCTGATCCTTCTTTTATAGTCCTGCCCCACCTTTGAGAAACATTTCCAACTGGATGCCAGGTGACAGGCAGCCTGTGTGGAAAGGAAATCCATGCTGTTTCTTTGCTAAGATGTAGATTTTTTGCCCCTGTCCCTTTTCCTGCCAAAGAATGGCCATTTAGTAGTCCATCAGCTTTGTTGACATCTGAGCTGAGTTTACCCTTTGTCTCTGAGCACCTGGTTTGGCCACTCCTCAGCTTTATCTGGGAAAACATATTTTTAGTCACGATTTCAGCTTATGCTTATAACTTCACATATAACACTGCTATGTGAGTTTGCCATGTTGTTACTGATCAGGAAATTATGAATTTTTAAATGATACCTCATAAGGCATACCTTGTACAAACATTATTACAATAGTGGGTAGGAGCACAGGAGTAGGTTCTGTCCCAGTGGAGAATTTACTTATTCGATTGTGTTTCTTTTTCTGGTCAAGATTTTTTTAAAACATTTGGGTTGCAGTTTGAGAGGGGGATTGTCTAATATTTGTCATTTGTAATTGTTTAAAGAGTAGTTTTTGAATGGATGAAAATGGTCATTTCACATCACTTTTCCTCACTCTCCACCTACCATTACTGGGAACCCAGAACTGGTGCTGCTGGTCAGGACTGAGGTGCATTTGTAGTGCTGGGTGTGGCATGGGAGAAGAACTGGAATAGCCGGGGAATCTGCAGGATAAGACAGAGATACTCTGACAGAGCTGCATGAGGACCTGCAAGGACTAAAGGTAAAGACTGGGTGCATTAGTAGAGCTATGTGGGGAACAGAATATGAGGGAAACTGAATAGCACAGACCGGTGCAGATTAGGATTATGGTACAATGACAGAACTTCAGGAAAGAGGGCAGAGCTGGGGGAGTAGCATGTGCTGTTGAAGTTTGGGATTAAGGTACGTTGGCAGAGTTGCATGGGAACCCAGGACAGACCCAGGCACAGAAAGAGTTAACCAAGGTACAGGACAGTGTTGGAAGTAACAATAGCTAAAGACAAACTATCCAGAGCTGGCAGCAGCTGCCACATCAAAATCATAAATATGTGGGAGACATTTCTCCAAACATGACAAAAGACAGATGAGTTTTGACAACAGTTGTTAAATATCCAATGTGGGCAGTAGAAGCACTAGTGTGCCTTTCATTACCTTCAGTCTAAATGTGCAGTGCTTGGCACTTTCTGGCCATAAAGTTAATTCTGTGTTTACTGAAACAGATGGATAGATAAGCTTCCAGCTGCAAAGTGCTCATCTGGGGGAAAAGATGAAAGAGATGCAAATCCATATTCAGATCAAACAGGGCTATACAAGATTTCTAATCATAGAATCCTTTGGGTCGGAAGGTACGTCTCAAGGGTCCCTTTTCCCACATCAGAGCCATCCATTTGCACCTTTAATATAACGCAGTGTGTTTATAGGGGTACTTTCCTGTGGGATCCTCATTAGGATTTTAGGAATTAAGGTGAATGGTAGTGCTGACCTTTTCAAGAGATGCTGGATTTAAAAAGGGATGAAGCAGGAACACAGTGCAAAAGTCATGTGAGGGTCCTGATTTTGATGTTCATGTTCTGCCAGGCCTGCTTTCAAGATAATGGAGGAGTCTCAGCCTTATTTGTGGGACTCGTAATGAAAAATACATGATATGAAGAAGTTACATCTGTATACCAAGGTGAGCTGATTCATGAACACGTTGCAGGTCAAGACATAAAGCTACAGCATGTTTGTGTTTTACAGGTGATGGCATACATGTCCCAGAGTTATGACATGATTATCTTGTCATGCAGGGTGCATTATCTTGTCTAGAAGCAATCTAGCAGGGTGGTCACCGTGGGTGACTTCTTCCAGGGGATGCCACACCATTGCACCACTTGATTTTTTTGTTTGTTCGGTTGTTTGGTTTGGGTTTTTTGCTCCAGTCTGATTGGCCAGGCATTTTTGCTTCACTGATTGGCTGGCCTTTCACTGCTTCCTTTCCCCTCCACCTTTCACAGATTGGCTGGATTTTTTATTTGGCTGCTTGGAGAAAAGGGAGCACCAAACCTTTTTCTGCCCTGGCCAGTAAAATGGCTAGGGCTGCACTTGTTGTCATGCAAGGCAAACACAAACAGATGACTAATGAAATCCCTGTGCCCTGTTTTATCCCTTACTTCAGCACCTTTATCACTCTCCCCATAAAGCACCATTGCCATTGCATGTAAAAGTTAGGTCTATAAGAAAACACCTGCTGTCTTCTCACACCATTTGAAAGCAACTCTTCAATGCAATACCACACTTTCCGCAGCCCTGACAAACTTACAGAGAAACTCTTCACTTGGTTATCTTGATGAGAGGAGCTTTGTTCCATTATGATGCTAATATGGAGAGTCTGTTTACAGAGCAAATTCAAAACAAAAGAAACAAATCAATGGTGATGAATTTTAAGACTGTCACACTCAAAGTACAAGTCTACTCTAACATCTGAGGATGTAAAATTAGTACCTATTCACTCAATAGATTTGTGTACATTTGGTCACACCCAGACCTGGTAAATCCCCTGCTTTTATCTTCTTTCTGAACAGGTCCTGTCTAATAGTTTAAATCTCCTGATTTGAAGCACTATGGAGCTGCTCTAATTCAGTGGTTCCCAACCTGTGCCCAGGGGCCAAAAGTGGCCCTCGGGGTCTTTCAAAGCAGCCTGTGACTCCCCGCCCACTGGCTGCAGAAGGGAGCCGCTGCCTAAGGACTCAGGTGGAGTGTGTTATCACAGGGCTTCTTGCTGCAGTCCAGGGGATGGGAGATCAGCGCCCCCCCCCCCCCCTCCCAAACCCTCCTCCCGGCTGTAGCAGAGAGCACAGCAAAGTGCTCCTCCCAAGTCCATAGGTGCTGGAGTCCCTGCTGGAGAAGGATGGAACCACTGATCTCCCATCCCCCTGGCTGCAGAAGGGAGCCACTGCCTAGAGACCCAGTTGGAGTGCACAGAGCTACAGAACGGGCACAGTTTCCATACTTGCTGAACTCCTTCCATCTGGCTGCAGTGGCAGTAGCTAACAGAGCATCCAGGACCCACCATACTTGAGGAGGGGCAGGACTCTCAAAATCAGTGCCTTCCGGTTTGGTCTGCACTTAGCAGGCCACCCACTGTGACTTAGCTGCCAGGCCAGGTGCTTTAGTGTGTAGCGACAGTCACTCATCTACACTGATGCTTTGTGAATGTGTGACATTCTGTGAGTAATTTGGAGATGTAAAATAGTGAATGTAAAAATGAGCACAGTAGCATCAAAATGTTTACTTTAAATATGCAGCGATTTGTAGTCCTTAATGCTGTATACGTCAATACATTTTTTATGAGCTGATAGACTGGTGGTCCTTCAAGGTTGTAAAAATGATATTTGTAGCCCTTGAGCCAAAAGGGTTGGGAGCCACTGCTCTAATTCAGAGATACTCAAACTGAGGCTCACGAATCGCAAGTGACTCTTTAGTACGTCTCCTGAGACTCTGTGCAGCACACTATAGTAAAACACTGTGATTTAATTATTAAACAACCTAAGTTATTAACCAATCAGAATGCTTTTACTATGTTATTAACCAATTGTAATTGATAAAGTAATACTTGGTCAGTCATTTTGTTGTGAGATTCATATATAATATATATATATATATATATATATATATATAATATAAAATAATAAATGAAACAATGAATTTACGCTGTTGGGGGTCTTTTGGGTAATGTCGATTACTACATTTTACTCCTGGTAAACTTCTAGAGTCAGCACAGGTCTTGAAGAAGTAGTCAGATTCTATTCTACTGTTAAATGAATTGTTATGGTTGGTGATATGTAGGCAAGAACCCAGTTTGATTTTCAGATCCAAGGTTGAGTTTGCAGAGAAAGGAATTTTTAAAAAATATTTCTTACTTATTAGCTGAACTAACCTAATTTGCTGTTATTACGAGACAATAAATATGGAACTCCATAATGGGATTTTCAGTCATTTTTCAGAGAGAGTCTGTACTTCAAGGCAATATTTGTCATGTGCCTCATGTATATTAACGTTTATTCTTTCTCTGAGTTAAAGACCAAACAGCACAATATTTGGCAGCTCCTAATCCTCTGAACTTTTTCTTTGTTTGTGCTTCATGTGGGGTTCAAACATCAAAAGTGTTACTTTCAGATTCTGGGTTTCAAATCCAAAAACTCAGAAAAAAAACCCTCAACCAGACCATCAACTTTTGCCTGATTTTAATTATTATTTCATGTAATTTTCACACAAAATCAAAAATTGGCTCAGGTTCACCAAAATGTTTGCCTGACCATGGCAAAACTGTGGCCAAACCATAGGTCTGAGCTTTAAGTTTGTAACAAACAACTCCCCAAATTGGGTAAGGAACATTATTTACAATATGCTTTTATTCACAGATCATATTTACCTGGTGTCACAAAAAAGGTACTTGCTTCCTCAATGATTCACAGAAGGTGCCTAGGGAATCCTGGAACAATGTGGACCTGAATGCCAAATATTTGAGTAAATTCCTGTCACTCACAGACTGGTAGGCAGAGAATAGAGAGGTTCTGTTTTTTGGGGGGAAATAATTATTCACCCAATAATTTAATACCAAAAAATCATAAAATTTGTTGAATAAATTATTTGATAAATATTATTTGACCAACCCCACATGTAGCCGAAGAAATAACTCCCCCTAAACTCTACCAATTCAAAACCACTAACACACATTATGCCTCTCTACTAAAATGCTAAAAGCAACAGAGAGGGACTTTGCTGGGGCATGTTCTGTGCTCTTAGGCATCTGCTACTGAACCCACCATCCACGCCACATATAGCATTTTGGCACAGCTTACAAAACTTTGTGGAGTATAGGAGTGGTTGTGGAACAGAGGCAAGAAGAAGTACTAATAGGATCCTAAAAACATGGGTGACTGTGTTAAGAACATAATTATCCTTTTAAAGGTTATCAAGTAATTGCATCTCTAATTTTGTTTGAATAAAATGTAAATTAATTCACTCTTCCGAGATCCCTGAGAAAAGAGATAACCCTAAAGCTCTGGAGGAGCTGCTGGAAGAATTTTAATTGCAACTGATCATGTGGAGATATTTCTTCCTGGTGAATAAAAAAAAGGAGGGCTACAAATAATGTTCATGTTTGTTTAGATGAGGGCTATCAAGGCCTGCCCTGAGGGATGGCCCTGAGAGAAAGGAATAGGTGTGTATAAACAAAGATGTATATGGTTTTATGTAAGTGAGTTGGGTGTGGAGATGTAAAACCCAATGAGCAACATAATGTGAACACTTAGTAAATGGTTTGAACTAAATATCTCTATACTGCAGACGACAGTTCAGGTGTGACTGTTGAGAGAGCCTCTGTCTCCCAGTGAACTGTCAGTCTTGAACATTCACTTCAGGATTGTTTTTTTATATCCAAGGGGTTCTTGTGTGGGTTTTTCCTTTATCAATGATAGTCCAAAATGAACCAAGTATGAGTCGGTTCCATTAATCCAGGCTTGCCCCCAGGATCCAATGCAATGGAACCATAGTCACTTCCAGGATTCTAGAGTCTAGCTTTAATATTTTTTTTCAGTTCTTTTTTTTAATTCTTCTTCTTTAAAAAGCTCAAACACTTGTAGAGTGTCACAACTGATCACTGTTCCACCAGTCAGTTTAGGGTAATCTTCGAATCAAGAAATTTGAGTTAAATTTCAAAGGGATGGATTTGCAAATTTTATAAGGAGAATTGTTTTTGGCTCCATTAAATGAACTTCAAATTTTAGAGTGACTGTAGAGCCTTTAGTAATAAGCCCATCCAAGGGATACTAAATATTACCCCATCTTTGGTAAGCACTTAGAAATACTGAGTTATCAGAAACTGCATAACCCTACAATCATTATGTCCAAGTGCTGATTCATTACGAGAGCTGGGCAAACTTTACAGATACTCATAGAGAACTGTCTACTAGCATCTATCTTCCAACCTAGTTTCTAGAGCATACATTTCTGTAGTATAAAATCAAGGAGAAAAGTACTTTCCCAGGAAAAAAAAATGATTTCATTGATTACTGTAGAATAATTAACAGTGATTTGCAATTTGCTTGTGGACATTCTTAGAGCAGAAAAATAACCTTTATTCACTGAGAATAATTGATCAGCAACATCTAAAACCAATCCATAAAGCCCAACATTTGGCCATTGATCCCTGTATAGCGAGATCAACCAGGCATTTGGGTGGGAAGAGCTCTCACTCTGTCCTTTCACACGAGAGGCCCAGGATTGCTTCCATAGTACGTTCTCCTGCTCTCTAACTTCAGAACATGAATACAAGAGATAAGGGAGAGCATTTCATAGAGCTCTGAGGCACCCCCTCTGGCCAATCTAAAAGTGGCATTGATTGATAATCTCATCCAGCTTCACTCAGCCAAGAGAAGGGCTCCTTACAGCCGGACATTGAGGAAGAAAGGCTTGAGGAAGAGTGAGTAGAATTGGGATCGTGTCTAGAGGATCCTGAAGGTAAAAAAACGTAGAAGTACTGAAAAGGAGAAATCTGTTCCTGTGAGATTCCCAGCCCAAATGTCCAGACTCAAGTGGTTCAGATGAGGATCCAGACTAAGCCACCCAATCTTTTGAGGTTCCTGCCGTTAGGCTGATTGTGGTCAATAATAGGATCTAGTCTAGCTTGGCAATTATCCCCAGGCCTAATGAATCCTGATAACTCCTCACACAGCCATATCTCTCCAGGTGATATAGGGAAGGTTGCTACATTCCAGACGCATGTTTGATTATGAAAGGTATGCAAGCTCTGCTGAAGCAAATTCAATTTTTCAGTCAAGCAAATATTTGCAGAAAACTTTTTAAGCATTCTCCCAGAATCAACAGGTAAGTTAGGAAGTTTAAAGAAAGAAAAGCTACCCAACATGTATTTCACCTTCCCTGGGCTCTTCTTGGCTGGTGGTATTCTTCCATAGAATTAATTTGTAGTATTTCCTGCCTCAGGAAGTGGAGTCAGATACTGTGGTTGATTTTTTTAAAGGGCTGGACCATTTTATTATCAGTTCTATCATTTATAGTTTTGTATGCTAAGGGTAATTAGATCACATGCTTCAAGGCACAGGCCAGTTGCCAAAAAAATTCCCAAATCCCTGTATAACATTGCACAGTACTGTATTGGGGAAGGAGAGGTATTTTATGTGGAGTTGATTTTTTGTTTGTTTGTTTGTTTGGGGTGGTTGTTTGTTTGTTTGTTTTCCCTAAAATATCAAGTAAGCGCAACTGCCAGAGTTAAGCTACCAGGCTTGATGGACCTATGCTTGCCCAGAGATGTCCTGACAAATAGACAGGTCTTTTCCAGACACTTTTAAACTAAAGAGAAAAGCCACAATGACACTCCTTAAAAAAGCCTGGCTGGAGCTTCTTATTCGTTATGTGAGACAGGGGTATAAGGGTGGGGTTCCAATTTTGTCTATTTCTGAACCAGCCTGAGTAGTTTTGCAGCCACCCAAATAGCAAAGAAGATGTTCAATCTGCTGATAATTTGATTCTAATTAGAACCTCAATTCACAAAGCTGGAATTGCACAAAAAATGCATAAATGAAACAGCAATTAACCTTTAGTTCTGAGCTTATTTTCTTCCACCCAACATGGGTCAGTTACCATAGCGATTATGCCTACATGATCTGCAAATGTGACTCAAAAAACGTCTGGAGCCTCCATCCCAGCATCTCAGTGTGGCAGCAGGATAATTAAAAATCTGCTAAAAGATATTTGAAAGTTGATCTGAAACTCCAAGAAAAAAGCCAGTTAAAAGGAAAGAGTGGAGGAGAGAAGGGACTTTTGTCTTTCAAAGATTCCTTTCATCAAGAGAGAATGTGCTGGGCCAAATCCTGAGAGAGGCTCCACTTGAAATCAATATGCTGAGGATACTCAGCAACTCCCATGATTTAGCCCATCATCAGGACATGTCTAGCTCCTAAAATATGTCCTGATCCACGGTTTAATAACACCATATCAAAACAAATTAGCCAACCAGACTTTCATGCTCTGATGAAATCCCTGCAGGATTTTCCACTAGCCTTTTGCAACACCAAAAGATTATGTGAGGATGATGAAGGATCCAAGAGACAGGTGGGGCACAAGGTTTAAAGTTGGCTCATTCATGTTTAACTGCTTCCACATTTTGGTTACACTTGCATGAAGAGATCTATCTACCTAAGCATTTAACTTATACTCATCACAGGTCAGACTTGAATCTGTGCCACATATGATGTAAAAAGGTACTGTGCAATGTGTTGAGTGCATCTTTATTTAAGCTCTTAAGAGATTATTTCTGTCATTGATTCAAAAAAGGGGCTCTTGGACACAATGTTTACTTTATTGTATTAATAGTTCATTGAGATAAGTAATCTGTGCCATCAATGGGAGAGTGGAGGAAACACACAGGAAATAAAAAATAGGCAACTTCCCAACAGACTGTACTATGTAATGCATGTCACATATTTTTACTGCAATCATCACCATAAATTTTATATAGTGACTGTCATGCAACTATACCATGAAAAGCTGTACAGATTGAATAACAGTTAGAGAATGACATAAATCATGGCTAATGTAACAGCAACAAGGAAATACAGTATTTAAAAAATGCTATGGGAAAATAAATGTTTAATATTTTGCATGTATGTGGAGCCTTCCACCTGGGGAATCTCTGCCAAGGTGGGTTTTATCTCCAGTTTACAGAGTAAGAAACTGAGGTACACAGAAGCTACTCATTTTGTCCAAGATCACACCACAGATCACTAGTAGAGTCGGTAATAGAACTCGTCACCTGACACATATTTATCTGTCTAACCAATATATGATACTGCTTTCCAGGCAGAATAGACAGGACAGAAAGAAATTAAGAGTTAAAAGCAATGGAGAAGGAGGGAGATTCTCAGATAAAATCTGAAAAGAGATATTGAGTCAATTCAGGAGAGAAATACAGAGAGACAATTCAAGGTGGCAGGAGTTCAGAGGAGAAGGTTCTTGTTTTTGGCTTTCTTTTGAGAAGACAGAGATAGCAGTGAGTCCCAAATCAAGACCACATGGACCTTACAAAGTAACTGAAGTTTGTTCGTGAGCCCATGAACTGAGCTGGGGTCAGTGAAGCACCTCTGCCATTTCATACAACACTTTGGCTGGTGGTCCCAAGCAAAGGAACCTTTAACCAGCTTTTGAGAGAGTCATGGCGGAGATGAAGTGATAGAGATGTAATAGATCTTTTCTACCTTTGACTTCTGAGACCATGATGATAATGAGTTCTCATTATGTAATATTTGTAAAGCACTTGGAAGATGTAAATTTGTACTTATAACTCCTGTGTATTATTATCATTATTCTTGTCATTCCCCATAAAACTAAACACCCTTGATATATACAGAGAAATGTGTTGAAACTAATGACAGAAATGTGCTAACATTTCCATTAGAGAAAAACACAGAAATGAGGTCAGGAGCTGTTGGGTCTAATCCCAGATGGAGCTGAAGCACACAACATGGGAGATTTAATATCACACACACCACTCTGCTGGATTATGTGTGTAAGCGAGTGAGAGCTATTACCTCCACTTGTGCATGAAATCCTATCCAGAATGCCTCAATGATATGGATGGGAAGGGTAAACCTGCCACCTGAGATTGCTTAATGAACATTGTAATTACCAGCACCAATTAACTAATTGTTCACCTGTTAGGAGATAATGCAGAAGCAGCCAACCAACCTGCCAGCGCTGTCCCTGATGGTGTTTTGAAGCTGGTGGCAGGAATAGCACAAGCTTTAGAACTCTTTTACTTTGTTGTTTGAAATTAATGATATAATGACGTTTTCATTGTCTTTTTCGGAGTCAGTATTACCATGCTAACATCTTAGTATCTGTGTCAGACTTGGAGATTGGGAACATGGGAGGGACTAAATCCATCTTTGTTGAATGAACGTGGCTCTTTTATATTTGGAGACTCAGTCTCACTGAAAAAGCCTCTCAACAATGCCATCTGTGCTGTCTGGTTCCATTCTGGTGATAAGGGTGGATTTAATTAAAATCTTTCAACTTCCACAGTGCAAAAGTGGTGTTGGGAATGACCTGCAAAACTAGATGGGATGGAATACTGCTGAAGAAGCCCTCCTTTTGTGTGAGCAGTGCCCACACAGAGCAGATACACAATGGTATGATGTATTGAGTGACATCACATCCTAGCACCACACATTAATGGGCTTGAAAGCATTCTGCCATTTTTTCATTCCCCAATCTAAAAGGACCCTAGCAAAGCTCAGTAAGGTATCTGAATTGCTCCCCCATCTTCCCCAAAGGGAAGCCAAGTTCTTGTAGTGCAGTGAGCATACAAGGCTCTCCGTGGGGAAGCCAAACCCAAGAAGCCTAGCAGAACCCAGGGGTATATTTGGACCCGTTGAAGCAAAAGCTGAAGCAAAGGAAAAGTGGTGTTTGGGATAAACAAAGGGGGAGAGGGTAAAACTGTGTGAAAAGGGTGGCAGGGAAAACAGGCAGGAACATGAAGTTAACTGAGGCATTGATAGTGGTATTTCTGGTGAAACAGAGGACACAGGAGCTATGCAGAAAGAGATAAGATCAGAGATCTAGATTGAGGGGAAGAGTGCAAAGCCATGGATAAAAGGAAAAGTAGTTCACACTTGATTCGGGGGAAATAGGGAGCCAGTGGAGGGATTCAAAAAGTAGGAAGTGGGGATATGGCCACAATTATGGGTGAGGAAAGGAATTTTTCTTCTGACAGTGAAAGTTTCTATAATGATCTTTGCCAATGTGCCTATACAGAGGCCCTGTCATCAGTTAAACTGGCTAATGCAGCATCCTGGATGAACACCTTTCTGAGCTGTTCCGATCTGGGCATTTAGTTCAGCTCAGCATGAAGACAGTATCCAACCATGACAATTCTGATCCAGGTCTGGCTTTGTATTCTAACTCCTATCTCCCTCACAAAAGCTCAGAGAGATTCAGATACAGGGTTTCAGTGATGAGGGAGTCAACCTTTAGATTAACTGGAAAAAATAACAGGAAGATTGCTCCAGCTGGAGAGGAGAAGGCTCACATACCAACAATGGCCAGATTGTGTAGGAGAAGCAGAATGAAAGGCTGGATCATGCATATATATATTAATAGGAAATGGCAATCTAGTACTAATATCTACACAAGAAAGCCCTGGGTCAGAGATCAAACAAGAGACTCAGCTGGGCTCATGCCTTCTCAACTCTACTAGCAGTGGGTCCAATATTGAGTGGCCCTGAAAAATAGTACCTCCCACTGAAGCCATTGTTTATTTTGTCTGTTTCTCAGTATAAAAAAGAAATAAACTTTATTAGGTTTTTTTTATTTGTTTTTTTGTTGGGTTTTTTTGCAGCTTACCTAGCTCCCAATCAGTTTTGAAATAAAAATCTGAAATGACACCCAGTCATTAGTTCTTAGTATGTTCTGTTGGCAAGTTAAAATATAGCAATGAGCTTTTTTAAATGGATTCCTGATCCCATTGCCCACGTAGCCAAGTTTCTTGACAGATCTTCAAGAATACTGTCTGGCATAAGATGAGCTACTGCAACACACCCCCTGCAAGTTGTGAATTTCAAAAGGAAAAGAAAGTAGAAAATATAACAGATTGGCCCAAGGGCAAATGGTTGGATAAGGAGAAGGCTTTGGGAAGGGACAGAAGTGAGGGATAGATTAAGTGTTGAAGTTGAACATAGGAATGTGTTGCAACAGAGGGTTTTAATTTTCTTATCATTTATCTTTTTATTCATATTCTTATCATTGATATTTAGTGCTTATATAGCACCAGCCAGCACCTTTCACTCATAGATCTCAAAGTGATTTTAAAGATGGGTACTACTATCTCTATTTTATACTGGAGGCAGCTGAAGCACAAAGGGGTTAAGTGAATTGCCCAGCATCACACAAGCAATGCCAAAGGTGAGGACAGAGCCCAGGGCTCTGGCAAAACTCCCAGATGGGAGGAAGTAGGCCCAGAGGTTCTAACCCTTGCCTGGCAACCTATTCATTAGGCCATTCTGCCTCCCACATGTAATTCGTCATGGTTTTTATAAATGTGTTTCCAAAACCTGTTGCTGAACATTGACCTGTTTGATCAAAATTTAGATCCTTTTCCAACCCCTTGGGTCTATAAAGCTGGGCTGGGATTCTTGTGAAGATATTCCTGGGCTTGTTGTAGCTCAGATGCATGATGATGAGTATGGTATAAATATAAATATTAGATACATAGGTACCAGGCTCTCTCAGTGTATCCACCTTAGCTTCTCTTCTTGGCTGTGTCCCTGATGCAACAGAATATGGAAATGGAAAAAGTTAATTAAACTCTTTCTAACCTCCAAAAAGGTATTGGGGTCTAGATATGGGCAAACATTAAGGTCAGTTCCTATTTTTCCTGAACCAGGTCTCCCAATGCCTGATTATTACTTCTTAAGTTCTAGGCCTAATTTTCCACCCTAGGTTAAATTTACTACACATCCTGGGTGAACAGACTGTATTTCAGTTTCTACGTGGAATTGTCAAGGTCAGTCTACTAATCAGTTTATTTTTCTCAGAGATCCACAACGGGTTGATTACCCTAAGGGACTTCACTAATTAATATTCAGAGTTGAAACAGAAGCCAGTTAAGTTTGATGCTAATTAAACCTGGAGCTCCCCCACCCCAGGAATCTATAATGAATTATTGGTTTTATAGTAATAGAAGCTATTTCTTCCTCCTTCCAACATTTCAGAAAACTGTGCTGGAATCAAGCAGTTTAAGCTTTGTCTCTCGCTCACCTTAAATGGTTTACAACACATTTGTTTTGCTTTACAAAACTGAGACACTATTGTGTTGGTGACCATTACAAGAATCTAGACAGGCACACTGAATGTGGTGTTTTCTTCATGAAATGAAGATGGATGCCTTGAAAAGGACCAATGAACTCCCTGTTCAAAAGGTATAAGAACTGCAAAGATTAAGTTCCATATTTCAACTTCCACCTTCACATCTCCCAGTTGTATCTCAGAAGGGGTGAATTAATTAGGAAGTGAAGAGAAATTGTCTTTTGCGGTGCTGAAAAAGCTGGGCATAATGATCCCAGTTCATACATTAAATTAACTAAAAGCCTCATCTAAGGCCAACAGAAGACAATGGAAAGACTCCCATTGACTTAAATGGATTTTGGATCAGGCTGTAAAACAGAAATGAAAAATAGAACCTTAATGTGTTCCTACTGTATATTCATATTTTCAGATATCTTTGCCTTGTAGAACACCCACCACCACTCATTCATCCCTGCATATACAGAGTAATTGCACTCTATATACTTAGGAAACTATCAATAGCCTATTAACTTGTCATTTCCAGGTCTATACACAGAGCCCTGTGTCACCTTCTATGCCAGGGACATTTGAAGTCCTGCTATTTGATTTTTTTGATGGGGTCAGGGTCTCTGGGGAACAAGGGAGAGGAATTAATGCAACGTACCCATTAAAATTAATTGCACGCAAACATTAGAAACCAGCCACCCATTTCAGTCATGAAATATGGATAAGGATTTGCTGAAAGCCATTTATATTAAATTACTTTTATGATAATATTTAACTTTTTGGCTTTAAATATTTAGTACCCTTTTACTTCCCAGTTTGTGATGAACCTTCAAGTTCCCATTTCTCTGGCTGAACTGCAGAGGGGAGCTCACCAGTGATTTTAGCACTGGCTAATTAGTCCGAGACTGTGGCTGCTCCTATAATCTGATCCCTACAATCAGGGACAAACAAAAAGGTTCAGAAGTCCTAAACACCTGCCTGTACTGGCACCCAGATTTTAATTAGGCTCCTGTTGATTTTGAGAGTGATAATAATTTACACCCTTTACATCAAATTTACATCAAATTTACATCAAATCCTTCATCAGAAGATCCCAAAGCACATTACAAATGTATATAAAATTAGCCTCCCCAGTATACCTACGGGGAAGGTAATAATCTGCTTTTTACAGATGAGTAATCTGAGGCACATAACACACCCTTGCTGAAAATCACACAGAAAGTCAGGAACAGAACTCAGAAGTTCCATCTCTCAGCTTCTGCCTTCCAGGCCTTCTACATTCCCTTCCAGGGCCAAAAACAAGGTTTTTTGGCTCTTAGTACCACACTCTAACCACTAGTCCCACACTCTCCTCACCCCCAGACTCAGGACTCCTGACTTTGAGACTCATTCTTTAAATACTAGACCATATTCTCTCTCAGAGTTAAGACAGAACCCAGGAAACTTGACTTCTAGCCCCATGTTCCAAACACTAGATGTCACTCCCTCCATCAGCAAATGCACTTTCTCTCCCTAACCTTGAAGAGCCTCTGGTTTCTGCAGAAATCCATCTTCCTGTTTCAACATGTCTGCAAGTGCCTGGTGGCCAGGCTGCTATCTACTCTTTTTTAAAATCATATAGCCACCAAGAAGGAAAAGGAATTGTTCAAGCAGACTTGAAGATCTAAATAGGATTCAGCGAGGCTGAGGCTGATATCTAGGCTGAAATCAAAGTGACACAGTGTAATGTGGCTGAGTGAATATGTTTTAAAGACATGGGCCCTATCTTCTGCTGGTTTAAAAGCTACCCGTCTTTTTATGGTAAGAGGAGGTACCATTATAACCATCTCATTATTCACTGGGAGAATTATTAGGAGAATATAAGGGATAACAGAAAACCTAACAACAAATAATAAATAATGATACTTTGCACATCAACGGCCTCATCATATATCACAAAAGTCAATGGAAATTGTGCCATTGACCTCAAAGGGTCCAGGAACAAGCCCCAATAACACCTTCCATCTAAGAAACTCCAACTGCTTAACAAACATTAATCACTTGGGGCCAGATTTACAAAGACATTGGAAGTTAATGGGATTAGGTGTCTAACACACTTAGGCATGACTATCTTTAGGTGCTTACATATCTTTATAAATCTGTCCCTTAAAATTCACAACACTCTTGTGAGGTAGGCCCTTAAACCATCAACCTTTTTTATTAAGAGCCAAGGAGAGGAGCTAATTTCTGGCATGGGAACAATGTGCATCTTGCATTCCCACCCTAGGCTAGTAATCACACACTAGAATGGATTATTAGTTTCTCTGGACTAAAGTTACAAACTCAAGTATAGATTGTTAATTCACTAGACTGGCATCATTCCAGGGAGGACTGCAACATGGGCAGAACATATTCAAATTCCAAAGGCAAAATCCCTAGATGAGGTTTAAGGTTTATATTTCTTTTCTGTGCATAGCAGCAGGAAAAAAAATTCCAGTGATCTATTCAAACATTGATGGGCAAGAAGGAGAGAGAGAGAAGGAAATGTTCGTTTTACTTTAGAGTTCACAGATTTTCAGGTTACTTTCATCAAACAGGGATCAGTGTTGGAACACAAAAAAGGGAATAAAGACAAATGAAAGAGAAAGGTATTAAAATCCCTCCTAAGCAGCATTATTTTTGCAAGCTGCTTCACTAACAAAAATGTTTAAACTAAGGTTGAGTCAATCCCAAAAGATTTCCTACAGTTAAGTATCCAGATCTTCTAGTCTGGAAATCTAATATTTATCAGTTTTATAATCTTTACATCTGGCACCTGGTTGGAAATGAATTTCAAGTGCTCAAAACCCAGTCTGTGTCACAAGGTAGTTGGCCCTTTTAAGGTGAAATGGGGCCTCAACCCTCCTGGGAAACAATCTTCTCACCTCCCCAGGAGCTAAGTGGGAGCTGGTAGCACTACTGTCAGGAAGGCTGCGAGGCCCAAACAGGACAGAAGCGTGGGAAGCCCTAGCTGGTTTGCAGAAGCAGCTGCAGGGAGAGAGACTAGTTCCTTCAGGGAGTAAAGAAACTGAACCCCATTCTGGGAAGGAGGTCTAGGAGCTCTTGACCTAAAGGGAGAGAGATACACTGAAATAGGTTTGAGGCCGGGACCACCAGTATGTAAGGGCTAAATAAAACTGCATACAATAAGGAGACTGTTTTAATTTAATATGGACTGGATGTGTCATTGAGGTGCGCTGTGAGAAAAGGAAACTGATGCAGAATGCTGCAAAGCTGCTCCTAGCCATGAGGGGTCACTTGGCAGGTGGATCCCCTATTAGAGTCTGGAAGAGGGGGAAGTGTATAAATCACAGCAAGTACACATATATGCCACTGCCCTGGAATTGCAGACCCATACAGATGGATGATTATGTTGTCTGTAATGCCTGGAGCCTCCAGAGGATATGAGCACTAATATCACAACAGCAAATATAGAGTGTCCTTTAGTGCAAGTAGTGGGAAGCTGTATTGTTTTAGCATAAGGTCTTGAGACGAATCTCCCCTTTTGGTTGTGGTGTGCTGTGCTGTGCAAATGATGACAATGAAATTGATACGGCCCTGAAATTGTTACACTGCAGATTAGCATCTCAGTCAGATTAACAGCCTCTTTGGCCTGGAAACCAGGATGCAAATATCCTGACACTGGCTCTTTTCTACACAGCAATTTCCAGAATTTGTCTCTTCCACTTGGACTAGAAATAGCATGACAGCAGCCTTACTGGAGAGATTTTTGACACCTAAGGGTTCAATCTGCAGTCCCAGTCCAAGAGCCATTTGGAACTAGGAAATGCAATACTGGAAAGAAGCAAGTTAACAGTTTCTAAAAACCTAAAAATATTCATATTTTGGGCCAAGGTGCAGAACTACACACATAAAAATACTTGTTTTTGTTTGTCTGACTCTGACCCCTGCTTGGTAACAGGAACTCCTTTGGGAGATGTTTCTCTTCTCCATTCATTTCCCCACTGCTGTTGTAACATACTTCAAAACATAGACTCTGTCCTTTGAAAACACAGGATTCTTTATTATTTGTCAGTATAAACATATAGCACACACTGTAACCCAATGCAGAGACTCAGGGGTCTGTGCACAAACAGAAGTCCAAACAAAATGTCCATCCATATGGACCAGCCAACATGGCCAGGGACTATCTAAAATATACTACCAGTGGAGGGTGGGAGAATCCAAAAAGTTCAACCACTGTGCACTCCCTTTTGTATATGCCTTACTTACTCACCCTTCCAACATGAAATGTCCTGACTTTTCCAGCAATATAGGTAAGTCTTGTTTGATCATAAAACTTTTATTTGGTTCCAGCATGAACAAATCCTTTACTACCAAAGGAACCAAGACTTCTGGCATCATCGGTTTAATTTTTTATTATAAACTTATTGTGTAATGACTGAAAGATGCCTATACTTCAAATTAACCATTTATATTTGACAGGCTCTCTTAAGAAGTTACTACTGGTGTATATACTGTTGGACCTAAATTCACTGGCATTAAATATCTTAGTAACCAGTATGCTGCAGACACAACCTCAGAGGGATCAATCAAATTGATCTGTGGATTCCTGTACCAGTAACATGGGGGGCCAAGCTGATCATACGTGAATATCCTCTGTTCTTTTCTCATCCTGGAGGATTGATGACTGTTAGTGTTTGATCTTCCTGGGCTAGCACTGATTCCTTTGACCCATATCCATGTGATACCTCAGCACTTCCATCAGAATCACGAGCAGCTTTGGAATCATTTGCAATAGAGGGACAATAAGACTCAGCATCTGGATTTAGTGAGCTGGCTATTATAGATTGGCTGTTCTTCAGATGTTGTTCCCCAGTGTTAACAGGCACAGTCTTTTTCGGACCTTGCGAATTAAGGAACTGAACATGTATGCCATCATCTGAACTGTCAGAGGAGTCCTGTCCCTGGAAAACTGAGTAATGTTTCACTATTTGTGCTTTTCTTGGGTTTCTGATTGCATTTGGACTATCAGTAGGCAAGTAATCACAGGGCACTGAGAGATTGTGATGTAATACCTTTGCTTTTCCCTGATGATACTCTGGAACCACTTTGTAGTCCAGATGATCCCCCATCCTTTTGGTAACAATGTGGATCTGCTTTTCCCAGAAGACTTTTAATTTTCCAGGTCCCCCATGCTGCGACAAATTCCGGACAAGTACCTGATTTCCTGAAGAGAGTGAAACTGTAAGCTGTAGGCTCACTGTAACCCTAGCTGCTGATTTTTGGGCGGTTTTAGTGACTAAGTCAAAAGCTTCTCTCATCTGTGCTTTCCAATTTTGCACATAATCACAGGAGTTCTTGACAAATTTCTGATTCCCTATTTAACCAGGGTTGATTGGGAAGCGAGGTTGACTGGCAAATTAGGGTCACTTCCATACAAAAGATAACATGAAGAAAGTCCCATTGCATAAATTTATGATATTGGATTTTTTTATTTTTATAAAGAAACAATAAAAAAATACAAAAAAGTAAATGACTTTACAGCTTGTGTATGTTTCCAAATACCATACATGTCACATAAAATCCTATAAAATTATGAAATTATACAACCTTACAATTCGTCAAAGCTGTAAAACCAGACAATACAAAATCAAACAATATTACACAAACATAACATATTAGGATAGGGATAACAATAGTAAAAAAAACAGCTACACAAATAGAGGAGGGGACTCGGGAAGGGGCAGGAAGAGAGAGGGGAAAAGCTAAGATGTCAGGTGAAGAGGAAGTCTGGCATTATTTGAGCTATCTCACCATTCTTTATCCAAAATGTGTCTTCAAATTCATATAATTGCTTTCTGTGTCAATAAACTATTACTTCTTTAGCTGCTAAATATATGAGCTTGTTTAAGGACTCTTTCCAATTAGATTTCTGGTCTTCAGGGAGAGTTCTCAACATTCCTAATAGTGTTCTATTAAATCGTTCAGCTTGCCCATTTCCCTGAGGATGATGTAGGGTTGTTCTAGACCCTGCAATCTTGCAGGACTGCTGCAGCCTAGGGACCAGCTGGTTTTCAAATTCCCCACCTTGGTCATGATAAATTAGTTTAGGGAATCCAAATTTTAAAACAAAATCATTAAAAAATGTCAGCTGTGGTTTTTTCCAGGATTTGATCCCTGTGGGATAAGACTAAGCAAGCCTGATGAAGGGTCCATAATAACCAGCATACACTCAACCCCACCGCTGCTTTTTCTAAAGATGAAGAAAATCAATTGAAACTAGTTCAAACGGTCTGTGGTACTGAAAAGATGAAATAGTGCTTTGGTATGTTGGGTTGATCTACTCTATTTGAGGCATTGACAGACTTGGGGGTACATAGTGCTTCATATTCTCCTTCCTATGGGGCCAATAGAAACTGTCTCTAGCAAGGTCATTAACTTAGTCAGCACCTATGTTTTCATGTAACTCTACATAGACTAGGCTGCAGTACCTTTCAGGCACTACTAGCTGATTGGTTTTGTGATAAATGACACCATTCTTTTCAAGGTCTGAGTTTTTGGTTTTTGTTTCCCCCCACCCACACACCCACACACCCAAATCAGAAAGCTGGCTTGACCTGTGGCTTTTCCTCACTGTTGGCGTGTATCCTTTGGATTTTGCTTCAATAAGTGCATTTATTAGTAGGTCAGCTTTCAGTGCTTCACATAGTTCCTTCCATGAGCTGGGTTTAGGTGTTGAAACTGCACTTGGTAGCATATCTCCCAGTACAGCAGCATCCTTAGTGATAGCAGTTATCCAGGACATGAGTCCTTCCTCTTGGGCCTGATGTGATTTTTAATAACATAAGGATATAAGAATGGCCATAATGGGTCAGATGTATGGTCCATCTAACTGAGTATCCTGTCTTCTGACAGTGGCCCATGCCAGATGCTTCAAAAGGAATGAACAGAACAGAGCAACTGTTGTCCAGTCCCAGCTTCTGGCAGTCACAGATTTAGGGATATCTAGAGCATGGAATTGTGTCCCTGACCATCTTAGCTAATAGCCATTGATGGACCAATCCTCCAGGAACTTATATAAGTCTTTTTTTAAACCAGTTACCCTTTTGGCCTTCACTATATCCCCTGTCAACAAGTTTCACATGTTGACTGTGTGTTTTGTAACAAAGGCCTTCCTTAAGTTTGTTTTAAACCTGCTGTTATCTAATTTCATTGGAAGACCCCTGGTTCTTCTGTTACATAATGGGGAAAATAACATTTCCCTATTAACTTTCTCCATGCCATTCATGATTTTATAGACCTCTATCATATCTCCCCTTAGTCGTCTCTTTTAAAGCTGACCAGTCCCAGTCTTTTTAGTCTCTCCTCATATGTGCCCTAATCATTTGTGCTGCCCTTCTCTGTACATTTTCCAGTTCTAATATATCTTTTTGAGATGGCGTAATCAGAATTGCATGCAGTATTCAAGGTGTGGGCATACCATGGATTCATATAGTGGCACTATGCTATTTTCTGTTTATTAGCTATCTCATTTCTAACGGTTCCTAACATTCTGTTAGCTTTTTTCAAAGCTGCTGCACATTGAGCAGATATTTTCAGAGAACTATTCATGATAACTCCAAGATCTTTTTCTTGAGTGGTAACAGCTACTTTGGACTCCATCATTTTGTATGTATAGTTGAGATTATTTTTTTCAACGTGCATTACTTTGCGTCTATCAACATTGAACTTCATCTGTCATTTTATTGCCCAGCCATCCAGTTTGGTGAGATTCCTTTGTAGCGTTTCACAGTTCGGTTTGGACTTTTGAGTATATACACCATCCATAGCTGTTTCCTCAGTACACACTTCCATAAATGTATCCATATCAAGTGGCATAAGAGACAAAATATCAGCATCTACATTAGAGTTTCCAGGCCAGTATCTGATATTGATATTAAAGTCAGCCAACTCAGATGCTCACTACTTTCCAGTGGTATTTAATCTGTGTGATGTAAGTACATATGTCAATGGGTTATTACCTGTGTAAACAGTGAAGGATGATACATAATAGAATGAATCCCAAAATCATTCTATAATTTCCCATTTCAAAGCCAGAAAGTACAATTTCCCAGAATGTAAATTAAATCTCTTTTCTACAGAACTATAGCTATAGCTCTAGGACGCTATCACTTGCAACTTGCCCTCCTATCTCTGATACAGCACAGCTTCCAATCCATTAGAAGATGCATTTGTATGTAAATCAAAAGGGCAGGGAAAAATCTGGATAGGCTATTTCTGAGCATTGTCCCAGAACTTTTCTAATACTGTCTGCTGTTTCTCTGTCCAGAAGATTGACTGGCTAGCAGGCACCTGACTTACCCTATTCTTTCTCTGCTTTCTGCATGACCCCTTGTTCCCACAGAGGTCTTTCCTATTCTTGAGAGGTGGAAAAGACAACAGGTCATATATAGGTCTTGTTGCTTGTGAGAATCCTTAATGTTCTGGTGATAATAATTTAGCAAGCCCAATAATTTCCACAACTCACCCACACTGCAAGTCATTTTTCTCTTTCACTGCCTGTACTGCAAGGGTGTCAGCTGGCTCCATTTATATCCCTCGGCTGTTACAATCTTTCCCAGATATCAGACCTGCCTTTTAAATAAGTCACACTTTTCAGCCTTTAGTTTCATATTTTATTTTTTGAATTGCTGGAGGACTACCTGAACATGCTGAACATGTTTCTCAATATTTCTATTAACTCTCGGACCCTCAAGGTGCTCTTCCATACATCTTGAGAAGATGGCAGGAGCCTTCATAAACCCAGAACTGTCCCTCTTAGCTGTAGGTATAGAATTTCCAGCTCACCATCAGCAATCTTTGTTTCCTGTGCTCAGTATATATCCCCATAACTATTGCCAAATGTAGCTACTAGCTATACTGCTTTCGAGGTTCTGCTTTCCGGAAGCATCATTTTCCAACTTCACAGACCGGCTCACAGCCCCTCCTGGCTGGTTCGCCAAATGTAACACAGTCAAAATGCAGATTCTATCCTTTGAAAACACAGGATATTTTGTTATCTCAGTTAATATAAACATAAACACACACCTGTAACCCAGAGCACAGACTCCCAGGTCTGTGTGAAAACAGAGCTCCAAGCATAAAGTTCATCTCTATACCACAGCAACCTCAGCCATCAAGGGCAGGGACTATCTAAAAATTTCACCTCTAGAGAAGAAATGGGGGCATTGTCCAAAAAGTTCAGCCATGGCATAGTCTTTTTTGTATATGTCTTACATTATGTCTAATCACCACAAAATGCTCCAACACCAAGAGCTGCGAAGAACAAGATTGTCTGTTCTCTCTAACCACTGCTCATTCCATTTGGTAGTTTTAGTTTCTCTGCAGCAACAGCACAAGGCGTTAAATATTATGGCTGGATTTTAAATGGACTGGATAATTTTATGATTGATTTTAAAAATAGCTGTCACTTTAAGGGCTACAGTATGGGTAATTAGATTCACAGCCTTCAAATCATCAGCCACTCTCTACAGGGATCAAGGACAGAATTCTCATCCAATCCCAAACAGCACTGCATAGTCTTCTAGGTGCTCTGTGAGGAGATTTGCCTATCTCTGAAGGATCAGGTATTGGTCAGTGTTGAAAGCAGGACATCAGACTTGCTGGACCAATGCCCTGATTGGTGGCCTGTTTCCCTGTCATTGCCTAGAATGGAAGCAGAGTTGGGCCCCTGTTTATGGCCAACCAGTTTTCTTGCTTGCTTTTTCTCCTTTTTTTTTTTTTTTTGCATTTCACAAAAGCAACAATAATTAAACTCATCAGTGAAAACCTGATGTCTCTCCTGCACTGGCATGCCATGCTTGTAAACAAACTTCACTCTGACTCTGACCTCCTGGTTACTGTGTATGGGGAGCATTCTGTGCAACAGCTGCCTCTTCTGATACGATGAGCAAAACCCTGTAGCACCGATTAAATTTCATTAACAGAAAAAAAAAAGATGCTTCAGCTGCTCATAAGCAGTTCTTATATGGCATGCGGGAGTGTGGAAAGGGACTGGTATTTATGGCATTGAAACATTTAGTCTTCCTGCAGCCTGGAGCAGTAATATCATACAGGGAAAAGTGCCCAGCTGCTGGCTGTAAAAAGCATCTTGAGTGAAAGACCATCCAACAAAATCCAGCTTAACAATGGCAATAGGAAAGATTATAGCATGGAGCATTTACTGTACTACATTAAGGCTCTCAGTCCTGGGGATCCAGAAGAATTAAAACAGGAATTAGCCACAGTAGCATTAGCTGGTTGCAGGGAGCCCACAGATGTTGTCCATTATGTGCTAAAGAAGTATATTTGACTCTGTTGCTGAGAGGCAGTCAAGAGCAATGTTTAATCATATGTTTATGTTATGCATCTCAGTATCATCCATAGATTTCTATACAGCAGTTCTCATTTAATTTCACTTTAATAAGAGAGTTGCAGTCTGGTTTAGAAATACTAGATGACTATTAATAGTGGTTTATTTAGCATTAACAATAATATTGTGTGAAGTAAATGTCTTGGGGGTTGGAGGTGGATTTGCAGTGGATCTGGTCTGGTCCACGCCATCCCAGACTGGGTTCCCTCAGTTTTCCTCTGCTTCCATTGAAGCAATGGTCAAAGAGCTTCAACTTCAGTGAGGCAGGCCTTAAGCTCGTCTTTTTTCACTAGTATAAGGAATCCTGCTCCAGTGTCTGAGTTAGAGGAACAAGCTCTCCTTCCCCATCCTCCCACTCTAAAATGAGATCCAAGTTTCTGTGCTGTTCTTCATTACCCTCAGGAAGAGAAGGACAACAATAGCAGTGGGTTCTTCAGTGCTTGCTGACTCTGTGGAAGCAAATCCGCCTTATTTCTTTAACTTGTTCCATTGCTTAAATTTGTGTCAGTGCTTAGAGGAGGGATCAGAGAAAAAAACCCCAATGACTCGTGCCAGCAATAAGCAGACAGACAGCTCTGCTTATCCTTCACCAAGGATAACCAACATGGCCCAGTGATTGGAGGAGATCAGTTCATGGAGGAAGATCAGCTTCCTGAAGCTGAACCCAAGCAAGTAGTAGATATCACTTGAAGAGTTTGAAGCCATAGTACCACTTCTTTCTTTAAAGTTACAGAACCACAATTGGTCAATTCATCCCTGGATTCCTCATTGACACTAAGCTCTCACATAACAGAGATTTGTAATATCTGCAAATAACACTTTCCACCATCTCTTGTTGGGTAAGAGACTCTGTCCTATCCTGGTGGACGATGATCTAGCCTCAGTTATACATACTTTTGTCTCCTCCTATGTGGCCTACAATAATACAATATACTTGGCCATGAAGCCATCAGGCCTTAGGAAACCCAAACTAGTATAGATTGTTGCAGCCCATCTCAGCAGCACTGGCTACCGAGAGCACAACAAACCTGTGGTCTACTCTCTACATTGATTTCCCATAAAATAAGAGGCAAGTTCAAAGTCCCTGTCCTTACCTTCAAGGTGCTCCATGGCCTGGATCCAGGATATTTGAAAGATCACTGACAGCTCCAGAATTAAGACCACGATTGACCACTACAATCCTCAGGTACAGTGGAACTTTCCACCATAAAGATAAAGCTATCTGTGCAGAAGGCAAAGCTTTCTGGGGGAATGGCATAAATACCCATAGGAATTGAGGACCATCACAAACCTCACCACCTTCTACTCCAAGGGCAAAACACATTACTTTGACTTTGCCTTCTCTAACATAACCACACAGCAGCATGTACATACTTGCAAAAAAATCCTACCAAAACACCATACACAATTTTCCCCCAGGGAGACAATGAGAAAGAGAGAATGAATCACACGTGATATACGTCACTTGTCACTTAATGCAGTACTAGAAGGCACTCACTCTACAGTGGTGAGGTGTATAAGAACCTGTATAGAACAGAATATATACAAAAATCTAGATTACAAAAATGCTAAGATTGCAAAGTCAAGCACTACAAACAGCCTTCTTCACTGCACAACTCTGAGCATGATCTGGTCTGTGTACTGAACAAGGCAAGGTTCCCATGGAAAAGATAGTATATGATCATGTAATGAAGAACTGTATCATAATGCATACAGACAAGCGGGCTGAATTAAGGCTATCCAAGCAGCCTTAATTCTGATATTTCCTAACTTTCGAGTGTTGTAGTTTGCAGCCTTTACCTTTTAATGCAACTTTCCTGTTGCCTATAAAGCCCAGTTCTTCCTTCAGAAGAGGCACAAGAGCTGATCCAAGATCAGACCACCATCAAATCTGGTAAACTTGTTTTATGCATAGAATGTCCACCTGAAGTAATCTAAAAAACCAATATTCTGTGCCCTTTCAAACACCTCAAGAGTCAATTCCTTTGTGATACCGACAGGAAAAAGGCAACTGATATGGACTCAGCATGTAGCCTATACAGATTAATACATATCTTGTTTATTTGCATCTTTAAAAAAAAAAAACCTCAAAATTTGCAACAGTGCTAATCTACCTAATCCTACGTCCCTGTTACCTTCATTGTCCATACCCCATCACCTCCGTTGTTTGTTATAACTACCTATTGTGTCTGTTCTGAATTTAGACCTAAGTTCTTTGGAACAAGCTCTGACTTTTAATATGTTTGTACAGCACCCAGAACAACGGGGCCCTAATTCTGAGCGGAGTATCTGGAAATTGCTTTAATTATAAAATTAAAAATATTTGCACCTTCTGCACTTATAGGAGTCACTATGTCTGAAGGACACAGGGGTGGACAGGCATCAATTCTACTTTACCCTCTGCCATGAAAAGAGAGCTTTAAAGTCCAGCCAGAGCTCCATAGGACTGTTGTCAGCCAAGGCTGCTGGGGGAGGTGAACCGGATCAGTACATCTCCCATGTGTCCCCTCTCTACTCTATGTTTGTAAGTGGCTTGTATTGCTCCATGTCCAACCCCGGTGAATTTTCCACTTGTGAAATGTAGCCCCTTGTCTTATGCCATTTACTCATTTCCACACTCACAGGTGTTCTGGTTAGAATGTGAATCCAGGGGTAGTAGAATTTGAGTTACAGACCCTGGGTTTGTTAACCTAGGGCTTGAGCATCTACACTCATTTGTAATTCATTTGTTAGGAATTGTTGAACCCTGTATCCCAATCAGGGGATCCAGTGTCTACATTGCATTATGCAACCACCGATACACCAGTCTTCTAGAGTCCTCCCAAAATGAAGCCACTCTAGCCCTTTGTTTATGGTGCAGTGTGGGAAAACTTGACTGTCATCCAAATTTGACTGTCCAGAGGACAAAGAAAGTCAACCCAGGAGATTGTGAGATACTTTTGGCGGCCTTCCAGAGCATGAGTCTAGCGGGGCTGTGTCTACACTGCAAAGCGGTAGGACTTGACTCAATAGGGCTGGGTCCCAGCTTGACTCCATGTCAGACCCTCTGCCTCTGGGGGGTCCTGGGACCCTGGGTCCAAGCCCTGGGTTAGCATGGTTAGTGTATAGATGGAAGGCAGGTTAGGCTTGAGTCTGAGTTTGAACCCTGGGCTTACACGCAGTGTAAATATACCCTAGGTATCTTGAGTCCTGATTAGAATGTGCTTCCTTTTAGTCATCCTTAAATAGCACCTTGTTAACTCTCTTTCTCTCTCTCTCTGTGCATTATCTTCCCCTCAGACAACTGCAAGAGTGCTTTTAATCCCTTAATTATATATTACCTAATATCACCTATTATACTGAGAGCAAATGTGCCAGTGTATGCCTAGCAAATGCCAAAGCTCAATCTAACACAGCACATAAGCTTGGTTATATCTGGCACGTCTTGGCACAGAAATCATTCATCAGCTGATGGTGACATTTTGCTTGCCACTAGGTGCAGAAGATTACTTGCTATGAGGAGGTCTCATAGCTTACACGTCCCAGATACTTTGAACTCATCAACCATTAGCTTGGATTTCAGTTAAATGGTCTGAAAAGGAACAAAGGCCCATGGCATGGGAACAGAAGATTAGGAAGCAGCTTCAGTGGCTGCCCAAAGCAGCAAAGGTTAGAAATGACATTCCAGAGCTGGCATGATATTTTCCACAATCTGCTGCTGCATGATATGACTGAGCTTAAGTGCACAGTCAGGTTCTAGGAGTAATACTATTATAGGAATACTTAGTACTTATCCTCTGCAAGGTTTTCGTATAGATGCTCACAACTCTCTGGTGAGAGAGACATGGCCAGCAAATGGGGGGAAAGGCATGAAGTGGGAAATTTCAGTGTAAAAAACCCCCTCATTTTTCTCTACCTTTTCTGTACAAAATTTGCATTTCAATCAAAAACCAGAAGTTTTTCAGCTGAAGATTTTGGTTTTCTAATTGTTGTTTTTTTCCATAAAAAAAGCAGACCCTTTGTGAAAACCTTCATTTAATCCAAACCCCAGGTTTTTATCAAAAATTTATTTTGACAGAAATTTTGACTAGCCCAAGTACTATTTCTGTTATACAGGTGGGGAAAGTAAGGCACGAGATGGTTTGGTGACTTGCCCATGGCTGCCCAGTGAGTCAGTGGAAGAGCCAAGATTAGAATTCAGTGTCTAGTTCCCAGTCCCATGGGTCATTCTGCTCTCTGGAGAGATAATACTTGCTGACAAGCCTGAGCGGGAGCAGAGTAATTCCCACTTAAATTGATTTGTTGTAGGACTCTTTTATTCTTTCCATAGTTAATTGCTTTTATTGGAAAATGTTATAGAAAAAATATCTTGAGCTCATCTGCCAGGAATTAAAAGCACAAATATCAATTTACCAACTCAAAGGTTTCCAGCTGGTGAATAGGACCCAGGTTTATGAATATAATCCCATATCTATATATGATACCGCATCTAAGCCACATCAGTGCCCTCACCTCTGAAAAAAAAGTACATTAAAAGCAGAAAGCAGGGAGAAAGGGTCCTTCATTAGTAAAATAAAATATTGGCTTCTACACAGCCTGAGAGAGCCTCAGACTGTACTATCCTATTATTATTATTTTATTATAGACCAGGCCATCATCCAATCTTGTTAACCAGAAATAACTATTTCTCAAGAATTTCTCATCAAAGAATTAAGGCCCAATAGAACCATTGTAAACTCTCTGCTGTGCCTGGCAGGATGTTCCCTGAACAGTTCCCTCCTCAGTGAGCTATTCCAGCTGCCGCTGTGGAGTCCTCGGGCAGAACGTGCACTATATAATCTATGGCAGTGGAATAGCTGGCTGCCTCCACACAGATCCTTTTTCTGGACAAACCTAGGTTGTCAGAGTCTCAACTGTGTAGGGATCATACAACTAGCATAGAGATTGATCTGAATTAATATTTCATTTTGCTGGGGGAGGGAAGGCAATGCCCCAGTGGTAGAAATGCCTCTGGCAAAAAAAATTGTATAACACTTTCTCAAACCGCAACAGCAGTGGTGCTCCCTCTCTAGCACTCCCCCAAAACCAAGCTGCTTGCTCAGCTCATGCAGATCACTTAGAAAACCAAGTGAGGGCTCAGAGTTTGGAACTAATAGGACAATCTGATTCCTGGTTTGATTCACTCTACTGATCTCCATAGAATGACAGCAGGAATGCAATTGCCTATGGTGTCTGCAGGAAGGTGAAGATTTAATTACCTTTCTTGAAAAATACCTGCCAGAAATTCTACACTTTGACACTCCAGAAAATGCCACAGTTGCAAAATGTGCTCTGGACCTTTGCAGAACAGCAGCTGCTCATGGTAAGGATTGAAGAAATTAAAGCTCAGCTCCTATGGAAGATGGGTCTATATGCGCCAGGCATGAATTTGCTCCTGCAAGCATTGCCCCTGCTTCCTGGAGCAGAGAAGATTGAAGATCTTCTTTGTTCCAGACTTGTGACTAAGAACTCAAGTTAAATGGCCTGCTGCGGTACCAATAAAGTAAGGATTTGCCAAAATGAACAGAGAAGTTGCAATACTTATGGAATTAGATGCAAGGTCAGTAACACATTTGATGACTCCAAATCGGAGCCCAGATTTGTTTGCTGTTTGCCCTTATTCAACAAATGTTTTGTGCAGTTGTATTTCAACCAGTGGATTTCTCCCAAAACATTATCTGCAAATAGTTCTGTTGTTTGGGAATCTAACTGAAAGTGAATTATTTACAGCTCACTCCAGGAAAATAATCATGTGCCTAACTTTAAGTAAATGAGTGGGACTACTTACAAGTTTAAAAGAAAGCCTGTGTGTAAGTGCTTTTCTGCACTGGGGATTAAATTTGAAGACTGCATGGCTAACATTTAAAACAGGAGGTGGGCCTGAACAACATATTGAGGGTTGATTCTCCCAGCTGGGGACAAGAGAAATTGCTCAGGTCACAGAACAACCGAGACCAATAAGTGCCCTGGTGGGTAGATCCTGCTTCGATTCAAATCAAAGAAAAAACTTCCTGTGATGGGGTGTACTCCCCACACCCACCCTGAAAGAGTCGAATTAGGCCAAGTGGACCTAATCAGCCAAGTAACCTGAAACAGGAGAGATTGGGGGCACGTCTACACTACAAACTTAAGTCAGCATAAAGCCACCGCAGTATTCACTGTGGTTTTTCATGTCCACACTACCCTCCTTCTGTTGGTGGAGCGTGTCCTCACCAGGAGGTCTTGCACCAACTTAAGGGGACAGTGGGAGGGGGGCTGCGAGCATGGACTGCCTGAAAGCCAAGTGGGAAGCCGGGAACCTGCGTGGCAGCAGGACTCAGAGTGTGGAGCTGGGAGCCCAGGTGGGCAGCAGGGCTCCCACAGGGAGTGGGGATCTTGGGCGGCAGCCAGGCTTGGAGCAGGGACCCAGGAGCCCAGACAGCAACCAGACTTAGAGGGGGGAACTGGCAGCCCGGGCGGCAGATGGGCTCAGAATGGAGAGCTGGGAGCCCAGGTGGCAACAGGACTTCTGCGAGGAGTGAGAAGCCTGGGGTGGCAGCCAGGTCCAGAGTGGGAAGCCAGGACCCAGGAGCCCATACAGCAGCTGGGCTTGGAGAGGGGAGCCAGCAGCCCCAACGGCAGCAGTCCTCCCTGTGGGGAGCCTTGGTGGCAGCCAGGCTCCAACTACAGCCCCACACACCCTCCCACCCCCCACCCTGGAGTGACAGGCTGAGCTGTGAGCCAGTCGGGCACAGGGTTCACAGCAGGGAGCCTATAAGCCTTTCTTGTCAATTGCACAGCTCCCGCATGAAGCCGTGAAAGTGACAACCATGACAGACAACAGCCAACGTAAGTAATGCAGCGTCCACACAGCCACCGCGTCACCCCAACTACACTGACACAAGCCCTATGCCTTTCGTGGAGGTGGAGTTATGATGTCGGTGTAGCGGGGCCGTGCAGCTAGACTACAGTGTCGACACTGACACTGCCTTATGTTGACCTAACTCTGTGGTGGAGAACAGGCCTCAGGCTGTGCGGAGGGTGCTAATTAGAAGGAAACTCACCTGTCAGTGAACAGGCAGGGTGCCTATAAAGCCAAGAGGCTGGCAGCAGGAGGTGGTAGGGAGGAAGCCTGTAGGTTCTCTCCCGCAGCCTGGGGAGAGGAATGGTTTACTTAGTAGGCCAAGGAGAGAGAGGACTGACTAGGAAGGCTGATGACACAATTTTAAAGAAGCATTGAAGGAAGTAATCCAAGCAATGGAGCAGAAGGGCTGGTGAAGTCCAGGCAGACCTTAACTGCTTGCTATAGGGCAGTGGCGGTTGTAGCCCATTGGGTGCCCTAAGCAGGAATATTTTGGGGCACTCACACACACACAATACTAAAACAGGCAAGTTCTTATAATAAGATATGGATGGGGGGGGCCTTGAGCTGCTCGGGGCCCTAAGCAATTGTTTAATATGCCCATGCTACAGGGCCCTGGACTGGAACCCAGAGCAAAGGACAGGCCTGGGTTCCCCTGCAGTCTATTGCGGAGTGGCGATGCTGGGGGCAGTGCGGGGGAACACTGCCTGAGTCCCTGTGGGCGTGACAAAGTCAGGGCAGCAGGTGTGAGGACTGCCTGATGCTGCTGGTGTGGAAGGACTTTGAAAGATTCCCCCCGGAGGGGACATCATTATGTGACCTCACTGGAGGACCAGATCACAAAGCTGGTGTACATGAACAGGAGGAGAGCTGCAATGGTGGAGGAAAAGGGGGTGCTGAACTGAGTGGAGCTAATCCCTCAGAATTGCAAGAAGGAGGCACCACCCAGCAGTGAGCTGTGTATGCCATGACACTCCCACTGATTTATATGGTGTAAGATCAAGCCCTGGGGGTAGTGTAGATGGGATGAGATACTATGATTATTAACACAGTACTAGGATACTTTCCCCCGAGCCCATGGCCAGAGCCCTTGCACTGCAGAAATTAATCAAATTAATTGAATAAGAATGTGTGTCCTCTTTGCAGACACAACTGCTCATTTATAGACACCCATAAAAAATAATTGCACGTGAATTGGATAGGAGAAACTTGAATGTGAGATCAGCAAAGAGAAGAACCCTTATGCGATAAATAGCACGGGAAAGTGCTAACTGTACAGCCAGGGTGGCATTGAGCCTATGTTCTGTCTCTGACTCAACGAATGAAATGGAAAAGTTAAGAGACCACACTGTGAACTCCCAGCAGTGTGACTGTTTATGTGCAACGAAAGGACTAAATAAATACAAAGAGATGGGTAGGAAAAAGTTCCACCAGCAATTTTTATCACTACGCTTTCTGCACAAATAGCCTCTCATGGAACTTTAGCTCCACTTACTGGCTGTAAATTAAAATCCTGCAAACAGTCAAAGGGCAGTTCTCAGAGACTTTGAACAGCTGGCTAACGATCTTGAGTCTGATCTCACAGTCCATTGGAGATACCCCGATCTACATCTGTGTAGGTGAGATCAGAAGGCCAGATGCAGCGGTCAGTATATATCACCAATGCACAGTTACTGAGCACAGTGAGAATCATGCACACAACCAAGCAGGAGTCCCTAGCGTGGATGACGCTCTGCACCCCCCAGGCACCGCTGCAGAGCAAATCCATATGTTCCATGCTACACGTGGTATCACAGAGGGCAAATGAATGTGTGTGAGGATATGACATGGGCGTGGCAAGGCAGCGTATGTGTGAGTGATTCAGGAGGCAGACCAAGCATGCACAAGGGCTCTGAAAATGGAATTTCTTTGTCCCCCAGCCATGCAGGCAGGATGCTCAGCACAGATACTTAGGAAAACTGGAGACCCCGGTCAGAAAATGAAATCCTATATGTCAGGTTAGGCAAGAGCTGCCTACCCACACCAGGGCTGACTGCAGGTGACCCCAGTGATAATGAGTGGTGTTGGTCTGCCAGCCAAACACAGGTCAGATAGCCTGCGCTTGTAGCATGCAGCAGCCACAACCCACAATGAGATAACACAGGCAGCATGCACACACAGAGCAATTGGTGCATACATCCAAGAGGCTTGAGAGAAGCCTTCCCACAGAGATAAGCCAAGTCCCTAGGGAGAAGCAAGGCGGGCAAGAATACACTAACACGATAGGTTTCCCAGTGCTCCATGCTAGCAATAGTGCACTGTGCTAATTAAATGGCTCTGCACATTGATGCTCAGAAGCACAGGAATCCCCCACCATAGCCAGAAGACCAGACGTGGTGAGCTCACCATCCCACACAGGACCAGGGCGTGTCTCAATGCCAGTCAAGGAGATGCAAGCGAACAGCCCCCTACGTCTCCTGTGACACTGGGCCATCTCTGAGGAGCCTCTTAGACGGAAACAGGATGTGCAGTTGGCCCACTGCTAGGTGATGGGTGCCTTTGCTGGACATGTGTATTGCCCTGCAGCAGCTCACTGGCATGGGCTCTCATTTCTTGTGCCCAGCAATGGCATGCAAGAGGGCATGAGGACACAGATGCCCAAGTGGAGGGAGGAACTGAATGGTCCCACTACCCTTTGCCCTGCATGTCTAGCATGAGATGTCACCGAAACTAGCTGTAGCAGACCAGCAAGTGCTACAGCAGCAGCAGCTCTCACCTGCATCCTTCCCATTAAAATGGCCTTCCTGGTGTGACACTCTGTGGTGGTGTGCACAGAGAGCATATGGCCTAGTGGGTAAGGCATTCAAGAATGATGTAGAACACACACACCCATGTGGATGGTTTCTGCTTTAGGAGGGAGCCTAGGGTACACTCAACCTGCTAAACTGAAGTAGGCATTACAGTGATGCACACTCACAAAAAGAACACAGTTAGGTCACAGTCAGCTAACACACTCTGACCTAACTTGAACCCATTTTTCTAGTGTACAAAAGCCCAAAAGCACAATGCATAGTAATGCAATTAGGGGAGATATCCTTAGAAAGGATACTTCACCGAGTAATCATAGATTTCAGTAACTGCTTAATTAACATAGCAGATGTGTTTTCATCTCACCGTTACAGCCTCTGTATTTTTAGACAAGGAACTGAAAGGCCTCATGCCAGGCATTTATTGTCATCTACTAAGATTTATAAATCACTTTCTTACCTACAGACTCTCAGGACTAGCCCTTTCTAAGGGTAGAAGAATTTCTTTGGTTTTTGCCTGAGGAAATGTGGCATGCACACACTTTATGAAGCTGGAGAAAGCGCACCCTCACCTCTCCCCAGCCCTCAAAACTCAAAAAGGCAGTACTCAGCTGATTTAGCGCTGGCAAAACATGCTGGATTGCATAAAGGCAGCAGAGCCTGATAGTCTCTAACCACAGAACTGGTATTACACGGGCAATGTCAATGCAAGCTTCCTATCCATGATGCCCCTTGCCAACATACATCAGCATTCACCTGGAAAAGGAGAGGGGAGTTGAGTCTCTGGCTCGGTCAGTAATTGGCATCTCTGTTGTGGTTGTCAGTAAAGCACCAAATGTGATGCTTTGGAGGTTCTGAAAAACTTTTCAACCAGTTGATCTAGCTGGCTTTCCCTGTCATTTCTAAGAATGTCTCCATGCATTGGGTGAAAGCTTGTCACTCAGTTATTCAAGAGCTCTTTCCCCAGAGTTATCTAAACCCTCAGTACAAAGTTTAGATGTCCGATAAATTAATCACAGTTTTTCTTTGCAATGTTCTATGGCATTATAGACTGCATTTCTAGCACATCTCTAGCCTATCCCTCAAAATGAGGCAAATCTATCATTTTAGACTCAAACTCCATTAGATCCCAATACAGCTGCTGCCCTCACTGTTCACACTATCAATTTCTGCATCTTAAAAGTGGAGTTAAAAAAAATTGATTCAGGTTCAAAATATTAATCCTTCTGTCGCTGTAAACTTCCTTTACCATTATTTATTGTTGTGTCTTCATTTGGGATCTGTTTTTCCAAAGATGCAGGGATGCAAATTGCACATTAAAACAATGGATGCACAGAGGTCCCATCTAGCCCTATGTTTTTTATGATTGTCAATGACTAATTGGCACATTCATTTACTGTGGTTATACTTACAAATCAGTTGTCTGACTAGTTACTGGGGCAAGATGCAAGATACAAAAGCAAGAGGATATCCATATGCAATTGCCATCATTGCACACACTGGGCCCACTGCACACACTGATGTAAATGGGTGAAGCCCCACTGAAGTAAGTGGAGCTGCATCCATTTGCACCAGCAGAGAATTTGGCCCACATTTTGCATGACTAGTTTCTTTTTAAACCAGACCATTGGGGGTCTGTCCATCATTTTAAAGGCTTGTGTCATAGATGAGGGTGTGGACTGAGCTCGGAACTCACAGAATTGCAGAAATTAGAATTTAAGCATTCTATTATTTATTTAGTTAGTTGTGTGACCAAGCACCTATGAGCCCTAGTCATGGAGCAGGACCCCATTGTTCTAGGTGCTGTACAAGCATTGAAGAAAGAAGAACCTTAATGCAAGGAACAGATATTTTTGATCATCATATCTACCATACATACCCCAACTCCCAGGGCCAATGGAAAACCCCACTGATCAGTGGAAATAAGAAGCAAATCTATGAAACCAAAGGGGGACTAATGTGAGGAAAGTAAAATTTAATACACAGTGCAGGCCAGTCACTAAGGATGGATTTCATCCCCGTGCAGATGCCCATTCTAAGGCCCATGGGTCACTTAAATCCCACAAAAAGCTTTTTTTAAAGGAAAGGTCTAACTGGAAATGATTTCTTTTGTTTGGGGGAGGAATTTTTTGTGTTTTGGGTATTTTTTCTTTTGCGGGGATACACAGCCTCAAGTAAAAGCTTCTACGGGAGTGTCAATTAGAGTCAATCTAACTTAAATAACCTCCCTTGGCATTAAAATGTCTGGTACCACTTGCCCATCCTGATAAGATGGAGATTTTGCTGATCATGGGGGATCTCATGCTTTCATGGTTCCACATGTAGAGTGCAATTTGTCCCCTGTGCAGAAGTACCACTGAAGTCCCAATTAAATGTTCATAATGCAGCTTCAGTGATGGATAGGTTTTATGCTGACCCTTTGCATTGGGGTGTATTTCACCTAGAAAAATTAAACTCTACCATATCTGTATCTTCATAAGGAGGAAAAATCCCATTTAAAAATGAAGAATGCTTCTTGTTTGCCCAGAAACATCCAGCCATTTAATATAGCCCCTCAGGAAGGAAATGGAATAACCTACAATAATGTCACTGAGCTACTGTATTACATAAAGTATACAGTTAAAAAAAGTCTCTTCCCCTGCTGTGAGACACAATCATTAACTCCTGATCTTTAGAGCATCCAAGTCCTTCAAGGGATACTTATGTGAGATGCTGTGCTTTGATATTGACTTTCAAATTAAATGGCTCTGGACAGAGAGCAAACGGAAAGCACTTCCTACTTCATTAAGCGGCTTCAGAGTGCCACACAAGTGACTTTTTGTGTATGGATGGGTGGGTTGTTTGTTTCAAACTGCATAATTAAAAACAAAGAGGCATCAAGACATTACCCATCATTTTCTGTGGGACTTACCTTCAAAGGTTTGGAATATGCACTGAAATTACTAATTCCCAGGATTTCCCCTTTTCCCCATCTTTACAGACTCCTCATGCCCCTAAGAGGATGGACACCTCTGACGATAATGTAAAATTCCACTCATGAGAGGACAAGCAAGTCAGAAGAATTCTAGGTTCAAGACCAATGGAGTCACTGGGTCTGTTCCTTTGGTGATAGCAATAATCAAGTCAGTATTTGCCACGAGACACTACACAGTGTTCTAAGTAGAGGGAGAAGCTGTCATATTTCAGAATACCACTCTGTTAACTCTTGGAAATTGCTGACTATTTAAGGGTCAACACTATGCTGCCAGAGCACTGAGAGCTACCATCTTGAATGCCAGTTGATGAGCCAGGGCTCTCCAGGAATTCAGCAGCAATGCTGGATATGAAGTCAAAGTTTTAGAAATGAAAAACTCACTAAATACAAACAGTTGGTGGTCCAAAGGTGGGGAAAAGTAAAAGATAATTACACCAACATGGCCAAAGACCCAAAAAAACTGAAAAGAAAAAGAATAAGATGGGCTGGGGGGGGGGGGAGGTTGAAATCCAAAACTGATGTTCCCAGTGAAGCTAAGGCACAATCACTCAGGATGAAACTCTCCCCTGTGCAGAGGCACAGCAAAAGGCCTTTGCACTACTTAAGTCTGCTTAATTCCTGCGCTGAGGACTTGAGTATTGAACAGGTCTTCTGCTGGTCCTGTGCACAAGAGTGCATTTCAGCCGTCTGGCTTGAAACATAATTGTGGGAATCTGAAATAATGGGTGGTATCTGAGCACAACTAATCCATCAGACCAAGGCTGAAGGGGGAAGTCTTGAACATAACCAGGATCTGCCCTGTTAAAGGTTCTTAAAATCAACAGACCCAGCCTAACATTTAGAAAGCAGCACTCTGTCGCATGATATGAAAATTATTGACATCTTTGATTCAATGTGCCTGATGAAAAGTCTGATAATAGGGAAGGGAATATCATGCATGTGATACCTAAAGCCCCAACTAATCTCTATTCTCTAGGCGGAGAGAAAAAATTTCAAAACAACTCTCAGGAAATGATGTTAGAGTGGTCCTTTGACAAGAGGCACCTATCAAAAGGGCATGGAGAACTCCCAATGCCCCATTCTACCCACTCGGCACTCATTACCAGAGCTGGAAATAGAACTCAAGGGTCCTGACAGGGACAGCTTTACTGGCAAGCGATCAGGAGGGGGCAGGTGTCACCCTGGCACCAGCTTCTCAGAGCACCAAATCAGGTTGTTGTTCTTTTTGTTTTGCTCAGCTGTTCACAAGGTACTGAAAACACTTTCTGCCCTGGGGCAACAAAACACTTAAGGCTGGGGTCCTGATTTCCTGTTTCCCTTAGTCTAACCTTCAGATCACGTTCCCCGTCCACTTCCTCAGATCTCGGATAAGAACTTACGAGGCCAGACTCTCAGCCCTGTGCTCTAACCATTAGATAAAAACCCTCCCTCACATTTTATATAAATGAGGAAGAAATAGTATTCGACTTTCTTTCAAAAGCCTTTTAAAAAGCTGCACAGTTTATGAAAGCAGAAAGGTGCTGCCTGGGTTGTGTCCACTAATAAGGATGTGCATAAATGTCCCATTCTGCACAGGGACACTTTTCTAAACCCATATGTCTCTATAGGGATTTCAGCAGACTGCACACATGAGACAGCCTCAAACCAAAGAAGAAACAGAGTGCATCATGAGGACTGATTGCAGCCTTGGCCACAAAGATTGAATCACATTTTTAAACATCTCATTGTCTCCAGAAAGCATCTCTCTCAAGCGCCTGTTAAAAATGGAGCCAAATGAACTAATGGGAATATTAGATATGCTTAGATGAGCCGGGGTCAGGATAAAGACCCATGTAACTCAACAGCTGAAGTCAAGGAGGAATGGACCCATCTTTGTCTCTCTCCTCATGAAATGTCATTACACACAGCTTTAGCCTGGAGACCTGCCTCACACTGCAGCCACACAGCAGCATCACAAGCAATGTGGGTGCTGGCTGCATATGGAGGCTCTGGTCTTTATTAGTTCTTAACCACAGGTGAATGTGTAACTGCTACTGTAGGCTGAGATCTGGCAGCCAAAGGCATACTTGTTTAAATTCACTCTTGTGCAGAAGGGCAGCACAAAACCTAGGCATCAATTAAATCTCACTTAAGACCTCAGGTGTTTCAAGTGGGTCTTAAGTGGTACCCTAGGCCTTGTGCGGGCCCTCTGTACAGGAATCAACTTCATGCCTTGGTGCTGCACAGGTAGGAAATGCGGCTTTTTCTTTCCCTTTAATTCCATGAAATTTGTGGTCTTGATATGTTGCGGTGACTCCTATATTCTTCATTTAAAACTGAAATTAAATATTGCTGGGGAAAGTTTCCAAACTAAGGGCCCCTGGAGGAGGCTATACAGATTTAGTTCTTTCAGTCTTGATTTGTAAATAAATCAGTCCTTCCAGCTCTTCATTGCTTGGTCCCTCGTCGATGAATTCACTGTAATTCATCTTCATCATTGTGATCTTAGAATGCCTAGAATTGAAAGCAGTGTTTCTTTTTATCAGCTGCCCGCCCCAAAAGATATATACCCTCTTAAATGGTGGGCTTGCTCTTAACTTTGTATGTGCCACATATCAATTATCTGTTGCCTAAGGAAACCCTGTGAGAGTGGCTTGTAGGCACGCATCTGAAGAGGTGCTTTGTTTCTGCATATAAATGTTCTTTAAAGAAAAAAGGTGTTGAATGGAAGAAGAGGCAGCAGCCCCTTGCAGTTCCTTGTAACAGCTTACGCTACATTAAGTGTTTTTGACACAAGCAGTCCCACTGGAGTCAATGGGCCAACTCATGTGAGTAAATATTCATTCATCAAGTATTCAGGCTATCTGGAGTGGCTCACAACTGAGAGTGCCTACCTCAGGGCAGACTGGTTCTATGTTCTATAATTAGATTTCACCAAGCCAGGAACAAATGTGAACTAAACAAATGGAGAATTAAACAATCTCACCACGGAGTCACAGGCCATCCCCTTGCACCTCCCAGTCTATCTTGCCACCCAGACAAACTGGACTTAGTCATAAATGGTCACTTTCGCCAAGAATCACACCACATTCAAGTTGCTTCCAGTCCCAAGAGACCAGTCACTTACCCCAGATCAACTGGTATCCTAGATATGACACCAAAGACAATGTCTGTAGCCAAACTTGTAATAAACTATCTAAAGGTTTATGAACGTGGAAAAAAATGTTATTTTCAGATTAAAGCAAGCAAACGTATACACACAAATGCATCTAAATCCTAAGAGTGACAGAGTTGCAGTGATCTGTCAATTCAAAGTGTCTTTCAGGGCGGACCCTGGGGGCAGCCCCTGAGGATCTCTTTAGCCCTGTCAGAGTTCAAAGAGATGGAAAATTTTCCAGTGACTTTGTTTTTGTTTGCTGTGTTCAGCTTTCAAGTCCACAGGATGAGCTCCCTTGCACATAGCATTTCCAAGGTACAATAGAGCCATTAACCAACCAGTTCTATTGAGATGCTCCTTGATGTCCCATCTAATTTTGATAGTCCTTCTGGAAGGGGGCAGGGTGGGGGAAGAACAGGATGATGATTCCCATGCTTGGATTCACAAATTCAGAGCAAAATAAAGCAAGATTTACATATTTTCTTACAGCATGGAATACCAACATTACAAGTGAAATTAATGCATGCAGTGAGTTATAAGCATTTCATAAAGTCTAAACACTAAATATGTTCTTAGAAGACTAATGCCTATTTTGAGGAAAACTAACGCAGGTGAACTGGTCCGGTCTCCAGCTATGAGTTTGTCAGTTCTTAGCTAATGCCTGCAGCCTGGGCAAGATCTGGCATTTGGCCTGCCAGCGTCACGTTCATTGCGAGCAAGGACTATACTAGCTAGTCCTTAACCTTTAAGTCTTCCCTTTTCAGCTTTCATGTTTCATATTTCATGTTTGCTTTTTCAGTCCCTCTCCCTTAATCAGTCCTTCCTAAATGACGTGCCATTAGAAAATGTAGCCACTTGCATTTACATTCTCCTCAGTAGCGATCGTTCAAGAGACATGAAATCCCAGTCTTCCATCACCTGTCAGGGTAGAGGTTTGTCCTGCTGTCCAGAATTCTCCCTGCTCCTACTGTTGTGTAAATGGCTGCTTGACTGCTGCCCTCCGTGCCAGAGGTGTGCATTTCTGTGCCATTCTATGTATTATGTGTAATTTATACATTGCTTTGGGACCATTGGGAAAACAAGGCACTATGTAAAAAATAAAGTGTAATTATTGATACAGTGGCCCTACTGCTGACATTTACTGGTCCCTACTGGTCCCTGTCATCCCTTTGAATTGCTCAGGGGAATAAACAGATTGAAAGGTAATTCAATTTGAAATACTTAAAATTATACTTTTTTTAGGCGATGTTTGGATGTTTCTCTTGGACATTAGCCTTTTAACTTTAGTCTTTGGACTAAAGATGATGTGTTCTTAACTCAGTTCTTTTCCTAGTTATACCTTGATACTTTAGCTGAATGACGGAACAGTGTCAACAATGGTCAAATACACGTCTTCTATTTCAGCACTAGAGACAGGTCTAGGACAATTTCTGCTCTTTATATAATCTATCTAGTAGCAATAGCAGGAGATCAGGAATCAGGACTTGTGGTGGGTTCTATTTTCAATTCCTCCACTGATCCACTGTGTAATCTTGGGCAAATCAAGTTCAAAGCATGGGGTTCACCTGCAAATTGGCTGCTACCTTTCATTTCCATATGAGTAGATCCTCATTGGGAACCCCATAGCCAGCCTTCATTGTCTGTCAGAAGGCTCAGTTTGATCTTGTCACTATAAGGCATTCTATGTGCAATTTCCAACTGAGACAACCTCAGCACAATTCCTACCGACCCAACCAGGGCAAGGCTTCATTTTGGTTCACATGATAGAATTTCTTTCTAAGGGTAAAAGGGTCTCAGGTTTCAGTTGTGGTAATATAAGAGGCCCACATTATGAGGATGTCACAGACTGGTTGACAGGTGCAGCTGACAGAAACAGAGGTGCATTGTGTTGCCAAGCAAGTGACTCTGGTTTTGTATTGGAAAATAGGTCTTCCTGAGTGCATGCCTATCTAATCTGTGGCCTATGGTCCAGCCTTCAAGGATTGCTGAATGCATCAGGAAAAGCATTCTTATTTACCAAACTCATGCGCCGTTTATTTGGCAGGCAGAGGAAATTAATGAAGTTTGTAAGAACAAATGTGCACAGATTGCATGGTGCAATTCACAGCCTTTTCCTCTACTGCCTTGGTCTAGCACAGAAGCTCAGAGATAATTCATTTTCCTTAAAGACAATGAAGTAATGGAAAGTATTTGTAGGTTTTCTTGGAAGGTGAAATTGAAAACAGAGTGGATTTGGCTCCCGCCTGGAGCAAAGTTCATCTGGAGGAAAGAAAACATCTGGTCCACTAAATGTCATGGTATACTGACCTGTAGAGGAGGTCACTTACTGGCTTCCCAGGTCACAAAAAGAAGTGGACAGAGAGTGAAGAATGAGCAAAAAAGACTAAATAGAACAAGAAAGTGGAATTCATGAGTCGTCTTAGCAGACTGCCACATTACGTCTCATTGCTGAAATGGGGCCGTTGAACATAATGCTGTAACATTAATGACTAGAGGAGAGAGGCACGGAAGCCATTTCACTATCTCAGATTACTGCAGTAAATCAAATCTCTATGCCATGTCTTTTGTCAGTCTCTCTTTTTTTCAGACTGACAAAAAGCAGAGTCAGGATGTTCCTGCAAAACCGGTCGGAGGCAAACAAGCTGCTGGGGACAGACCTGTTCTTTGCTAGTCCAGCTATGCTATTCATAGTATAATTCTCTTTGGGATTTTACCTTGTGCTGTTTAAAATGCTGCTGGCAATGGAGGGGAGGGAGCTCTTTTGTGGCAAGCACATTAAGAGCCTCTTTCTCTTTAGTTTCATGCCCAGTAGGTGAAATCACAGATTGTGTGTTCACTGTCAAAATGACTTATTTGCCTTGGTCAGCACAAAGCCTACACTTGATATAAATAAATCTCTCTTCTCATAATTCCTAATTCAGTTCAGTCCCTTGGTTTCCTGCCTGTTTTTTCCAATATTATCATATTGCTGATAGTAATACACCAGGTTTATCATCATAAAATGGTGACCCAAACACTAAAAGAATCCCACAGAGCATGCATTTCATATGGCCTACCACTCGTGGGCCAGGCTGATTGCCCACCTTCTGCCAGTGGAACCCAGAATGCAACCGTCCAGAAGCATAAAGACTCAGGGTTCTTCCTTTAGCCAAGCTCCTTGGGGACAGGGTTATGCAAATGTATTCATGCCACTCTGCTATAATAGCTAGTATGCAGAAAGCTAATATTGTGTACCCTTGTGCTCCTTCTGCAGTAGTTAGCCAACAAATGCTGTTTCCAGAGCTCTACCCATCTCTGATGACACTAACAAGGCAATAAACCAAGCAGAACTACCTTGGCTTCTGATGAATTAGAAACATGGTGCAGACTGATCATCTGATTTCACACCTGTTCCACAGTGATCTAACTCCCCTGGCTTGAATGAAGATGCTTCTTATTTACTCTAGTATAAGTGAGAGGAGAGTCAAGCCAGGGGTCTGTAGGTGTGATGAAAGCGAGAATACCAGAGGGTTTGCCAAATGGGGATGGATAAAACTGCTGTGAAGTAATGTCTGGTGTTCATATATATATATATACACACACACACACACTACAAAAAGGGCTGGGGGCACTGCCTCCTAGAGGACATTTCTTTTTCCAAATTTAAAAATGGTGCACTGTGCATTAACCGTTTCACTGCTGATCAACATACCAGATACACAACAGCAAAAGAATCTGCACTGGTGGCCTACGTTCCTGCTGTTTCCCATTTGAAGCACCTATAGGAGGAGTGTTGGTACATCAAAGAATGCTGCTGCCTTCTGCCAGAGCCCTGCCAGCAAATAAAGGGTTAATGAATCAAGCTCAGTGCAGCTTGTCTGCAGGTAAAAAATAACCACCAATTGAGGTCTTCTCCCAGAAAGACAGATATTGTATTTCCTAATCACTTTGGCTAAGCTCCTCTGAGCCCCCTTACAATTCTGCTGACTCTTTACATCACATTCCAGTATCTGCTGTACACATGCAAAGGGGACCCATGTGTCCTGCAAACAAGGGATATTTGCAGTTCCATAAGCATATTAGCGATGGCTGGGCTTTAAATGCTAGGCTTCTTCAAATACATTGTCCATTTTGTAATTGACTGTCAGCTTGATTTACAATGGCAGTTGTGATGGGTTTGGTGATTTCAATCCAAAAGACTCTTTGAAATAAGCAAGGAAAAGTCAAGCCAGTGAGGCAACTCAGTTTGTTAATATCATCAAAGAACAGGGAAAGGCTTAGGAGGGACAGCTCCACACAAAATGGGCTCAGAACAGAAGTAGTCCAGAAGGAGGCAGTTTATAAAACAAACCGCAACAGCAGTAAGAATTATAGAAAAGGGGGGAGCCAAAAAAAAACCTTAAAAAAAAAAGAAAAGACAGAAGTGAGTCTGTTCAGGAGGTGGATGGAGCAGGATAAGAAACAAACAAATGTACCAAGGGCCTGACCCAAAATTACTGGGAGTCTTTCATTCCACAATGAATGGATTTGGATCAGTCCCTGAATGCTGTGCTCTTCATTTTATTTAAAACACCTAAAGCCATGGTTGAACAGTTACAATTCAGGCGGAAGGGAGAGAGGAAGGAAAGAAGATGCTGAGAGAAGATCTGCTATATGTTCCTTACTAGGACTCTGGAATAGTTAGCTCCTTGTCCTTATTTTCAAGCCTTACCCTACATTACCTTTTGTACTCACCCCAATCTTCTTTAGTTGAAAGGAGACATTCCATCTGTGTTAAAGTTATGCTAAGCAAAGGAAAGACCTATTTTCCAACTTTTATTGCTAGAACTGGTTGAGAAATGGGAAATTTCATCACATTCTGTTGTAGCCATGGATTTGAAATAATTTAGCCAAGTGTCTTTACTGGACTTAAACTAACAGCATTTTTTAAGCTACTGCTCCTGGGATTTTCTATGAACTAGAATCATTTCCATTTTTTATACAAGGGAATATTTGTGGAAGCATTGGGGGTGTTGCTCAGGTCTAAAAAATAGTAATAAAAATGAAACAGAGACAACTGTGGAATCTGTCTCAGACTTTATACAAGTCCCTATATGCAGCTCTTTAAAAAGAGCTTCCTAGCAACTTCTTTATAAACTATTGTCCCAATCCTGCAATCCAACCCAACTGAATGACTTCAGTAGGCCTCCACATAGGCCCAGAGATCCCCCCCATATGGATTTGATCCTAGGATTGGGGCCTATGTTATTAGCCTTTAACCATCAGTTTCCTTATCAAACTGTACCTACCCAATTACTACAGACGTCACCTCTGGCTATTACTATAGACTGATGCTAGAGATCTGTGCTTTTAGTCTTGGGCTGCGAGGTGGGGAGAAACGTAGATTTTCATTTACCCATAGTTTATAATGTATGCCATTTCTCCATATGGTGTAGAGTCTGGATCCTTTGGCTGATACAGCAGAATGGCAGCTCTGTAATGTGTATGCAGAGTGCTGATAGTATTTTTTAAGGCAATCTATTAATAAGAAGCTTGAAATGAAGTAACTCCAGAATCAGAGCTGGGTTACCTCCAAGTATTTTGCTACAAAACCTATTCGAACTGGCTCGGTCAAACAATCAGTCACAGCAGCAGCAAGCAGCTGGTTGGTGATAATACTTTATGCATGCCAGCCTAAGAATCTATGGTGAGTCCAAGAAAGGTAAGTGATGTGGCTTGTGTTTAAGCATTGAATACAAATGCTGTTAGCAAAGCAAACAACATGCAGGCAATCTTGTCCAGTGGCTAAACCATATACCGGTAGAACATAACTCCTGAACTTCTAAATACGCAGGCCTCTCTGCTGTGAAATGAAGGAGATTTCCCTTTTCACTAGCACTTGCAGTAGGCCAGCCACTAATGAGCAAGCACATGACAATGTCTGATTCCAGCCAGCAAAGGGTCAGAATTCACATATATGTTAGCCAGTCCAAGGCCCTTATTCCACGCACCTGAATACCCTTAGTCCATCTGGATATGATATTCGCCTTCATTTCCTGGAAAGGTTTAATCACTTCTCTATTTGAATCCCTTCACTCTCCTTCCTTCTGACGAGGGCAGGTTGGAAAGTTGCTGTGTCTGTTTTCTAAATGATTTTTGTCATGGAGAAGCTTTGTCAGCTAATATTTCCGAGGAATACTTTTCATGTTCTAACTTGTGTTGAAAAATATTGTTGAAAAAAAAAACCAGTCAAAACCTTACAACTAAAATTTTAGCAAAAACCAACAAAATACTGATGGTTTTTGACCAATTCTAATCTCCCTGTTTGCATCAGCTGCAAACTTGCTCTCCTTTGCTTCAGAGTTCTGCACAGTTCCATCCTCTTCCCCCCACCCCAGATTTCCATGCATTCTTCATTACTTCTCATCATCCCCTTTGCTCTGAATTCTCCCTCATCTCCATCTGTCACCCTCACCTTCATGCCTTCTTCCTTGTTTCCCCATACAACCTCCTGTTTTTGAGGCTTTGCCCCAAAGTATCCCTAGACATATGGAATCCATTCCCACTCCACTGTTATTACAAGACCAGTTCCATTAAACAACCATTTTCTTGTCATTCCTTTGAGTGTATTCACTTAAATAATTTAATTCTGGTTTGGGATTATTATCACATATTGGCCAGAACCTCAGGGAACTTATTAAAATGCCTTTCTTCTCCCTTCTCTCCAAAAGAGAAGATAGGATGACCATATTAATTACAATATAATTAGATCCCAAAGTCCCAACAGTATTCCCCCCAAGGCACTTAGGTATAAAATTCCTCCACTTACAACCCCACAGGAGATGGGTTTATTTATTTTGTACTCTGTGGCACGCTTGGGATTGTTGGCTGACATCTCTTAAACTGGGGGGGAGGAGAAATTGTGCTGCATCTGTGTAATGCCGTTGTGATAAATCTATTAGTTGATTTCCTCCTACTGCCTCATCAGAGCCATGTAATGGGGCCAGGAAGGCTGGAGGGATGTACTGATCAGGATTTGCAAAATAAACACAAGTTGTTCATGAAAATTCTGAGAATCAAACTTGTCAGTTGTACAGTAATGCCTGTCCTCAAGGCATTTGTCTGGGATCGAATGATCCAAGGGAAGACCCAAGAAGAGCACTCAGGATGATGGGGGAACTCAAAGGTTCAGCAGATTAGGCTGGATATGAGCACTTGACAATAAAGTGCTGATATAAGCTCCCCCAAATTAACCAATGCTCTTGAGTCTGAAAAGTAGACTGGAAACATCATGAAAAGAGGATCCAAACACAAGGTGCTTGTTGGTTCCTACCGGATGAGAAATCTTGAGAGAAGGACCTCCTTCCTTGTAGAAGTTGGCACTGCAGCTTTCCATGGTGTACTGTCATTTGAAAAGAGGACTGTAAACTCCAGGGCTGCCAAACCAGCATCCTTTGCCTGCGCTACATGCAATTTAAAAAAAAACAAACAAAAAAACAAGCTTTATGAAAGTGTCATTGCGATGCTCGGGCTTCTGAAACAATTGGCTGAGCAAGTCTCTCAGAAAGAACATAAAATACCAGCAAAAATGTCAAAGGAAAACACAGGAAGAAAATGCATGAGGAGAAGAGGGCAGATTTCTTTCTCACTGCTCAGGAGAGATGATGATAAAGTTGATTAAAAAATCAAGAGGCTCCCTGAATATCGGTTTTGAAATAACCTTTGAATTAATATTCTATTGTCCCCATTTCACTAAAGGCTGTTAATTTTAGGTTAGTAATTTAGACAATAAAGGAATTTGACTGAAAGAAATAAAAACCAGTGGATTTGATCAATACATGCCCCACACCAGTAGAGCAAGAAGGATAGTAGGGTCAAATACTGGCCTCAGTTACATCAGTATAAATCCAAAGCTCTCCAGGTGCCAGAGTGGTTATTCTAGAAGTACACTGCCGTGCCTAAAGCTTGTGGCAACCTCATAATTCATTTCAACATCTAAGCAGTGAGTCCTACCCACATCTCTCAAGTTAGGCATCACGAGGACCCTTCCACGAATGAAAAAAAAAAAAGTCTTCTCTTGATAGGCTTCTGCTACATCGTTGCCTGCATATTCTCTCTTCAGCAGCAGTCCATGTGCTTTCTAGCTGAAGAGGCAAGACGCAGGCTTTCTGTTTTATTAATAATGCAGGCCACTAAGGCCATGTCTACACTTACAAACAATAGTGGCACAGCTGTACTGACACGGCTGTCCTGCTGTAAGACCACTTGTGTAGCTACATTATGTCAATGGGAGAGAGCTCTCCTGTCAACATAATAAAACCACCTCAATGAGTGGCGGTAACTATGTTGGCAAGAGAAGCTCTCCCACCATCAGCGCTGTGCACCCCGCCACTTATGCCAATGAAATTTATGTTGCTTAGGGGTATGTTTTTTTCTAACCCTCTGAGCAACATAAGTTTTGCTGGCATAAGTAGCAGTATAGACGTGGCCTCAGAATGTCACTGCTAAATGAAAGATGGAACAGATTTTTTAGAATAAGTTGTTAATACATATTTCAAGGGACAATTCAAGGTGAAGTGGCCCATTAACACCCTTCCAGTCATAGGGAGGAAAGGAAGGGCAAGGGGGCCGATGAGAAAAGCAGCTGGAGGGAGTTGTTAGTGAGTTACAGATTGTTGTAATAAGCCATCAATCCAGTGTCTATTTAGTCCACGATTTTTAGTGTCTAGAAAAGTTATGAATTTAAGCTCCCAGGCTTGTCTTTTGATGGTGTTATGAAGGTTTCCTTTGAAGATGAGGACTGATGGGTAAGATGTGAAAAGTGTTCACCCACTGGTGATGTGGTGTTTTTCTCTTTTATCACTTTCCTGTGAGTTCACTCAAGAGTGTAGTGATTGTTTGGTTTCACCCACATAGTTGTTACTGGGGCATTTAGTGCACTAGCTGAGGTACATCACATATTGTGACAGGCATGTGTAGGACCATGGACCTTGAAAAGTGTATTGGAGGGATGGGGTAGCAGAGGAGCCGTGTCTGCAGATTTTGCATCTGGAGCCACTTGGAGTTGGTATGTCCTAGTCTGTGGGGACCCTGCTTCTGATGATGAGCTTGGAGAGGTTTCAGGGTTGTTTGAAGGCTAGATGAGGGGATTCAGGAAATTTTTCTTTCAGAGTGGAGGTCCCCATTGAGTATGAGTTGTAGTTGTTGGATGATACCCAGTGTGGAGTGGTAGGAGACAACTAGAGATGTGTGGTCAGAGGGGGTTTTATTTCTGTATTGAAGCAGGTTCTCTTGGGTCATGTGGGTGGCTACAACAACACTGCATACAATATTGGCTCCGAAAGCTAGCAAGCAAGCTCCTGCTAAATTAGTTAAAAGTGACAGGGGAAGTACAGCTTTTTCCTCTGCTCTCCCCAACAAATTATTAATGTGGCCACCTGCAGGACTGTACTGACTGCACCATTCCCATTACATGGTGATGGGGAAAGGCAATAGGATTTTGCCTCTGTATGTTCAAGTTCTAGTTTTGACTAGACCAGAGGAATATTTACTTACTGTAAAATGGGTAGGAGAACTAATGATCGTAGTGGCAATAAGACTCCACAGCCACATGGAGAACAGTCAGGACTCACCTGTTTGTGTAATTACTGAGACTATCCCTCCTCCTTTCCAATATGAAGCAGAGTGGGCTAAACACAGCTCTGGTGTAAATCCAATGATCTCAGTGGTCTTACACCAGGGATGAATTTGCCCCAAGGATTCAAAGCAGTCAGAATGCCTCCCGGAGCAGGGATATGCAAGAGAGTCTGCAAACACCTACACTCTTTCATGGGGTGCAGGCTATATCGCAACAATTGATGCAGCTGACCAGTTCCACTAGCCAACAGAGTGGGAAGCAGAGCCAAATCTCTGACTGCTTTTCACTCCTCCACTGCCCTCTTTGGGTCACCGACACCATGCATTTGGGTAGTTATGAGTATGAGTTATGAGTAGTCTCTGCACACTGTTGAGTGCCGACTGCAAGCCTGCCCAGGGCTGTGCCCCAGGGAATGAAGGCTCCTTATTTCCTCCCTCTCACCTACTGCACACATGCCTAACGGCCAGGCAGAAACTAGCCCATAGTCTGCAAACTCTTAGCTTCCTTCCTCTGATAAAAGGTGCTGTGAATTGTAACATGAATCTTACTGGCTTCACATCGGCAATATCCTGGATTCTCCCTTCTTGCCAGCCAGCACTTATGGAGTCAGTAAAAGTGCATTGACTATATGTTTGCAGAAGGTGAGGGGCAGGTGAGAGCCTTATGCTGGAGGCTAGGTGTCAGTTTTGTCAGATGCTAATTGAAGAATTAGGTTTAGCTCAGGAGGGATCAACAGAGCTTTATTTCAGATTGTTCCAACTTTGGGAGCAGGATTGATTCACCTAAAATTGCTCCTGAGTGTATTTCAGCAGAATAAATACATGTGAATTTATGTAATCTGCCACCATCTTCTCTTCTTAGAACCATTTGGCTGATTTCTCAAAATGTCACCCTTTTGTGGTACGTCTCTTGACCTTTAAAACTCTCCCTCTTTGCTGTTTGTGGGCTGCACACAGAAATCTGCAGGGTGCAGGAAGCCTCAGAGCTCTAATGCTAAACAAACACAAACCCAAGATTTGCAAGGGTCCAAATAAAAGCCTTACAGTCTCAAGGCATAGGTTATAGCCTCCTTTATATGGTTCCCAAACAATCAAGGCCATAGCAGCCCTTATCAAAATCTCTGTGGTATTCCACAGCAGTAGCCTATAACACTGCACTGCTTTGGACCAACAACTGAAGGATACTGCAGTAATTTTCTAGAAGGAAATAATAGATCCCTCTTCATACAGGAAACTTTCAGGACAAACCTTCCTTCTTCCTCCCTTGTTTGAGAGAGCATGAACACTTCATCATGTACATCGTATTAAAGGGTAATCTGGCGTGCCCATCTGTGTCCACGAGGCACAGCTACTTTTCCTGAGTCCCAAACCAGGTGAAGGAGGAGGTCATTCTTAAGGAGTTACTCTCCCGGGAATACATGAGACCTGGCTAAGATGAGAATTCAGGCTGAAACTTTCAGGAAATTTGTAAACAGCTGACTTCCACCAGAGGCCTTTAAAAGTCCTGTTACTTGCTGTAAGGCCTAGCACGAGTATGCATTGCTAAAATCAGAGTGCAAGTTTCTGGTCGAAGAGCATTCACGCACTGTGTCCCGAAGAGCTTGTAAGCTCCCTCAGGCAGGGTCTAGATGGAGAAAGACAGAGCTTACTGATGGCAGGAGGCATGTGCGGTATTTCCTTTCCTTTCTCTTTTGCTTAGTCAAACAAATGGCAACCTAATCACACTCTGCAAAATTCTCCCTTCTCTGCAAGTTTATGGCAGCTACAAGATGTACCGTTCATAGTTCGGTGGTTTGCAATGTAGCTCAAGGCTTGCCTGGTATTTTTCTTGTGGAATGAGGCAAGAAAATATAATTGGAAGCCTTGATGGCTGCATGAGCTCTATTTCTCATTTTCTGACTGTACCTGAAATTCGAGTGTGCTATTTTGCATTATGATGCTGGACCTGTTTCACATTAAGAGCCCAACAAACTTAAATCTGGAGTTTTTCAGACAATAGAAGATACTAAACCATCACATGTGTTTCAAGCCTGGTTCCTCACCGTGGAATCACCAGTCAGTATCACTTGCTCCTTGTCTCTTTCTGGTAGCTCCAGTCAGTGCTTTTTTTCTTGATCTCTGGTTGAACTGCTGTCTGTCTTTGGCCCGTTACTTATCTCTTCTTCCTCCTTCTCATCAAAAGCAGAATACCTGCTGTAGATGACTAGGTTGAATGGTTCCATGTGTATTTCCCTCCTGCTTTTCCTAGTTGCCAGATTCTACCAACTTCTTCATTCACATCTATCCATCCATAATCTCTGACCGTGTCATCTTTTGCATTTCATCTGATTTGACTTGAATAAGTCCGACATATTCATCAGTAGAGGGCAATGGTGCCTATCCAAATTACGCAGCATTGCTATTTAAAAAAAACAGCTGCAAGCCATCCCAGAGGTGGCTGCAGTTCTGTGACCCCTATTTATATAGAACTTTGGAATTCTTCAGGATATTATGGAAATATATAATTAACATAATTTCTCTGTCCACAGTGGAGTTTAGTTTTCTATGCTTCAATAGCCACCCTGTTCCTGAAGAAATCTTACATATTCTATATCTACCTGGAAGCTCAAACTTTACCATTGTTTATGGCTTTTTGCTTAGTTCAGTAATGTTCTGTTGTTATTGTCCAGCAGGGAGCCCCAGGTGGGATCCAGGGCTGAGACATCAGCTGCTTAAACAAGTGGAACAGCCAACATTAATCTTTGCTTATGGTGCTCATAACAGGGAAATGGAGCAAACAGGGAATCAGCTCTCAATAAAAGAAACGTCCTTCAGCCTTGCACAGTTTCATGTCCAGCCACTAATCAATATATATCATTCCCATAGATCACAGCAGCAGCAGATGAGAAATTGCCTGGACAAGAGGCCTGGGTAGAGTAGACATGTGAGTATTTCCCAGGCACAGAATGATCAAATCAATCTCACAGAACAGGACTCTCAGAAAGATCAAGGAAGGCATGAGATAATATCATGGATACTCAGAGGGACAAACCTTTGAGGGTGATGCACAAGACAATAGAAAAGGCTAATTCTTGTCACAAGGATTTGCTGGCACTGGAAAAAACTATAAATGTAGTTTAAAAAAATCTCTTTGCAAAACTAATGGTAACTGAGAACTATTTGAAAAATGTCATGTGACTGCATAGCTAAAATTCTCAGCCAGGTCCTCATCATCTCCCACCCAAGTTACTAGAACCTCCCTCTCACTGGCCTCCCCAACACTCACATCAGTACCCTGCACTCCATAAAAAACACAGCAGCAATTATCATCTTGCCAGTTGGTCTCACCACATCACCCTGACTCCTTTCTCAACTTTCCACTGAGTCTCCCTTGCTAGCAGAAAGCAGCCAGAAAGCTGCATTACTGGGGCAAATTATGTTTCCTCTTGCATAAGGGAATCTCTCTGGCTGCTGTAAAGCTGACACAGCCAGCTTCCTGCACTTTGGTAATCTTGAACCAACAGAGCAGCCTGTATGAAGCCATTATTACCGGTGTAATTTAGAGCAGCTCTAAGTTATGCTGGGGACCAAACTGGCCTTCACCTGGTCCCAGGATCAAGGGGACACCACCACCATCTAGTTCAGCTCAGTTGGATTTAATGGTCTAGCCTTCAAGCTCTGAGATTGCTGGTATCTGAGGATCCAGCTTCTTTGTGACTAAGAAAGACCACAGGAAACACTGCTCCAGAGCACCCAAAAGATGCAGAAAGCTGATTGCACACTTTAATGGAGGTCTCTACAACAAATAAGAGAAATCTTTTTTGGGTGCTGGCTGGTGAGTCTTGCCCACATGC
>ML675613.1:38713211-38758612 GCA_007922155.1 Mesoclemmys tuberculata
TGATCATATTGGTCCCTTCTGACCTATGAGTCTATGAGTCTAAACTAAATTGGATTTAGAAATAAAAAACAAATCTCAGCAACCGTTCATAGGATACGATGATCTATGTCTGCCTTCACCCCCATGAGGAGGACATGACCCTCTTTCAGACCTCCCTTCAGAAGATTGTCCTCCTTTGATTGCTCTGCCCTGTGCACACTGTTAGGGATTTTACAACCTCTCTCTGATAGAGGGGTTAGTGAGCAGCTGCACTTGATGACTGCCTCCCCTACCAGGTAAGAGGGGAAGGCACTTTGAAACTAGGTATGATGGAAGAAAGGATTGGTATTAATGGCTGAGGTTTTGCCTGATAGGTAACACGGCCGCTGCTTCAGCTCAAAGGAGGTTAAAGCAACAGGTGCCTGATTTCCCAGAAGAAACAAAGCAATTCTGGTTACATTACCAAGACAAATAGTGCAGTGAAATCAGTTCTGAGCGACAAGAATTGGTCCCTAAAGGTTGACTAAGTAAATTTTCAATACAGTTCAATTCATAGGTTCCCTTGGTGCTTTCTATTCTTTTTCCCCCTAGGAAGCAGGTGTTAGGCAGCATACAGTGTGGCAGGCTCTCTTTTTTCCGACAAGCAGTTTATCCTCTCCAGTTAAAAGTGTGTTTGCGGATAGGGTATATCGGAGAGGCGGAGGGGAGAGCGTGTGTGTGTGTGTGTGTGTGTGTGACAGACCTTTAAGTGCATTAAAACCCCTCTTCATTTACTGTTTTAACTTTATGACTGTCTGATCTATAAGCAAAAACTGCCCAAACATCTTATCTCTAACTGCAACAGCAAGGTATGCAGCCCCTTCCCAGCTCATTGTCCAAGCCACCCCAGCTGGGACACTGGGATCTCCCACATTCTCTGTATGACTCCATTGCCATGGTGCAATTCTAAACCACTGAAATCAATAGGAGTTTTACCAATGGCTGCAAAGAAGCAGGACTGGGCCCTGGCTTAGCAAGGACTCAATGTGCTGCTGTTCCAAAGTCTCACCCTATATTCCTCTATCATGGAGCTGAGGGATCAGCCAGTGGCTCAGAAACACCCCTTCCACGTGATCTGAAGGGTTGTGCCCTCCAGGCTCTGCAGCATCTACATCATCTTTATTGTCCTGGATAATAAAAACCCAGGCAGTTATTAAAGTAAAGACCTGACCATTCTCAGATGCTGGCGGCTTGTTAATTAAATTAATTCTGATGGCTTCTGGAGCCCTTTGCTTCCCTATCGTTGGTGTTAGCTGAGAAGATTGTAAGATTTGTGAGCTTTCTCAATTACTTCAAGTCTCTTAGCTGTCTAGCCAATACTGTGGCCCAGTAGATAAGGCATTGGACTGATAGTCAGAAGATTGTGGTTCTGCTCCTGGCTTCGCCATCAGCTTGTTCGGTGACCTTGAGGAAGTTACTTCACCTCAGCTTCTCCATTTGTAAAATGGCAATAATGACACTTCCTTTGTAAGGTGCCTTTGAAACCTATGGATGCCAAGGGCTAGCTGTTACTGTATGCAGTGTCATTGTAACTGTGCTTGAGTGGGAGATGAAAACCCTGAGGACTTCTGCCTGCTGCTGGGGGAAGAGTCCTCCCAGACCTCAGCCTGGGCAACTGCATTAACTCTATTCAGGCAAACAAAAGTCACCACAGTTAAGTGTCTGATTACTCATGTACATACCAGGCTGTCTTCCATCTTGACAGGCAGAGAATTCAAAGCCTCGTTTAACCACAGGGAATATGCACTGGTCCATAGGCACTTGTCCCAAATGGGCATATGTATACATGATATGTACGGTGCCCCATCCTCCTTTTTAATGTCCCATCTTCAGCATACAGTGAGGCATGGCACCAGAGGGTAAAATAATGGCAGCCTCATGTCACAAAAGGTCTGACTTACCTAAAAAGAGAATTCTTACAAGAATTGTGAATAAATAGTTCTTTTTCCCCTCCCTTACAACTATAGTTTATAATAGCCCCTGGAAGCTTATATATTTATTTTCCTTCCATTCTAGGTTCATTAGGCATCTGGTTTGTTGTTGTTGGATTGCTCTGAAAGTACCAGAATTTTGTACACCAGACTGTTCTTGCAGAGTTCATTCTGACTGCTGGAGATGTAGGCACACACTAGTTCATTATTTTAGGATAACTTCTGAGCACTGGAGCTGCATGTACACATTACTTTGTTATTAGGGAGTTTCTAATAAGCACTGGTACTACACAAACTGGACTGTTAGTGTAAGATTGCTAAATGCAGTTAGTTGTAGCCATGTCAGTTCCAGGACATTAGAGAGACAAGGGGGGTGAGGTAATATCTTTAGGCAGCCTGGCAAATAACATTGCTTTTTATTCAGAAAAAAGACAAATGAAAAAAAGATATGAAATGAAAAAAGATAAATGAAAAATGCTAATAGAGAATGACGTGGACTGGATATTCAAACAGTTTGGAATAGTTAAGACATCTAGATGTGCCTGTCCCATAAAGTGTAGCCTGTAACATGCCCTCAGCTCATGACTTTCATGGAATTCATTATCCTCTGCTCTCTGGTATTCCTTCTGCAGCTATAAGTAATGGAATGTTTGATGGAATGGTTTAGTCAATGGCCTTTTATATTTTTGTGGAAACCAGCACTGAAACTGATGAAAGCAGGATTTTTTTGTTTTGGGCAATTTATGTTGCCTGCTATCGATTAGGAAAATCAAACCCCTGCATAGCCTTGTCACCATTAACAATGTTCTGAGCTGGGAATACGCTGTCATTTATGTCAAGGTACTGAAACACTATTGTGAGCAGGTAAAGTTCCCACCCTGCTCTAAAGAGAGTGTACACACATTGTACATAGTCCATATCCCTTCCTGGGGCTTATCTTAAACAACAAACTTCAGCCTACAAAAAGAGAGTTCCTGCCCCAAAGCGCTTACAGTCTAGGTATGATGCAAGAGACAACAGATTGATAACGATAGAGAGATAGAGAGATAAATGGGGGAGTACAAGGAAAGCATGAGACAAAATTGGTCAGCAGGATAGGCAGGTCTCATCATACCAGCAATCTAACCTTACCTCACTTATGCCTCAGAGGGACCCTCCTCCTCTTGTATTGTGGTTGGAACTAACAAGAGTCCCCAGTCTGCATAAGTCATCGGAAATTATTCTGTATCTTTATGCAGGATTCTAGCACTTGAATTTAGGGAACCTCATGACATTGAAGGTTTCTTGAACCTTGTATCCTGTAACAGCTATCTTGTTATTACTATATGTTTATATTACAATGGCGCCTAGAAGCGTCAACTGAGATCAGGGCTTCATTGTGCTACTACTTTGCAGACATGTAGTAAGGGACAGCCTCAAAGAGCTTACAATTTAAATACATGTTTACAAATGTCACTTAAGAGTGAGCCTCAAAACAATTTTTAAAAACTGTTTGTGATCCCATATCAGTAATAAAATGCTTGTGTGGACTCAAAAGTTACAAACATATTGTTGAACAAGCTATGAATAGCCAAATTCAGGCCAGATTCCTTCTACTGACTTCAGTGCAGTATCTTCCACGTGTCATTAGAAAGCAAATCCACTATGCAGAAGCAATGTTCTTCAATACCTTCCTGGTATTTGGAGCAGGGAGGTATTTTTCACTTACAGAGGTTATCATGGAACATGTGCCACATCACTGTATTTCTCTTCAGCACCTCACAGCCCTTCCAAATGATGGATGGCTTCTCAGACTGGTTTTTCATGGTCATGGGATGTGTTATGGACTGATAAGCCTGGCCTTTCCCTCTTTGCTATCTGCAGTGACTCAGGTTTGTAACGTACATGCCCAAGCCTAACTTTAGTTTCCCCGCTACAGTAGCAAAGATACAACTCTAGACATGCAGCAAGGATGCAGCACTAAATTATTTTGACAGAGCTGAGATTGTTTGCCCAGAGGAACAGTCCTGAGCGAACAAGGAGGCAGCATGAGAAGTGCATTGATAAGGCGGCCAAGGTTGGATTCCAGAGCAGCGTCTTTGAGGCTGAAAAGTAGCAAGAGCACGAGGCCCAGCGTCTGTATACTACTCTCTGGAACCGACCTTGCAAGGCACGGAGGGTCCTCAACTCCTGTGAATACCTATAGGGGTGGAGGGCACTCAGCACCTCAGAAGTGGCGCTCAACATCTGTTTGTCCTTGCGTCTCTCTTTCTTATACATAAACACAATGCCCATTACCAGGGCATCTAGGCAATAACAGTAATACTGTTTTGCACTTAGTGTATCGCTTCCTCTCATTCAATTTCAATGTTTTTAATAATAGTCATGTATTAAACCACACAACACACCCATGAGTTAGATAAGTATTTTTATTATCCCTTTGTTACGAATTAGGAACATTTTTAGTGGGTGCAATTTTTTGCCTGTGGCTTAGATCACATACATGTCTAAGTCTCTTAGTACTCCTGCAGAACAGGGGCTTACCCCTAAGTGACTTAAACTGCAGTCTTAAGCAATGTCCTGCAAAAATGGAGGCCCATGTCTGAAAACCTGGCCTTAAATTAGTTGTCCAAGGTCACTCAGGAAGTGGAAATAGGATCCATGGAGATCTAACTCCCTGTCTCATGCCTTGGCCACAAGACCACTCTTCCTCGCTGGAGTGGTTTCAGCATAAACCTAGAAAAGGTATCTTATTTCATTTAACCAGAGACATGTCTTAAAGGAGCCTCACAAGCAACAGGTTAAACAATTCCTCCGCCCCCCTCACTCCATCTAATTTAATATCCACTTGCATAATCTCAGTGTATCTTTTCCAGTAAATGTGAAGTGGCTTAGGCATTTGGATGTTTAAAGGAGTAGCCTCACAAATAGAGGAAGTGAGATGAGACCCTCTGAACCATAGCACTAATCAAGACAGTGAAAGCATTACCAGCTCACAGTGCTCTCATATCAAATCCAAGCAGGGCATCTCAGCCAGCTTTGGCTTCTGACTGTCCATTTGCAAACCTGTGATGTTCCTTCAGTGACTGGTTGTTCTTTTGTCACTCTCTGGATGGAAGAGGATGTGGGCCTGGGGGCTATACATGTATTTTTCACCTGTTCCTTATGTTATTACAATAAATACTTATTACTTAGCCATGAATTCTAGTTCTTTTTAAATCAGTGCCATAAGGGCTCCCAGAGTCAAGGGAACAGGAAACCACTTCTCCTCACACATCAGTGAAATAATAAAACACCATGAACTGAATCGGTAACACAGGCTTAAGTAACAAAGTGTTTCTGGAAATTTTATTTATGTATCAAAACTAATTACTGCAGAATTCTACGTCAGTAGCACTTGAGACTTTCATTACCGGAGCTAGCTGGACTTCCATGCACTGTAAAAGTTTTCTGTCTTTTAACTGGTAATAGAGATTTAAATTAACAGTATGAAGGGCAGTAATAATGGCTCCAAAATTGGTGTCTGTTCCAAAAACTGGCCTTCAGGCTTCATTTTAGTTACAGCGTTTTCTGAAGCTGCTTAAACACAGACTTGCATGGGTAGAATGAGGGACTCCATCTAAGAATCCCCTCCTAATCTTCTAGATGAGCACTTCTCTTCAGAGATCTCAGTTGCCTTAGGACTTTAGCCATGGTCAGCTGCTGACAGCATGAACCTCCAAACAAACTGTTGTAGATAAGACAACTTATTGAAGTGGTATCACTGCAATGCAATCAGTGGCTAAGTATCAATATGAGGAAGAGCTTGCCAGATCTCTTTCCTGACTCAGGTGTTAACCTGAAGCCTTTCCTCACATTGGTGTCCTACTGAAGTCAGTCAGACTGCTCATCTGAGTCAGGGTTGCATGACTAGGCCCTAGACCTATCAACCTTCACTCAACATGGTGGCATAAAACTTTCAAGTGAATCTACCCAAAATATGTCCAGAACACAGTGGCGTACTGAGGGTGGGGGGACCATGTAAGCATCCTCCTGGCCCCTCCACCTCCACGCTGTGTAAAACGAGGGAGCCGCGGGGATCAGAGCCCATCAGGGGCCCACCCTCTGGGGGCATCTGTCACTCCCACTCCCAGCCACCCTTGCCACCCCCACAGCAGGGGGGAGGTGGAGAAGAGTGGTAAACAGGCCTGCAGACCCCCCCCATGGGGTACTGCCACCACCACTGCTGCTGCCGGGGCGGGAGGGGCAGCGCAAAAGAAAGTATTGGCCCCTGGGCACCAGAGACCCATGGTATGCCACTGCCAGAACATAGCACAGTTACTTCAGAGGCCCACATAAATTAGAAATGGGAAAGGCCTGGAAGATCAACTAATTTATACAGACCCAGTTCCACCTGGTGCAGTTGTTCTCTATAGTTTATTCACATCATCGTCCTCTGTTGCAGAGGTACCTATGCTGAAAGCAGACAGTTCCCAGGCTACCAGCCCAAAGAATGCTATGGGGCTTTTGGGTACCCCTATGTAGGGTGACTAGCTATCAAGTATGAAAAACCAGGACATGGGGTGGGAGGTAATAGACTCCTATATAAGAAAAAGTCCCAAATATCGGGTCTATCCCTATAGAATCAGGATATCTGGTCACACTAACCCTATGAGCCTCGTTTTCTACTGCCTGGGTCATCACTTATACCTGTGCAAGGTGAGCATAGAACTTTACTACTCTGAGCTGCTGGTGTTTTACAGCTTCTTTGCACTGGTGTAAATAACAACACAAGCTGTAAAACAGTGGAGAATCAAACACCCTGTGTATGTGCAGACTTCAAAGGATTAAAACAATAATAGCCTCCATTAGTGTTTTGTTTTTCATGCCAGTGATTCCAACACGATTTAAAGACTATATACAGCAATTATTTTACTTGTAGGTGAAATGCAGCAATCTCTGGGGGAGAACGCTGCAGTTGCTTAGCAGCGTACAGAAAACAGACAGTCTGTCTAAAATACAATATGGAGGGAGGGGGCAGAGGAGGGGAGCGGTAGAGATGGGCATGAACCACAAAGCTCAGTCTGGGTTTCAGATCTGAATCCAAACTTTCCCAAGGTACAGGGCGGAAGAAGTGTCAGATCTGGGATTCTGGTTCAGTCTTATCTCTAGTATTTAGTGAGGTAAAATGTAGCTGTGACACCTGGGATTTGACCTGAACACTGGAACTCTCAAATGGATCTTGAATGACCATGAGACAGTTTGAGAGTTCGTTTTATACCTCATTGGAAACACATTTAACTCAGTATTGATCTATATTGCCTCTTGATTCCTGGAAAAGCTAATCGACAGAGAGAAGGGGGAACAAAACAGATCCTTAGTTGTAATTTCCATCTGGAACCAGATGCATTCATCTATGAAGTGTAGTTTTCTGAGAAAAAAGGGTCTTTCCAGGAAATCCGGGCACTTCTGCTCTGTTCAGTGCTCATTAATTTTGTCTTACTCCTTTTCAAGTTGTATATAACTAATCCATTTCCACTGGAAATGGCTGCTCAGAGGGCCAAACTCAATGGCAGGGGAAGGGGATTAGCTGGAGTGGCTCGCTGGGACTGATAAAACTAATGAGAAAACAGTTTGCATTGTGCATTGCTATAGTGAGTGCATCTCAAGTAGTTTAACCTTTGGCTGTTTCATTGCCAGCAGCTAGTGCTTGTGTCTACATCCTCATAAGGGAAGCACATGTCTCTTATCCAGGACTCCACATGCTACAATGTGAATATATTATGAGGTGAACTCTAAGCAATAAATAATCAAGACATTTCACCCAGGCCAGAAGAAGCTGCTGAGAGCTGATTGTTCTCAGAGCTGAAGCCAGGGATAAAAGTCTTGCAGGGATCACTGCGTGCAATGCGGACTGCAACTAGACAACCCACAGAGGGAGATGTGACTCTAACAACCTGCTTTCATACAGTGAAAGGTTCCCAAACTAGATCTTTATGCACCTTTTTTTTTAAGTTAAATATATCACAAACATTTGAAAGTTTAGACAGGTTTATTTTTGTAAAAATAATTCTTGTTAAAATGAATTTATTGCTGGTGAAAAGTGCCAGCCTATTTAAAATCACAGAATGGTTGGAGGGGCCCACCAAAATAAGATATCTACTCCCTCAAGTGTGGCAGGGGCCTCAGAGGGGCCAGGAATCAACTAAATACAGGGGACAGCAAACAATAAAACAGAAGTGCAGGTCAGAGGTGAAAAAGAAAGACATCAGATGGACACTGAGGAGAGAACCGCAGGCAACACCCACTGCTTCATGGAGGAGTCTAAGAAGTCACTGGACACTGCCCAAAGATGTGAGATGACCAGGGAACAGAAAAAGGCCCCACATCTGTGGAGAACCTCCCATTGTACTTCCTCCTTCTGTATTGGTAGATGCCCATTTTGGCCAGTCCCAGAAAGAGGTTGACCAAGAAGTCTCGCAACTTCATGAGACTGCAAACAGGATGTGCATAGTGCCTAAGCAGAGGGGAGCAAGGGGGCGGCTGGAGAGATGAATGAAAAGGAACCTTAAAGGGAGAAGGGGAAAACCAACAAACACAGTGGGGCAAAAAAGGTATGGTGAGCAGACAGGGAGGTAGAAGGAGGCCTACCAGTGCACCACAAACTAGGGGGAGAAAGAGGAATAAAAGGAATAAGGTGGGGGGAATGGAGAGAATGTTCACTCAACGTGTGCTCACAAAACCAGAGAAGATGGTCAAAACTGCTGTAGCACAGGAAGGAACATAGGGAACAGAAGGAACAGGAGGTAATGTGAAGGGAGACTTCTATGCTTTCCCTTCACCAGCAGCACAACCACATCCTCCTCCTCCAGCAGCAGTGGCAGCAATGGTGACAAATCCCACCCAGGAAGTAAAAGGTGCCAGAATGACAGCACCACAGACTTGCATCTTCTATCCACAAAACAGTTACTGCCCCACAGACAGTCCCACCAAAGAGGCTCAGACCTGTCGTGGATGGGCCTCTTCTAGGGATGAGAGGGCAGTTTGGTCTCTGTGGTCCAGTCACTGGCATTTCTGCTGGAGGTTCTCACAAAGGTGCATGTTAATGCCAAGAGGGATGGTGGGTTTTGTGTTGTGCACACCTTCTCACTGGGAACTGAACAGAGACCCACCACCACGTTTAATGCAAGGGTCCCTGACCCGCCATTAGATGGTAACAGCTTTCAGTCATTGCCTAAGTGGGTTGGACTTGAACTGTTGACATAGAAGTGGTTGATATTCTCCTTAGTACCATTGTCTGGAAACAACAGTTCCACAAAGAAATTAGAACAAATCTATGGTGATCTCACTGTTGTCACTACTGTTGAATTTGCTGGTTACCCCAGCAAGTGGCAGAACAATGCGAACGGAATGGGATTTTTAAAGCATTTTGTTAACCTTAAGAACAAGATTCTCAGCTGGTGTAAATTGGCATAATCCCAGTGATGTTCATGGAGCTACGCTGATTTACTCTAGCAGAGGAACTGGTCCGAATCTCTACCAGTAGCCATGAGTAAGACATAAAAAATCCCTTCTGACTTGTCTAGCATCAGTTATGCCACCAAAAGACATGCAGACTGCTGAGTTATTGACCACTCCCTTGGGCCTCCATATCAAAGGTCTAAAGTTAGCCAGGTTTGTCAGATGTAAGAGAAGGCCGAATTATTTGTTACCAATAAATCACCTGACAAATACAATCCTTTCTATTTGTAAACTGTTCATGAACCAATTCGGATTCCTGCAAATGTCCTTCTTATAAGCATTCATGAAGTCATTCACAACAGACGGCCAAACGTATCAACACCTATTGCCCATTTTTAAACATGAAGGAGGCATCAATGCAATACATTCTGCCACTCCTGATGTAGCCATCTGAATTGATCAATTTACGTGATGATGTAGTTGTTGCTCTACACCAGCCATGCAAAAGAAGAAAAAGATAGAGCCATAGCGTTCAAGGCTAGAAGGGACCACCAGGTAATATAGTCTGATTTCCTATATATCACTGGCTACCAACATTACTCAGCACCTGCACATGAGCATCGAACAGTTTAGAGAATCTAGTTATTCATGAACTGTGCACTATTCACTCTTCACTATTTGTGACATGTGACTGGCTGCCTAAGTCACATGATACTGTTGTTGCTTCCCAATTGGATGAATGACGTAGTTGGATAGAAGACTCACAAATGGTGACTAGCAAAAAACAATTTGTCAATAGTCTTGTTCACCTGTGAATATGAATATTTGTGCAATGAACAGCCCCAATCATTCCCCAAATATTTGTGTGAATTAAACTTGCTTGTGTGAATATTTGCAAATCCCAGATAAAAAAGGAACACATCAGGGTTTAACTGATCAGCCAGGTAGAGTCAATGTGTGGTCAGGGACCCCATTTTCTCAGGACTCTAGCTACATGGTTATTTATTAATAATAATAATGTTATGACTGCAACACCACTTAAAGGGTCCAACTTATTTCTCATTGCAAATGAGGTTTAAAAGTTGCCTCATGGAATCAGCAAAAGCTGCAGCAGCCACAAAATACAGACTGAATAGTTAGTGTCATTAAGATGGCAAATCCTTGCATGTATGACTGCATCATATGGCACATGAACACACATTCTCACACATATCCATGTGACACACATAAAGTAATCCTACAGGTCATTAGCTCAAGGCTGCCTCCTGTTGTGTAGAGATCCTATTTAGTGGTAATATGAGAGCAGAGCACACAGCACTGATGAGAGCAATGCCAAGGTGAGTGTTTACAAGAGGGAAAAAAACACACTAGCCAGTAAGCATCTACAAAGCATATTAACAAATCCAGCTTTCCTCCTATACCAGCTTTCCCCCGTCCTCATTCCTGTTTCCACTGAACAGACGCTAATTGAAAATTATGTTTTCAGTGTGATGCTTTTTTTAATTCAGTCTTGTTTGGAAGCATTTAGGGACCCTGTGGTTTGCTGAATTTCCATTGTGCTTTGCATGAACTTCCTAGGGGAGCCAACAAAAGGCACTGTCAACATTCTACTGGCAGACAACAAGAGTTTCTACTCTAGGCAGAATATTCATACATTCCATGAAACACAGAATCACAATGATGTAAGCTCTGCGTAAACAGCAGAGAGAGCTGCAGAGTTACAATGTGAAAGGGGCTGGGGTGATGCTGTGATGTCCTTTCCTCCTTTGGGTTTTATGAGCTCCTTAAGGAAGTGAACTCACTCACCCTGCTATCTGCCTAGTACTCTAAAAGGTCACCCACTCCATAATGGAGAACATAGTTCTCTGAGGCATAGGACTGGTGGTGTACAATTTATTTCATATTGTTAGTCATACACACACAGCTCTCTGTCTAGGCGATATGTCATACGTATCTATGTATCACATATATACTCTAACACCTACACACACCTGTGCAACATGTAATATGTGAGCTCACACACACTACGAAGTATAAAAACACTACACATCATACACTTATAAATCTACATTTTTTTGCATTCACACACACATACACATCTGTACATCACATGGCAGGTGGACACATTATCCCACACATAAACCTGCACATCACATCCATGAACACACAAATGCATCTTATTGAACGCACAACTACATATTGTGCACTTATATCCCTATACACCCCATCACACACACACGTGCATTGCATCACACATGAACATCTACACATCATACACATGCATCACATTTGGTGTGTCCGTAAGCACATCCCTAAATCTCTCATTGTGCACACAATGCAAATCATACTGGTTGCACACAGTCATATATGGCTGTCTACATCATATTGCACAAACATGCACATACCTGCATGTCAGATCTTACAAACACCCACATGGGTATGCATCATATTAGTGACATATTTCATTAGGTTCACGATTCTTATGGACAGAACATTGTCTGTGGGCTCTTCCCATTGAAACCAGCATGAGCCCACCATTCCTGGAACCAGAGGTATGGCTGTAGCCAGGATCCCACTTCCCACTCCCATAGCTTGTATCTGGCACTGAGAGACACTACATAGCTAAGACATCCTCTGCTATAAGGGTTAATATACGTTGGGTTGAAGTTAAAGCGTGCATTGTTAAGCCAAAACCGTTTGCTGTTAGGGAGGCAAGACTCACCATAGCATTAGTTCCAGTCTGCAGAAGTTGGGCTAACTTGGATAGCCGTTGCTCCCCCTCAGCCACACTTAAGGTATTGTAGCCATTCCATAAGTAATTAGCCAAGTCACGCTTGGCTCACAAGGAGTTAGGTCCCATAGACCACTTAAGGAGGCCACCATGGCTCTTGTATATGGAATACTATTAGGGATGGCCACTCCTATGTCCCATTCTTCTGTATTCAGGGTCAGGGAAACCTGAACTAGAGTGGCATTAAGAGCTAGTATACGTGCCCCTTCTGGCATTTCCCACCATGGCTGACTTGGAAGCTTACTCCAATTACCGGACTGCAATGTGGGCTGGGGAATCTTTTGAAAGTGAGTCCACCCTTCTCCACAACATGGGAAATGTGGAAATGGGAAATGGGAACCTACATACCTGGGAAATGTGTGCCCACCAAGTCCAGCCCTCATGGTGAAGAGCCACTAACGAGGGTGTGAGGGCATCTGCCACCATATCGGGCCCCTCCCATTTGGGCTTCGGAAAAGGATGTGGTTTGTGGGTTTTATACATGACTAACATCCCTGCCCGGATGCTATCCATAAGGTTATGGGTAGAGTTATACCATGCTTTAGTTTTTTCTTTTCTTTTTCTGCCTGTGACGCGTCCGTGCCTCAGGTAGCCACCTGAAAATGCCAAGGTCATGGCAGGCTGTAAAAGGAGAGCAGATTCTCCCAGCACTGGTGGGTGACACTGAAGTCAGACTTCCCAACCAGCCACAGACAGTGCTTCTGATTCCCCACACTGGTTATCAAGAAGCCAAAATAAAAAAATACATAGCCCCTTTTACTGCATTTCAGTCTCTGGCTCCCAATCAACCACTAGATCCAGTAAAGTGACTAGTTATTTAAAACTCTATGCTCTTTACCAAAAAGGTTTCTCCTGACCCCAAAGGGTCAGCCACAATACCAGATCAATATAAGTTTGAATCATACCCAAATACCACATTGCCAGCCAATCCTTTAGTAAATGAAACTAAAGCTTTATTGTAAAAAGAAGGAAACAAACTATAAGAGAAATGTTAAAGGATTAAAGAAATTGCATACATACAATTAACTGGAAAGTCCATATACATCAAATTTCTAGTAGAACTCTGGTGTTTGCAGGCTTGTATAGTCCCTCTGGTGTACATCCAGTTCATTGGCTGGGTCTCAGTCCTTTGTTTCACAGCTTCACTTCAGCTGTAGATGAGTTGGTCCAGAGGTAGACTGAAGACCGAAGACAAAATGGATGTGGTGAAGAGGCCTTTTATGTACTTTGTCCTTTGCCATGCTGCTTGTGGAAATTTACAGGAATAAGATGGAGTCCAGGGTCACATGAGTGACTGGTGACTCATCAGGTATATCCTTGGCTTCTCTCCCTGGGCCCATTGTACCTGGGAATTTCTTAATGGGCTATTAAGCAGGCTTGTGTTGCTGCCATCCTGTCTGGGGTGTCGCCCAGACACAGCACAATTTGAAATACAGATATATCAAACATATCCATAACTTCCATTACACATATAACACATGAACAAAAACATCATCATCTTACTTAGCACATGATAGCCTTTTTAACAGTACCAGGCATGGCATAGTTTACATGAATTATTGTGATTTTTGACATCTTGATGTTAAATAACATAATAAATGCCCCCATCCCCCATCCCAGCCAGTGTGACACTGCCATCCACTACCCTGTCACTGGCTTACAACTTGTAACAACAGCAGGTGTAGCCTTTTTCAGAGCATAGTGTGACTTGATTCTCAACTCTGCAGAGAAATGGTTCAATAAACTCATAATATTGTAATTGGAATTTGTTAATTATTATTTCATTAAACTATTTCGGTTCAGTCCACGTGTTTGTAAAATCTTTTCTCACAAAACTTGAATGTTGGGCTCTGTTGTTAATTTAGTCCTTGGCTATGGAAGGGAAGGGTCACATTGGTTATGAAAATGATGGTTGCAGAGTGCCACCTATTGGATTTAAAAGCAATTGTTGATCACATCTGTAGAGGCACAAATGGCTACCTTCCATAGATTTAAATCTACTTCCATACACTTAGAACAGATTCTGAATAAGTAGCTGTCATCCCTCAAGGAAGAGATCTGGGCATTCTCATCAGTGAGGATGTTTGCTCAATGTGCAAAAATGGTCTAAAAACAACACAATATCAGGCTGTATTAAAAAGGAGCTAGAGAAAAGATGTAAAATATTTTAATAGCATTACATGGCTACATAGTATAGCCTCACCTTGGAATAGTTCATGTAATCTTGCCCCAATCATGTTGAAAAAGACATAATATAAATAACGAAGGGCCATGTCAATGATTAGAGATACTAGTGGAGAAGTTGTAAATGTTTATTTACACATTTTATGACTGAGGCAGGCAGGACATCTCTAACGTGCATACCAGTAAAAACCTTTATACCTTCCTACACCATCATTTATTCACTATATGTCTCTGATTTTATGGAGGCACTATTTTAGAAATGTTTTAGGGTTTAAAAAAATTATTGGGGCTGTTTTTCATATCCCTTTGCTTATATAGTCAGGCTCTTAGTGCCAAGGGTCCAGCAGTACAGAGATAGAAGGGGGTAGAAAATTAAAAGAATACAAGGTCAGATCCTCAGTTGGTGTAAATCAGCATAGCTCCAGTCAAATATGCTGATTTACACCAGCTGGGGATCTAGCCCACAGTTTAGGAAACTATAAAAATTATCTAAAATAGCTTTTCTGCCCACAATAATGTTATGATTTTCAGATCTGATCTCTCAGGCTCTACCAGAGCTAGGAGCAACTCTTCTCCTATTGTGAAAATGAGATTCCTTCATTTTTAGGTGTATAATTCTTCTTTTTCTAGCCCCTTTTTGGTCACAAGATATCAGACTTTACATCTATTAATGGCACATGCCTCTGTATAGCCTGTCCTCCACCAGTGACCAGGGTGATTCTTCCACTGAAAGGCAAGCGGAATGCGTTGCTTTTCTTGGTCGTTATTTATGTATTTATTTATTTTTAAAGGCACCCATTGGAAGCTGCTCAGAAGTTAAAAATAGTCCCAGCAGAGACTGATTAGTAGACAGAGCACAAGTGTGAAGGTCAAAGGTGTATGAACAATATTATTTATCAAATGTCTCTGCAATTTATCAAATGGGCATCGCCACCAAATGTGTGTGTGTGTGTGTGTGTTAGGAGTCAACAACTTAGCCTAGTGCTCAGATTCAGCTCATTTGATGTATCTATGTGGTTCTCATGACACATTCAGTTTCTAAGGAATCTAAGCTCTCATTTACAAAATAAGTTTCTAACTTTTGTGGTTATGAAGATAACCTTCCAAACATGGCCCAATTGTAACTGATTCAGTGATGTCTTCCTGAGTTTGCACACAGCCTGAAACAATGTCTCAGAGAGGTGTGAATTCCTCGATCCCTCATTAATATCATTGATTCTAAAGCCCAACAACGATCACTTGAATGTTAGCATTAGTTATTTCATTGATGACGATTGTTATGTGAGGGGTTGGGAGAGGAGCCCCTGGGGCTGGGAAGTGGGAGTTACTGCAGGGAAGGAGACACAGAAGAAGGGAGGAAGATGAGATGTTGAAGGACAGAGAAGAAGAAGAGAAAGGAGGATGAGGAAGGAAGGAGAACAAAGGACAGAAATAGTGTGGATCCTCAAAGAGTGCATATTTTCCCACAAAGTAACAATGAATGGAAAGATTCTTCCATCCCCTTCTTCACTCTTGTTGCCAATCTCCAAACCTGCCCCCCACATCTCTAGTTCTGTTGTACCCTCTTAGAGACATGGTGAGCAGAACTGAGCACAGTGCCGAAAGGAAGGGCAAACCACTGATTGACAGTGGCATAATACTTTCAGCATTGCTCTTCACCCGATTTCTTAGATCCAGTTCAATCTCTCGTGAATCCACTCAAAACTTGGTGCCTAACCTCATCTTCCACTCCCATACGTTCCTGACTTCTACACATTTTTCAGGGGGCTCATCTGATTTTCCATAGCAACTCACCCTACCGTATAAGCTCCCAGCACAACTCTCTCCCCCCATTTCTGCTTGTTTCTATTCATCTCTGTTTCCCATGTCTCACTCCCATTTTTTTTGCATCCTTCCCCCATTTTTTGCTTCAGGCCAGTTCCCTCACTGCTTCAGATGGCTTCCTTTTCGTTCAAATTCTTCTTTAAAGTTAGAGGTGGGCCTCATTTCTGACGTTCCAGTCCAGACTCTAAGCTTTCCCAGAAATTAGGGTATTCTGTTCTGGGAGTTTGGTCCAGTACAGCCCATTTCTCACAGTCAGGAGACAGATGTGAAGCTCAGGCCCTGATTGAGGGGTCTGGGATTCAGGGTCCTGGTTAGAGCCCAGCTGTGCTTGGAACCCAATCCCTTGACTGAGCTTTGCAGCTCCAAGGTTGTCTACTCCAAGCTCTGTGCCTCTTCATGTAAGCCCCGGAACTAGACGGCCTAAAGGAAATATAGCTCTCCAATTATGGGAGAAAGGAAAATACCTAGTCACTATCATGTAGAATTTCTGTAAATTAAGCTCTCTTCCTTGTACTTCTGTATAATGTTTTATGTTGCATATGTAGATTTTGCAGTCTGTTCTTGGAAATAATATTATACTTGTCATGTATTTGTATATATGAAAGGGCATATAAAGAACAGGCCATAGCTAAACATTCAAGCTATGGTTGGATTTTGTAACAATTTATTAATATTTTATGTTGACCTGGTTATTGGGTTATTTATTGTATGAATAAGTTGGCTTAGCTTAATAGCAGGCTGTTGCAGAAATAAGCCCCAAAACAAGACAGTAGCTCCAGATAAGACCTCTGGGTAAACACTTTGGGGAGGATAATATATTGAGATAATGCCTGAACTAATTAAGGACCCTATAAAGGCAGCCGCACATTCAGGCAGTGGCACAGGTGCCAGAAACAGAACTGAAAACGGGAGAGTTTGGGGAGGGAGTGTGTGGTGTTCTGATATTGTTGGGGTGCTCATTGAAGGTTGTTCTGGTGGGGTTTTTTGTTTTTGTGTCTCTCACTGACAGGAAATAGGGGGAAAGGCTATGACTGATAGAGGCAGTAGTGGTAATCACTCAAGCAGTAGAAGAGACAATGAAGATGACTGGATGTGGAAGCTGTGGGATGTACATGATCCTGGAGGGAGTACCTCAAAAGAGCTTTGTATGTATGAAGTGCCACCTCATAGAACTGATGGAAAAGAAGATCTGAGGATTAGAGATGCAGGTGGAAACTCTGGCTGAGTTTAGAAGGGGGATCGAGCAAATGATGGAGCAAAAGAATGAGGAGGCTGAAGGGAAAAACCCAGACCTGCAGATGGAAGCAGGACCAACGAACTGAGGGGAGACTGCTGGGTGAGGAAAGTGGCCAGTGGGAGCTTGTGACTGCAAGAACCCAGAGGAAAAGATGGACTAGTGAATGAGAAATAGAGCTCAGAAACAGGTTTGCGGAGTTGGAAAATGAAGAAAAGGCACAGCAGGTGGTTGCTGAAGGTGGGAGGGCAAGGAAGAAGAGAAGAGCAGCTAGTCCTATATAAAGAGTGGATGAACTAATGGAGATACCACCAAATATGAGCCCCAGGAGGATACAGGCATGGTTGCAGAAGATCGCAAAGGAGAATAGTAGACTAGATGACTTGCAGCCAGAAAGAACAGGGGATAGGCCGGAGATTCACACCATTGCCAGAAAAAAGATTGGCCTGCGTGACTGGGGACTCCCTGCTGAGAAGAACAGACAGGCCTGTAACCAGAGCTGAGCCAGAGAACAGAAAGGTGTTCTGTCTGCCGGGTGTTAAGATACAGGATGTGGACCTGAGGCTGAAGAAAATCCTAATGGGAACAGGAAAGAATCTACTGATTGTCCTTCATGTGGGTGCAAATGATATAGCTAGATTCTCGCTAGAACTTAACAAAGGAAACTATGCCAGACTGGAGAAGACTTTTAAGGAAATGGAGGCTCAGATAATGTTCAATGGGATTTTGCCTGTCCCTAGAGGAGGACAAAAAAGGTGTGACAAGATTCTGATGATCAACAGATGGCTCAGGCAGTGGTGCTATAAGGAGGGTTTTGGGAGGTATGGTCACTGGGAGGGATTCATGGACAGAAGACTCTCTTGTGATGGACTTCACCTTGGTAGGGAGGGAAATGCACCTCTAGGATGGAGGCTGGCACAGCTGATTAAGAGAGCTTTAAACTAGGGAGTTGGGGAAGATGGTTGGGAGATGCCCAGGTAATCTCCACACCTGATTTTAGCACTGAGAGAGAAGAAAATGAAGTAAGAAAGGACACAGCAGTGGGGAGCAGAATGGACATTAAGAGGAAGGGTAGTGGTATAGATATCAATCTAATAGGCGTTATTGGTAGTAGAATGACTGTGCCAAATCAGGTAAGGAATGTGAGCGAAGCCAAACAGCAAAAATTAAGATGTTTGTATACCAATGAGAGGAGCCTCGGTAACAAAATGGAGGAACTAGATCTACTAGTAGAGGAAGTGAAACCAGATATTATAGACAACAGAAACATGGTGGAATAGTAGTCACGAGTGGTGTACCAGTATTGAAGGGTATATGCTGCTTAGGAAAGACAGATATAAAGGCAAAGATGGTGGAGTATCATTGTATGTCAATGATGAGGTAGACTGTAAAAAAATTAGAAGTAATGGAATTGATAAGATAGAGTCTGTGTGAGTAAAAATCACATTGGGGAAGAAAACTACTAGAGTTTCCTCTGGGATAGTGCTTGGGGTACGCTACAGACCACCGGGATCTGATTTGGACATGGATAGAGACCTCTTTAAGGCTTTTAATGAAGTAAATGCTACTGGGAACTGTGTGATTATTGCTGGTGGATTCTCTATACCTTAAAGTCTTTAAACCATGATTTGAGGACTTTAATAACTCAGTCATTGGTCAGGAGGTCTATTACAGGAATGGATGGGTGAGGTTCTCTGGCCTTCGTTGCACAGGTTAGACTAGATGATCATATTGGTCCCTTCTGACCGTAGATTCTATGCGTCTATAACTATTAACTGTGAGGATGCTACTTCCTTGTTTTGCCAATGTTTGGCACCAACTGATCAAGAGGACTATACACAGTTAAAAAGACCCATTCTGTCCAGCAATTGTTGTTTGGGGGCTGTTTGGGGGGAACAGACAGACTTGGATGCCTGAAGTAGCTAGCCCCTCCTAGGTTCCCCTCACATGGTGGAAGGGCTTAGGTAATTAGATATGCATGCAGACCTTTTGTTATTTTCAAAATCCTTTTTCTTTTATGTTATGCTTTGTTTCTATGGAAAGGTTTTAACAATATTGTGGTTTGAGAAGGCTGTTTGTCACTATATTTACCACTGGTCACAAAGTCCCAAAGGGAAGAACAAGGCAAGCACAGCTGTGTAGCATGAGATGTGGTCTAACCCTGTAGCCTGAAATCTTGTCTAAGAGAGAGAGAATCACAAACCCTACGGAAGGTAAACAAACCAGGCCTAGACCAAAGGGGTGCACTCAGAGAGACCAGAGTGTTACCTGGCAGCTCTGTGTTCTTGGGGAACCAGGGTGAAAAACCCCTATTCTCTCTCTGGCTCACCTGAATCCCCCCCAGCCTCTGCTTGAACCAGAAACAAAAGCTATGAAAAGGCTATGGGAGACACACCTAAAATCCTCTAAATAAGGGTGATAGGATTGAGGCAACTCCCCATGCCTCATCTACATAGAAGATGTAAAAAGAGGCATCTCAATTAGCACATTGAATGGAGAACTGGAGCCTCACTTACATCGAAGATGGAACAAGAATTAGCATGAAGAATGAAGAACCAAGCTCCAAAGCAAGAACCGCACTGAACTCTGGGATTGGCAAGGCAAGGACACACTGCATGATGGGAGATCTCTGCTCTTGATGTAAATGAACTCACACCTACAACCATCCAGCTCCTCAGTTATCAGACCACTCTAGTTATTGATATGCAAAACACTGAATCTGCCTGGTTGCATTGTGAGCTCCCCCAAGGAACATTGACCATAGCTGGGCATGATCAGCTTCTATTGTCCAGCATAGAGAAAACAACTCTGGGGTACTTAATTGAGACATTGTTTACCCACAAACAAACCTGGTTCTACAAAAAAAAACCCTACCCAAGTTCAAACCCCTCTTCTCTCTTCTTCTGATGCCTGGACCCAAATGCTGCCTGCTTCCCCTTTTCCTGGCTGATCCTGTTGTGGGCTTTGCCTCTCTCAAGTGCTCCTGACCCTAAGCTGAACAGCCTGTCTCTGGGAACTTCTCAGCTGCAAGGAGTGGTGAGATTCCCCCCATCTTTCCCCAATTCTCTTTCTCTCTCTCCCTCTCTAATCCAGGTATAACTTTCTACTTTTGTAATCAAACCTGGGCTAGCCTTCTCCAATGCCCCTACTGTAATTTTGTTGTATTGTAAGTGTTAATTGTTTTCCTCTCCTTGTACGGCATCACTATTAGTATCATAAGTTTTATACACCTGGCAATAAACTAACTATTATAATCAAGCTGGTTGCCAGTTTCTCTCTCTCCAAATGCACTTACTCCTTTGTGTTCTTGGCTTCCCTATCTTGCTCTATAGCAACACTTTTTTTACCTAAGCCAAAGATCCCTGGAGTGCCCAAAATCCTATGGGGTTTGCATATCAAGGGGATTACTGCTAGAACAATTGTGTTGCAAAGAGGCATATAAAGGGGGCAGCTGAGAAGTGCTGCTCTGCCTAGCCTATGGAGTCTAGGGGTGCATAAAGGTGACAGCTGAAAGTGCTGTTTGATCCAGCCTGATTGAGTCCAGGGGGCATATAAGGGAACAGCTGAAAAGTCTGTTTGGACCCAGCCTGCTCATAAGTGTGCTCCATTCTGGTGCGGTGCAACGGGCACATGAGGGTGACAGCTGACAGTGCAGTGTCACCCAGCCTGCTGAGTTCAGGGACGTATAAGGGGTCAGCTGAGAGTGCTGATAGCCCGGTCTGCTCAGATGCACTCAGTTAATCTGGAATGGTTGTGCATATCTTTGGAGGGTTTATTTGAATCTGAAAACTTAGGTCCTGCAGGATAGCTCCATTGGGAGGGGACTTATAGCCATAGGAACACCCAAGTAACACAAGCAGCACATTAATAGAATCACACCCCCTCTTCCAGGAAGGTAGCCCTAATAAATAAACATACCTCAAAGTGACGGGCAAATCCGGTAACAAGAAAGCCATGACATATGTCATGTAATCATACACAGGAAAAAGCATATGAACAGCAATCCATAGCTTTTCATAGCTAAACATTTAAGTCCATGGTTATGTTTGTTACAACCTTACTTACAGCATGGCACTTTATAAACAATGCACCATCATACTTGGAGGCAGAGACCAGTGCTTCAGAACCACACAGAATGCAGGATTCACCCCATTGGAAAGAATGAGGTGAAAAAAATGTCCTCTGTTTTGCTTAGTCTGGCCTTAGACTGTGGGGCTGAATCCTCTTTCATTTCCAAGTCCTCTGAAGTCAGCAAGATGCCTAGCATCATGGGATCTGGGGAAATTGCTGCTGCTGCTGCTGCCTTTACCTTTTGCTACATTTTACATTTGAGCCAAATGGGTGCGTGCCTCCCTTGTTGCCTGAAAAGACACTGGCTGCAGCTACTCGATTTTCATGTTCTGCACAGTTGGGAACAAGGCGATAACAACCACCATGAACCCTCAGTGCCACCTTGTGGAGATGAGGATCATTTGGCCATTCCTCCCCATTAAAATAGTCAAGGTGCTGTCAGGTATTTTAGGATTGAAATGTAGTTTATAAAAAAGAAAGTCAAGAGAGTTACAAAATATTTACATGAAAGGGTTTTAAAAGTCAATGAACAATTATTTAAGCAATCCCTACACTGCTGAGAACTCAGGCAGGGTTTTTGTCCTAGCGAATCTATCTGCCTGTCTAATCTTTCAACCTTAATGTCAGTCTGTCTAATAATCTGCCTGTCTTTTTAGGCATTGTTTTCCTCATGTGGACATTTGATTTGCTGGAGAACTAGATAGTGAAAAAGATTAGAAACAGAAAATGTAACTGGCTAAACTGAGAAAAATGCAGAAAGGAAACAAATAGCAACACTGGGGAGGAGTAAACTAGATTTGAATGGATTAGTAGCAGTATCTGTTTTAAAATATGGTTTTACTAATTTACTCTGTTACTAAAAACACAGGTGAGGATATTTATTTGTATGTGCATATATTTATACCCTCTCAAATGAACTCAAAGACAAAAACACCTTATCAATCGTGGGTGAACACTTTTCAAAAAGCGATCACTCCATATCTGACCTCTCAGTCCTTGCCTGAATAGAAACCTGCATAACACCTTCAAAAGATGAACCTGGGAACTTAAATTCATAATGCTATTTGACACTACAAAATATGGACTTAACAGAGACACCTGTTTTATGGTTCATTACAAGTTTGTAACGCATCTTACTGCCTGTTAACTCTTAATTGCCCAATCATGTTAGTGGTCTCCAACAGCACCTGTTATGTTTAACAATCTGTCCCACCTTGTATTTAGCTTAGACACTCTGGTCACTTTCTTCAGACTAGATGAAGTGCTTTGTGAGACATGAAAGTTTGTACCTACCACCAACAGTATTTGATCTAATACAAGCTATTACCTCACCTACCTTGTCTCTCTCATGTATTTATAAGTGCATTCAGAACCAGGTAGTGAATCCATCCAGACAAGAGATGCAATTACTAGGTAGATCAAATACAGTAGGGCTGATGTGGACTTTGAGCTCCAAAACCACAGCCTTCTATTAGAACCAAGCAGGGCAGGCAATATCTCTTGGGTATCCCATATGACTATTCCAGTTTCCCTTTATTCATCAGGATGCAGTTATGTCTCTGTGCATGTACAGATTTTCTCTGTGAGAGGAGCTATTAGGATTGTATAAGCTTTTTAAATATTACTTAATTTTATAATATTCATAAAACATTTGTGTCTTTTAAATTGGTCAGTTTTCTACTAAATAATTTTAAAATTAACATGCTGTTCCCTTTGATATTTTTCCTCTTTTTCTTTTCCCACTTTTACTTTATTTCTCCATTCCTTTTAATTAATATCTCGAAGAATTTTTCTGCTAACTTTTAAGTGTGTTTTCTGTTATTCTCGTTTTTCTTTAATGTTTATTATTGTTCTCTCTCCTCTCACCCTTTTTTTTCTTGTGTTTTGTTTTCACTTCTTTCCCTAATTTCTCTTTTAGTTCCTCCCTCCTTTCCCATGCCTGGGCATCACTGTGGATAGTTCAATGCAAACCCCTGCTCCAAGCGCAGGCGGTCAAACAAGCAAAGAAAGTAGTAGGTTTGTTTTGTGTGAAAATACTTCCTGTCTTAACATGGAGTTAAGGGTACAGGAGCGCGTCGGCATCATGTACTCCTTGAGCCATTTCAGAACATGAGATCCCCAAAATTCAAATGATGCAAAACAAGGGAATGCAGAGTTAAGGTGACATTTCCTGCTCAGCAGTCACGCAACCTCAGCTTTACTCTCTTACTCCAAAGTATTCAGAAATTCTGCCAGGAGATCCTCAGCCTCTTTGTCCAGTGTCATCTCTGACAACCAGATGCCAGGGCTCCCTAGAACAATCATGCTGCATAGAGTGGACCAGAGAGGGTCCATTAAACTGTATGAGTAGGCGTGATGAACTTGCGCTCTGGTGTGCATAGAAAAAGTAGCTGGTGTGGTGTGGCTTTGCCAGATGTGTGAATCTGGTGAAACAAGCTTGTTCTGGAAGAGGATGAAAAGTACAGGGCGTTGCTTGAACAGCTGCATGCTTAAGCATCTGCTACCCTGACCCCATTTAAAAAATGTGTGTGTGTGATTATTTTCCTGGTTTTTGAGTAAGCAGAAGGTATTGAGGGTGCATATTCAGGACTCAGATTGATAGTGGAGAGAAAGCATTGGTACTTGCATTGGCCTGATGTGTTCCCATTGACCCACCAGTTACTTGGCAGATGGACAGGCCATTGCATGCTGGAGCCAGCAGCTTCTTTTGGTTTAGCTGCACCCCGTGGAACACAACCCGTTTACGCTACATCAGGGTGGCGCCCTCCGAACATCCACGCACAAACTCCGCCGCTCCGCACCTTCAGCCTGGGCACGTGTGGACAAGGCCTTGCTGGCTACCTCCGCCACTAAGCAGCTGGGGTCAAGCCTGCAGCCGCAGGGCCCCGAGGGAGGCAACCAGAGGGCAAGCTCCCTGCGGCTGGTGATGTGTATCTGCCCTGCCTGGCCGGGGTCACGGCAAGTGTTTGATGTGGCAGAGGCACCAGGGGAGGGGGGGCGTTCTTGCTGAGGGCAGCTGGAAGGCAAGGGCCAACTCCTAGGGGGCGTAGCGGGACAGCAGCTGAGCTACCCGCTCTGTAGCGCTGGGCAGCGGCCGGCCCGCCTGGCTGGGTCCTGCGTCTCGCTCAGGGCGCATCCCGCAGGCGGCTCTGCCGCGCTCCCCAGCCTGGCCGCAATGAGTCCGCCGCGCCTGCAGGGGTCGCTGCCGCGGGCGGCGCGGGTCTGCGCTCGCTCGGTGGTAGCAGGAGCTGCGCAGAGCAACGCGAGCCGCCGCAAGAGAGAGCGTCCGGGGCGGCGCGCAGAGCCTGAGCCGCCCGCCTGAGCCGCAGCCGCAGCCGCAACAGCAGCCGCGGCGGCCCCGGCCCGCGCCCCTGGCACGATGCCCACCGTGGAGGAGCTGTACCGCAACTACGGGATCCTGGCCGACGCCACCGAGACCGCGGGGCAGGTGGGTCCCGGCCGCGGCCTGCAGGGCCCCGGAAAGCCTCGGGCTCGAGTGCGGCGCCTCCCGGCCCCGGGGAAGCTGCGGGACGCGGGTCTGGCCCGGGCTGGAAGGAGTAGGCGGAGGGGGGCGGCTTGTGGGCGCTGAGGAGGGGCTGAGCGGGGTAGGCCGAACTGGAACCGACCGGAATGCTGCTCCCCCGCCGACCGCGCCGGCCCCGGCCCGCGGCTTCAGCGCCTGGCCCTGGCCCTCTCGGCCCCGGCCGCTCGCGGTTGATGCGGACCTGTCCGGCCTCCTTCGCTGGGACCGAGACTCCTTGACCTTGCGTACCTCACCAGCCGCTCTGATGGGGTCTCGGGCCCGAAGAGGTTCCGTAGTCAATGCTTCCCCAAGGCCTGACTTCCAGAAGTGCGTAGCCCTCACTGCTTCTATCGCTTTTTTTGGGAGTTGCGGGAGCCATCCCCCCTGAAAAGAATCAGTTCCTTGAAGCGCCGCCTCCTGCTTGTCCGCCCTGTGACTTTCTAACTGTCTCAGACTGCCTCAGACCTGCTTTGATGCGTGTTTTTTGCCCAGATAAACTTGTGGTGGTCATGAAAAGAAAAAAAGATGTCTTGCATGTTTTAAATTGATTATCCCAATCCAGAACAGGCCGTGTTGGATAAAGCCTCCTTTCTGCAACCCTGAGGAGAGCACAGTGTTAAAAATAGAATTTGGTTCATTTTCTTTAGAATAAAGTATTCAAATTTTTTTCTCCAGTTACACTAATCTGTTTGGGAAACTTAAACTAGCAATTTAAGGTTCCGATCCTGCGTAACTTTACATATACAAATAGAGTTGAGAGTGTGCAGAATAGCTTACAGGATTTGGGCCTCTGTACACTGAACTGCTAAGCAGATGTAAGAATGAAAATGAAAATAGATAAAGTAAGTAAATAACATAATTATAGAGGGGTCGTACTGGTTAGAGACTCAACTTACTTACAAGTATAGAAATTATGCAAAATAGTTTATTTAAATGGTAGGTGGTAAAAGCAATATTTGAATAAGAGCAATATGATTATTTGCCTGTTAATTGCTATCACTTAAAGATATACCATTTGGGGACAGAGGGATTGCTTTTCTAGTTCTTTGGGGAATAAAAAGCTTCTAAGTAGAATTTCCTGGTTTGATAGATTAATATAGAAATATGCCTTGGCAAGGTCAGGTGGAAGATCAAATGTCCATCTTCATTGGAGAGAGAAACTAATTATTGTAGTTCTGATAGCTTTTGGACATGCAAATTCCTTCCCCTGTCTAGATACCCTGTTTCCCCGAAAATAAGACCTACCCCGAAAATAAGCCCTAGGATGATTTTTCAGGATTTTTGGAGTATGCTTGAAATATAAGCCCTACTCCAAAAATAAGCCCTAGTTACAGTTTACAAGCGGTTCACAAATAAAGGTCCCCATACACTTTACACTCATGGAAAAAAATAAGACATCCCCTGAAAATAAGCCCTAACCCATCTTTCAGAGCAAAAAATAATACAAGACCCTGTCTTATTTTCGGAGAAACACGGTAGTAGGGTTCAGGTTCCAGTGCTGCTGTTGAACCCTGGTAATCGTGGGAATTTCATCAACTTTGTTGTGATCCTGCTTATGTTTAAGGGTCTGCTCATGCGGATATAATTGCAGCATTTGGCTCTTAGATGGTATAAATAAATATTTAACGTTATTCAGCTGAACAGAAGATGATTTGCTGCTCCAGTTGGCTATCAAGGTCCTGATCTACTCTTATTTCAGTGGAAATTTTGCCACTACTCAAAAGGAGTAGAATACCATAAGGCCATTGCCTACCTACCTTATTGGTGCTTTGGACAGTTTTTTTTTTTTTTCTTTAAATGCAGGTTGAGTTTTTTGGGTCAATAATTTTGTTGGTTGACCAGTAGTCAGCATAGTTATGTCACTAAGCAGTTTACAGTCCAGTTAATTTAACATTAATATTTGTGAACTTTTTGTAAATAGGTTGCTGTATTAATGATGAAAGTAAAATGCACTTGAGAGTAAAATGTCCTTTCTTGGTCCTAGGGAAATCCAAAGTATGCTCTGCTTTATATAGTCTGTCTTCTCTTCTAGCATAAAGATGCTTATCAGGTGATATTGGATGGCGTAAAGGGGGGTGCCAAGGAGAAGAGACTAGCAGCACAGTTTATTCCAAAGTTCTTCAAGCATTTCCCTGAGCTGGCTGATTCAGCTATCAATGCCCAGCTGGACCTTTGTGAGGATGAAGATGTTTCTGTAAGGATACATGCTGGAAGTTTGGTAGCAAGTGACTATATTGAGTTTTATTTCATGTTTCCCTTTATTCTCTCCCATTTTATATAACTATTTTCTTCAAAAATATTGGACTTCAGTGTCCAGATATTTCCAAGCACATTCTGTGTCATAAAATTATAATTAAATTAACATATGTTAGTGCCTTCCTCTACTTTCAGTCAAAACAGCACTGGTCACTTTGAGTGAAATAAGTTGATTCCTACAGATGTGTGTCATTTCCCTCATGATAACGCTTATAATGTCACTAATGTCTGAAGAACACGTTGTACTTGTACTCATCTTCTATCACCAGATAAATCCTCCTTGGGGGTTTTTTTTTCACTATACCTTGTGACTCCATGCTTTCTAATTACAGGAAAAAATTCTCTAGCCAGAGACTGAACTAAAAATACTTTTCATATGCCTGACACTTTTTTATATCAAACTACTTTGCATGTATTAATCCTTATATCTTTTCTGGGCAATAGGGAAATATTGCTCCCATTTTACATTTACACATAGCAAACATGAGGCACCCAAAACAAAAAGAAAGAAAGAATGACAGACCGACCTGATTTTCCAGGAGTCCTCAGCACCTACAACTCCAGTTTACTTTGCTGGGAGCTCTATGTGCTAAGCATCTCTGGAAATCAGACTTAGGTGATTTGCATAATGTCACACAGGGAGTCTCAGCTGTGCTAGGAAGAAACCCCAGTATTTCTGACTCTATCTTACACACTAACAACAAACTGATCTTTTCTGTTTTATCCAATAATACCTATCCAGAAATGGTCAAAATTGATCAAATAAAGGACTGAGGTTGTATTATTTTTAATACAAATTTAGCTCATCAGGTTTTGATCATTAGTGATATTTTTATGTAAGTGTTTAAGCAATCTATTAAAATGGCATTTGCCCAACACTATTAGACTCCAGATGAAATAATTATTTTTTAATCTCCAAATTCCTGTTCATAAGACTTCTCCATATGAATCACAGATGTTGAAGTTGCCACTAGTAATTGATTAATAGCTGCGGCTGAATTTTTTTGGTATGGAACTACTGGCACAGCACAGTTGGATAGGTCAGAAACCTCAGATAGGTTTTGTAGTTCATATAAGAACGTAATTCAGAACGTTTGAGTTCAGCATTTAGTACAGTAATTCCAAGATAACATGCTAAATCATATTACCAAGACAGCCATTCATAAGAGTTTTGTATGTTGTCTGACCGCTAATAAACCCCACTGTGCAGCTTATTAAAAATCATCATACTGTTTGTTGGCATCGATACCAAAGGCATGGTTGTTTTTTCTTATTTAGATGTTTTTCTTTTGAACCTTGTTTAGAATCTGTGCAGTCTGAAACTTGCTGTAATTATGTGCTAAGATTTTGACTCTTCTGTTCAGATGGTGACAGTGTTTCATTTTGACAGATCCGACGCCAAGCAATCAAGGAGCTGCCTCAGTTTGCCACAGGAGATAATCTTCCCCGAGTGGCAGACATACTGACCCAGCTTCTACAGTCAGGTACCGTATACTGGTGATTTTCTTGCCTGTTTCCTGCTGCCATGTGCTTCTATGACATTTATGTTTGTGGCTGTGGTTTGGTTGAAGAGAGATGTGGAAACTGAATTCCTCTGTTGATTCATTAGCTTGTTATGTAGCAATCTGCCACAGTTGTCTTCATGTCCTGCTTTTGCTCCATTTCTTGTTGTTCACACCTCATATCTGCAGTGCAAATATGCTAGCCTCTACTTCTGCTGTGAAGTGACTGATTATCTTAATTTGATGCAAAGTGCCTTACAGTTATCTCAGTATTTTTGTTCAGAGTTGCATGACTTAGACTACCTGGGCCCTCAACACAAGAGCTAATGAACTTTTCACCTACTAGTGCCCCAGGTCTGTCGTGAATTGAGTGTCCATTGGGATCACCTTAATTTATTTCCTAAAGGCTCCGAAAGATGTATGGATTTATCTTCTTTAACGTCTTTCAGTATTTCGTATACAATATATGTTTGTTTTCAAAAAGAAAACTCCATTGATGTTGTAGAGAGCTAAATATTTATTAAATGTTCAGAGTTATTTTATAAGTAACTATTTTAGTCTCTCCTAGACAGTACATGGGAAATATAGCCTTTCAGAAGGGGCTTGCATTTTGGTGCTACTTTCCAGTAGAGGCCAGCTTGATACAAAATAAGAGGGAAAGAATTTGCTTCCTCTTTAGAAAGCACTGGAGAACTTCAAAGCTATTCTAAAGTAAATCTGTAAAAATGTGTTTATCATTAACATATCAGTTGATATCACTTTGGTTACTATAGGTTTAACCATCTCTTCAGCTAACCAAAATATTTAGTTATAATAGCTTACAAAAGTTTGACTGATTTTTAAAATTTTCTATTGGTGACATTTATTTTTTCACTTCTGTTTTGTTTCTTCACTATCAGGATGACAGCTTTCTGTTTGATTGACAAATATTTATGTTAAACATTTAAATTCTGCAGTGACTTGCTCTTTGTAACTGTCTCAGGAAGGGGCCTTTTTGTGCTATGCTGGAGTCTTACTTTTGACCTCTCATTCTTGCCCTTCAGCATTTCAGAAAGATGCATGACTATGAATTTTCTCTTCCCCAGATGATTCTGCAGAATTCAACTTAGTGAACAATGCTCTGCTGAGTATATTTAAGATGGATGCTAAAGGTAAAGAACAGACTTTTTATACACAACGTTTTTATTGTTTTAACTGCTCACCAGTCTTTGGTAAGTCTCAGGAAGTGAGAACAGGAATTGCAATTCTGTCTGCTTCAGGGCAGTGTAGAATTTTAAGCAAATATAATGATATTTGCTGTTCTGTGTCACAGATGATCTTGATCTGGTACGTAAGTACAGATCCATTACAACTTTGTAGTACAGTAGCACCCAAAATGTGCTATGTGATATACAAGCATACAAAAAGGCAAGTCCCTGCTCTTAAAGAGCTATGTGATCTGCTGTGCTGTATTTTAAAACCAGCGATTTTAAAATAAGTTCTGGAGCTTTTTGAATTTGGAAAGTAGTTTTCTTTCTGCTGTAGATAATAATTATACAATTGTCGAACAGTTTGCATTAGTTGAGTTGTGTTTGCATTTCAGGGACTCTGGGAGGCTTGTTCAGTCAGATTCTTCAGGGAGAGGATATTGTGAGAGAGCGAGCCATCAAGTTTCTCTCTACAAAACTCAGGACTCTGCCTGAGGAAGTGTTAACAAAGGAAGTAGAGGAGCTCATATTAACTGAATCAAAGAAGGTAAGTGTTATATTTCACTCAAAATATTGTTAAATCAGCTTTTTTTTTCAATGGAAATATTTCAATTGTTTAAAACACCATGCACTGTATACATGATTCTGTTTCCAGTGTTTAATTGTTTTAAACACCAGTTACTGCACTGTGTATACGTGATTCTTTGATTACCCTGCTATGTTTGCAACTCAGATGTGGCAGTGTTGTTAGTGTGTGTGAATATGAAAGCAGCTACTCTTTCACTTTTGTTTATAATCTGTTTTCATTGTCCAGACTGAGAGAAATGCAAAAATCAAGAAAAAAGACCAAACAATAAGACGTAAATTACATGGTTAAAGTTCTTTCAGTTTTAAGCATTCAAGATTTTGTTAGTAATCTAAGGAAACTTGATCTTCTAAAATTATTGGCTGAGCAAAGTGAGGTCTAGTGCTCAATTTGGCACTTCTGTCTGTGTGACCCTCTAGTTACTTTAACTTGTAGATGTACACAGATGTACTGTGTGTTTTCCCATGTGCCTTAACCACATTTTTTTAAATGCAGGAAGCTAAAACTGAACAATTGGATAACAGTCTTTTTAGCAATTTAAGTGAAATAGGAGATGGGTATTACAAATTTCCTCAGTGGGATTCGGTTTTGTGCTTTTACTTAAGGTCCTTGAAGATGTGACTGGTGAGGAATTTGTCCTTTTCATGAAGATATTATCTGGCTTAAAAAGCTTACAGACAGTGAGTGGGAGGCAGCAACTGGTGGAACTGGTGGCTGAGCAAGCTGACCTGGAACAAACCTTCAATCCATCCGATCCAGATTGTGTGGACAGACTCTTGCAGTGTACTCGACAGGCAGTGCCACTCTTCTCAGTATGCATTTATTTTCTTTGTACATTAGAACCGTGGTAAAGTTGCTGACTTTAATGTCTTCAATGTCATGACTAGTTGTGTCAGAGTGATTGCACAGCTGTGAATAATATTCAACAGTTTCTCTGTCCTAAGTCTTATATGAATTTGGGACTGATCTGCTCTGGAGGAATGCTCCTCAGATTTGTAAGTACTAAGAACTTTTGTGTCTTCCCTAAGCTCTAGCTTTCTCTCAAATTTAAAAATTTTAACCTGAATGATGTCACAGTCTCCCACCTCTGATTCCTCAGCATATGCGGTATTTGTCTTGGTGTGTTAGCTGACAGAATTGAAATTTTCTTTATTGGTTATGGAAGATAATCTTAGTATCATGACTCTAGGCTCTCTCTCTATTAAATCAAGTGCTCAGCAATTTCTAGGCTTAATTTAGTAAAGATGACTTTCTTCCAGTGTTGCAGAAGGCTTCTTATACTATTCTTTCTGCTCTTTGTTAGCATCCCGGGATAATGGATAGCTCTGTTGCCTTGGCTCTATGTGCTCAGTGTAGTTTTTAGGAACTTCTCTTTCAGAATCAGGAGAAAAACATCACAACTCAACGTTGTAAGAAGGGTATGAGAAAGGAAGTATGTCCTTGTGCTTAAGGCACTGGATTGTATTCGTGGCTTCCTTTGTGATCTTTACTAGGTTATTTAATCTCTGAACCTGAGTTCCTCATCTTATAAAATGGAGAAACCTCTGAAATTTTGACCCGTGCATTGATTTATCTGTTTTTGATGCACTTCTCCACTCCAGGAGACTGACAGTCTGTTAAAGGAGAATAAAGTGCTATAAGTATCAAAAGATAGCACAGAAGGAACCAAGCAACTTCAACATCCTATGCTCAAAAGAGTTTTGTCAGCTTTTGCTCCATTCTTGCAAGGGAAAGTCATAATAAGATAAAGGCAAGATTTAAGGTCATGGACACAGTCTTCTGGCCAATTGAAAGCTCCATCTCTCAACTATATCAGATATAGATGACCACTTGTGCTGAAAGAGGGCACTGAAAAGAGGCTTTAGTCGAACTTCAGGAATAGGTTAATAATTTCTTTTTTAAAACACTTGCATTTGGATAACCAGAGGGGAATTAGTCCTTGCAAAAAGTATCTGGTTGGGTTCTTTTTTTCCACTCAGATGTTGGAACCTTATAATAATCCCTTCTTTAGACATAAAAAGTGAATATTTTCCAGGTATGCTATTAACTATATATGGTGTCTTACCTCATAGCCACTGAGCTGACCTAGCACTATCCATTTTCAAGAGAGAGAGAGCTGGGTTTGAATCCTAAGATCACCCTATTGCTCCATTCTCAGTGAGGGTTAAGAACATTGAAGAGTTAGGAGAACACAGTCCACTAAGAAAATGTTCTGCTTGTGGGATTTAAATTTAAATTGATTAATTCAGTCCATTGCAAGGCATATTGCAACAATTTAAGGCCTATTTTCAGGGAAGAGGAACAATTGTGATAGGGGAAAAAATAATCATATGCAGTTTTCTCAAGATCCCCTGTATCCTGGGCACAACTCCTAGCTGCAAGGATCTGTGTTTTTTGGGTTGGGGGGGAGGGTATTGGCTAAGTGGTGGTGAGATGATGAGTGTCCATTGGGCAGGGAAGGGGGGAAACAAAGTAAATCACACTCTTGCAATAACCTTAGTTTCTTTCTGAACCTTTACAGAAAAATGTTCATTCTACAAGGTTTGTGACTTACTTCTGCGAGCATGTACTGCCAAACCTCAGTTCCCTGACTACTCCGGTGGAGGGCCTTGATATCCAATTAGAGGTAAGCCAAGTCTGTAAGATCTAATAAACCTCAAACATACATATCACAGAGGCTATTGCAGAAGTGAATATTTCTTTGCATAACTCTGGGATTGTAAAAACTACAAGTTTTCCAGCAATGTGCCAGTCTACTGTTCTGTGCTGTTCCAGTTAATTACGGGAGAAAAGACCACAGGAATCTGCAAGCCAATGGAGCTGTGTTGAGCAAAACCTTCCTTCTAATGCCCGAGAGTAAAAACAGAACGCAAAAGTCTTGCCCCTAATTAAGAGGAATAATTACTATGGTCATTAGTCATATGGTGACCTCAGTGAAACTCTCCAAGCTGTTGCTGTTCCTTCACATTATGTCTTCTGAATACTTCCCTTAGAGTTGCCTCCTTTTCAGCAGTGTGCTTGTGCTGTGCAAAACAAAAAAATTAAAAATTCCTGTCTGAAAGAGCTTACAAGCTGAAAGACAGACCCAGATAGACAAGATGCACTGAGAAGCCATGAGGGAAAAACTTGAATACCTTTTCACATTCATTATTTTTATTGTTACTTCTTGCAGGCATCATGGCTAGAGTGTAGCTTTAGGAGAGACTTAAATGCATTGTGGAAGGAGGCTTGTCCTACGCTAGCAGGTCTGCAGACATGATGTTCAGCCAAGCTTAGTGTGGCATTCACTGCATTACGGTTGCTAAAATACACACACAAATTATTGTCACATGTTAATTTTCATTAGTTCTCTACAAACCTCTGCCATTTAAAGCCTGAAGTAATACTAAGATGTCCTTCACCTGGTATGAGTTGTGTTTTCTAGACTTTTCAAAATCATGACTGATGTTTGTGGCAATTAAATGTTGCCATCCGCTGAACATGCCATGCTAATATTGTAATCCACTTTTGTTTAAAATTATGCAACTATGTGATAAACTCTTAGCTTTACCATGAGCTGTTCTTATTTGTAGGTATTGAAACTGCTTGCTGAAATGAGTTCATTTTGTGGTGACATGGAAAAGCTAGAATCAAACCTGAAGAAGCTTTTTGATAAATTACTGGTAAGCCTGACTTTTGCTCTGATATAATAATAAAAAATGCACTTCTCAGAGTGAGTGACCTTCAGTAACATTACCCATTTATCTTTGGTCTGTTCCTGTTGTAAAGGTAGTTACCTCTAATGATGCTTCTGTTTAAGACAAATAAGTACAGAGATCTCTTTGTCCACTTTGAATCTCTACACTGATGCAGAACTGGATGTGTTCTCTACCCAACATTTTGATCCAAGTTGAAGAAAGTAACATGGTTTGTGTTTATATTATGTTTTTAAAATCCATCAGTGCTAGCAGTAGTGGTAGGGTTACTACAGACATTTACTGGCTCAGAGCAGGTATCGGTAACGTACTGATAAGTGTTGGTAGCTGATCTGCACTAACCTGCCAACAAATTCTGGTAACATGGAGCTAGTGCAATGAAGGGAAACTCTCTTAGAATTGTCAGCATAGAAAAGGTCCTATGTAATGTAGTTCAAAACTAGTTTAGTTGGAGTCCATACAAGACTGTAGCAGAGCCTATAGAGAAGTGTTAGCTGGTCCTCCCTAGCAATCCAACAATGCACAGCGTGATACTAGTAAACTAGGTGTTTGCTGGACTGGCTGTTTCCAAACAGTGAAGTAACAGAAGTTTTACACAATCATACATTCAAGAGAAACTGATAAATAGATCCGACTGCTAATCTGTTTTCATATTGAGCTAACTCATTTGGTAATGCTGTTTTTCTTATGTTGAGGTTTTAATTTTCGTAGCTTTGACATCTTGTGAAAGTGGGTGAGATGCAGAGTGGAGAAAAGGGAAGAGGTGAGTGAAAGTGTCAGTGTATCTGTTCTGCTTTGTGTTCATCAGGAGTATATGCCACTCCCTCCAGAGGAAGCAGAGAATGGGGAAAATGCTGGCAATGAAGAGCCCAAGTTGCAGTTCAGTTATGTGGAGTGTTTGTTATACAGCTTTCATCAGCTAGGGCGAAAGCTTCCAGACTTCCTCACAGCCAAGCTCAATGCAGAGAAATTGAAAGACTTCAAAATTAGGTAATGTATGAGAGACTAAAATGATCACTTAGCTGGACATAGAATGACATATTAGAATGTCAACATAGAATATTATTGATCCTTCATCTGCTGAACTCTTGAGCGTGGGGGAAGCTGAAATCAGACTAGTAAGTAAAATAATGAACTGGCTAAAAATGTTTTCAGCATTTAAAATAACACTTTTAGTCATGTCATATGGTTTTTCTTTTGCTTTTACAAAAATGTGTGAAGTTTTGTACCTGATTTGGTTGGAGTTAATTAAATACTTACCTTAAACTGTTCTTTCTGTTAGGCTACAGTACTTTGCCCGAGGGTTGCAGGTTTATATCCGACAGCTTCGTCTGGCACTCCAAGGGAAAACAGGTGAAGCCTTAAAAACAGAAGAGGTATGTATTCCTCAGGAGCAATTCTCTTATCAAGTCTACTGAAATAGCTACTGCAAACCATTATGAATGCCAGCCTTTATTACTGCGATGATTTTAGGCAATGGGACTCATTGAATGATACTGGGAAATGGCTGTCACTATGCTGCTTAAACCTATTAAGTGAATGCAGCGTGACTTGGCATTTCAGGCAAATGCAATCAATACAGCTGAAAGCAAGTATTGTACAGGTAAGAGATGTCTTGCAGTTTGAATAAACTTTGTTTGGTGATCAGGGCAAAAGGCAGATGTTTTCTAGATTTAATAAATCTAGATTTAGTAAGTACTGGATAGCAACATGCATGAATGTACCGTTCTCTCACTTTTTACAGACCTGGGTTCAATCCTCCTCAAGTGCAAATGAGTTTGAACTCAAATTTGTTATTAGTGTTTGTCAGTATTACAAAAGTATTAAATTAGGTGCCATTGGCCATGTCCAAGTTTGGAGTGCCAGCTGATGCTGCAAGTCCGCATTCAAGGAAGCCGAAAGAGCTGTGAGCACACAGGACCGCAGTAACGGAGACTGCTAGAAATCAGGACTTGGGTGCACTGATTAGCCAGGAGTACTGGAGATTGGGACCGACATTCATTAGCAAAGTTGTACAGTGGCCAAGCACTAGAACAGTGAGGGTAACAAATAACACTGAATTGCTGCAGAGGGAATCTGTTGTAGTACCTCTCTGTACTGTTGTTAGTCTTTAACCAGTGCTGTTAGTCACTTTCAGAAGCATTATCTTTTAAATCTAAAATGTTTAAAAATAAAGGCAGCTTGCCAACACTTTATACCAGAAAGGGATGTTCAGTGTCCTGGGCTCTTTAATGTGATAGTCATGAAGTTTTCTAAGCAGTTAAGTTTCCCTTCTGTTGCAGCATCAATCATGGATTTCAGAAGCAGTGTTACTCCACATGCAACAAATGGGTGATTCTAACTTCCTAAGTCAGTATCTGATTATGCTGTAGTGATGCCTGCTCACAGCCAATCTTCCTTGCATATTGAAACAAGACAGTAACAGGGAGAGTTCTTTGCAAAATGTTTTTGCTTGGCTGCTTCTGTTAAACATCCCTTAGTTCCTACGTTTGCATTAGTTTTGCTCTTTTGACTGGGTTTGTTTTGGAGGCCTGAATGGATGGCAGGTAGGTGACTGATGGAGTGGTTGCATGATCGGCAGTGTTGTCTATCTAAATGCCACTTCTGGAGGAGGGGGGAAACTTCCAAGCCACAACCACATGCAGCTGGATGTAATAGGTCACAGTTGAGCTTTGGCTTTCAGATTATGGTAGTGTTTTGTTCGCTCACAGATTGTGACCATTTGGTCTATACATTGCATTTGGAATGAAGACACAAACGTACTGAACAAAGAACAATAGGAAATTGGGGATCCTGAAATTCTACAGCCAACTGTCTAATTTCATTAGATGCAAAATTACTGAAAACAAATAATTATAACAGCTAAGTAATTTACAGAAATACGCTCTAACTCTCTCACCAAGGCCATAGGAGTTTACAAGGAAGTGTGCAATAAGATTCCAGTACATCTGTGTTCATGAAATGCATCTGATGTATTCTCAAATTACTGGAATAGATGGAATTTAAAATGTGTGTTTTTCCTCTTTTGCAGAACAAAATTAAAGTGGTTGCCTTGAAAATAACTAATAACATCAATGTTTTAATCAAGGTAAGCCCTTAGCCCTTCTGTTACGTTTAAGTAGGGAATAAGTCTGTAATAGAACGATCTATGAAAAGGAAGGCTCAGGAACAGAGGGCTATTGAGAAACTTCCCAGATAGGGGATCAAATTTTATTGTCAAGATGCTGCTCTCTCATCTCCATTGTGTACTAAATCAAATTCAGGATTGGCTCCACATCAAATTTTTCCTTAAGTTTTTGTTAAGTGTCCTGGTTTGAGGAGATCAGTGCTTTCCTGCTGTCATGCAAGTACATTCCCATTATGAACACTTTGGAGCTGCATGTTATCAACTAACAGTGGAAATTAATAAGCAAAAGGCTTATTGCAGTGAAAGTAACAGTGACTGGTTGGTTGAAATCCATTTCAGTACCCTACTTGCTCACTGTATAAAGTTTGTAGCATCATTATCATGACCTCCAACCAACTTGAATTGGGTGGATTTCCCTGCTGAGGAGTGAGGAGCTGGAATTTTAAGTGTTGCAGCCCTTTGTTTGTAGGCCAGTAAATGGATGTTTCAATATCAGATTCATGAGTGTGAGGGTTTACTTTAAAAAACACTATAAAGGTCAGTTGTCCTTTGCACTGTCATTTTGATCAGAAATGTGGGCTGATTATACTATAACAGTGATGTCCAGTTCAGTTGCCTTACTTCAGCTGGTTTGGTGGCATTTACAATATATGTAAGCATAAAAGTGAGTTAAGGATTGAGCAGATCTTGCCTTGTAACATTTCATCCTTTGATACCTGTAGTTAGAAATATATCCCTGAAATGCTGACTTACGATTTAATGTAATGCTTTTAAAGCAAATTGTTTTGATTATACTTTCCCTTCAAAGTTCATACCATGGCACACCAATGTGTACCAATTCTTGGCTCATTCCTATGTTGCCTCTTAGCACCGTCGTGGGGATAGCAAAGAAATCTACACAGGAGCTATTGTAATTCATTGTAGTAATGTACAGGACACAGATGTGAGTGAAACTGTTAGTATATTGTGCAGAATCACAGCATGAGACACTTCTGTTAACCCAGATCTAATTAGAATTTCATATTAGAGTGCATGGAATAAAGTAGTTGAATTTTTTAAGTGTTTCATCCAGGTAATTCTTGTTTTAGGATCCTAGGACTTAAGTCATATTTAGTGTTAAAGGACTTGTTTGAAGGAGGTTGGGGGGAAATAAGGAAGTAACTCACAATATAGGTAAGATTATAGTGTGTTATTGGTGTGGACTTCATTTTGGGATAAAATGTCCACAATTTTGTTTCTTTAGGACCTTTTCCACATTCCCCCTTCTTACAAGAGCACAGTTACTCTGTCCTGGAAACCTGTACAGAAGGCTGATGCAGGGTAAGAGTTACCAGGAAATCTTGCTTAATATGATGTTCTTTCATACACACATTATTTTGTAATGTACAATAACTTGTCAGTGTTTGTTCAGCACATGAGCTAAAAAAACAGGTTGACTTGCAAAATTCTTAGATAGAATTAATGTTGCAGCTGCATAACAGTACCTTGTACGCTTTGTGCATAAGTAGGGCCCTATCAAATTCAGAGTCCATTCTAGTCAATTTCTCAGTCGTAGGATTTGAAACTTGGTTGATTTCAGATGTTTTCATCTGAAATTTCAGGAATGGAGGTCCTGACCCAAAATAGGGTTTGAAGGGGGGTGAAGAGGTAACAGGGGCATGAAGTTGTAGAGGGGTGTCGGGATTGCCACCTTCATTTCTGTGCTGCCTTCATTGCTGGGCTCTGAAGGTGCAGGGAGGTGAGTCCATCTCCCCTGTGCTGCTGGGAGTGCCCCAGCTTGGTTGGGATTAGCAGTTAGGGGCCCCGGCTAGGGCTCTCCCAGCAGCACAGGGCAAAGCAAACCCATCTCCAGTACATCCCCCTGCTGCGGGGCTGGGCAGCAGCCCCTAAAGTTCCTGCAGCCAGCAGAGGCTTCCAATCTCCCCCATGTTACTGGGAGTGTCCCAGCCAGGGCCCCTAGCTGCTAGACCTGGCTGGGCTGAGGCACTCTCAGTCCCAGCCCTGCAACTTCCTGTAACAGGGAGAGGTACCAGAGGTGGGTCTGCTCTTCCTTTTGCTGCTGGGAGCACACCAGCCTGGTGGGACCAACAGCTAGGGTCCTTGGCTGGGCTACTCCTAGCACAGGGGAGATCAGGTTTCACAGGAAAGGGCCAATTTCATGGTCTGTGACACGTTTTTCACAGCTATGAAATTGCTAGGGCCCTACGCATAAGTGATATTCTCGGGATCCAGATTGCTATGCTGTGAGCCACATAGCAGTTCTAGTTGTTGGCAAGTTGTACATGGTGTCAAGACTTGCCTGGGGTGATACAGTAGATAATTTAATCAAAATGGTGATTAGTCTTTTAGGAAGGCTCTACAATACCATCCTCCAGTATGTCTTTTTAACTGCTCTGCTGGCTTATAAATATTAATCTATGGGGCTGAGGATACTGTGTCTACTTATTATCATTTAAAGCATCTTTCAAAGAATTCTCTCTTTTCTTGCCTTTGTAGTCAGAAAAGAACTAGTGAAGATACAACCTCAAGTTCACCACCGAAGAAAGCTCCAACAGGACCAAAAAGAGATGCCAGGCAAATATACAACCCACCCAGTGGGAAATACAGTAGCAACCTGGGCAGCTTTTCTTATGGTGAGTTACAGAGTTTGAAAGAACGTTGCACAGTGAATTATATCCCTCTGGGAAGGATGTCAGCAGGTTCTTTCCAGATCTTCAGAAGTTCCAGAATTTGCTGTCATGATTTTTGTCCATGTAATTGTATCTTTCTTCTTTTTAATCACTGGTCTAGTAATAGGATAAGTTTATTGGCCCGCTAATGAAGCAACTTTGCAACATAATTTTAGCAGCCACCAGTGTCTTGCAGATCACTAGAACTGGAGATTAAATTGTTTGAAAGCTGGGATTTCACATTATATTGTGGTATAATGTAATGTTCTTTTCTTAAGAATGAAAATTCTGTTATCTCCAGTATTGTAATTTTTGTCATCATGAATTTTAGACATAGTAGGTAGACCTTTAGGCTATGGGCTCTGTCTTAACTTTTAATGTTTTAGAAATTATACCTGGAAGTGATCCTCTTCATCTAGTCTGTCCTCCTATTAGTTCAGGATCCTCTGAGGATAGTCAACTTTGAGTTCCTCACTCAAATATGCCTAGTTTAAATATTCAAAGTTCTGTCCTTGCCTTTGTAGAGTTAAGCTTAATGTAATTTTGAAGTTTAATATTAATAACTATTACAAAAGGAGGAAAAAATAGTAAAGCATTTTGATGTAATAAGGCTTCCACTGGGATTATACTCTAGATAGAGTACCAATCAAAGCCTGAGAAACCTTTAGACACTTTGATTCTTCCAGTGAGATCAAACTTATTCTTAATGGAAGTAAATGAAAAATTGACTCCGTTATACAAACAGTTCATTTATGTCCTCTGGTTCTTCCAGCAGCATTGCAGCCTTTAACTGAAAACATTAAGGTACCAATACAAAACACTTAAGCATGTGTATGTTACTAGTCCCATTGGAAGTCAGTAGGGCTACTCACACTTTGAATTAAGCATGTGTTTAAATGGTATAATGGATAGGCAGTAAAAACTCTTAATAAAACAGCAAAACTTTTAAACAAACATATGATAGGTGGATCTTGTCGGAAGCGTTTGTGGTGTTATGTTGATGGGGTTAGCCCAGGTAATTGTACCTAAAATAATAGAATGGGTAAGACAATATTGCAATTTAATTTTTAATCAGTTATTCAAACACCAGAGACATGTATGAGATAAATGTTTGCATTTATTTTCAGAGCAAAGAGGTGGTTTCCGGGGTGGCCGAGGGAGAGGCTGGGGAGGACGAGGTAATCGCAGTCGAGGCAGAATCTACTGAACCAGACCATTACATTCTCCAGAGCCATTATGGGGTAAAACACCTGTAAAAGTGAAAGTACTGATCATCAGTGGATTTCCTGGAGTATCGTATCCCCTCAAGAACTGCCTTCTGCTAGAGACTGACTTAAACGTTCTTTATACCTTTGTATGTATGATCTACTTTTCTAACGGACTACAGACTCGTCCATAGTGAAACTACAACTGTATTTTTGGATGATTAGTCAGCAATTTTGAGTTATTTTAGAAGTGTCTTCAGGCTTTATTCAGAATTGGAAAACAGCATAAATGTTTTATCTGAAACAACATCTTGACAATTTGTATATTAACCTAAAAATCAGCTATTACTCAACTAAAACTATATTGTAATTGAGTTTATGTATTAAATAATGGACAGGAAAGGGATGACTAAAAAGGTACACGTCAGTTAAGATTGACGGCTTCAGTAATCCTTTCCTTATCTGTAACAATGTCTTGCAATATGTGGAGAAGAGTACCATTGTTAAATTAGCATTTATTTACTCTATAACAGAATCGTTGACTATTCAGACAAATACTGGATTTTTAAAGTCTGTAACATGGACACACAAATTTTTGCTTGTAGCATGAAGCAATCATTTAACTTAAAATTGTGGAGAACGTGATGTTTGTTTTTTGTTTTTGTACATCTTACTCTTCTCCCTACATTGTAAAGAAAAGTGGTGTTTTGCAAATGGGTTTTAATGTTCAGTATGAATATGTATGCATATGCTGTGAAATTTCAGTGAACAGGAAGAAAAAAAGACTAGAAATGCTTCAGGAATGGGAAAAGTCAGATGCAGTGATTAAGCCTTCATAGTTGCAGTTAGACGGCAACAGTGGCCTGGCTCTTTCCTGTGCATTTGAAGATTTCTGGGTTGGTTGGCACTTGAATTTTTTTAAAACAATACTAACTGCATTTTTTAAACATATAAATAAAATTTTATTTTGGGTACCACTGAAAAAATCCAGCTATGTTGTTTGATTCAAGCAGAGAATTAAAGACTCTACTAGTTTGTTCTCATGGTAAAGTAAGATTCTTATTTAACAGTGGACACCCAGTAACTACAACTTTACTTAAGAGCAGATATGGCACAGAGATTCTTTGTTTTGTTACCCCCCCCCCACACACACACACTCTTAAACTTATTTTCACCACTTAAACTTTTTTACTTTCTTCTCAGGTTGTTTATCAGAGATTTAACATTGTAAAGAGGTGTGGTGATAGTAAAAAAGGAGAAAAGTTGGACGGAAGGAAGAAATTTTAACATAGTTAAGACATGTTGACATAAAATAGCTTAAGCTTTAGATGACTGAAGATTTCCTTACCTTTTATTTTCAACATTTTTGAGGACCGTACCCCAAACCAAATGCCTAAAAATTAATGTTTTCCTACTAGTTTTATGTGTATTTGTAAGGAATAGTCTGTGAATCTGACACAGGTGTCTTCATTAACATTCTCTGATATTTATCACTGCATCTGAGGAACGTAGCATTTGCATTTCTAGAATTAGTGCAAGATCTTCTAGAAAAGAGCAGACTCTTTAAGAAAGGGCAGAAGAGCAAAACTATCAAATTACAGAAGCTGACTCCAGACTTGATGTCTGTGCAACTTTGGAGCAGTAGTGGTAAACTTTGGACATTCCATAAGCACTTGAGTTAAATTTATTTTTCTGATTACAAGACATTTGGTAAATTCAGATGGCCACTAAGAAACTGGCATAATTGAACTTCAGTTTTCAAATACAAAGTGACATCATCAAAAGGTCATTTTGAAAATAGGCACAGGATTGATGTTATATTTTCAGATGAAAATTCAGCATGTTGAACAGAGGGCAATAATTTGTATTTGAGGATTTTTAAGTGAATTTCAACGCCTATTTGTATGTACATTTATATACTCAACTAATCACTGGACGTGCAAGCAGCTTCTTTGCTCACTGAATTTTGAAAGAGAATTTTTGAGACACCTTTTTCAGAGATGGTGTGCAGCTTCAGCAAAGTGCTTGCTGTCTCAGAAATAGCTAGTTTCTCCTCCCCTTCCATTCTTAATTTCTGATACAGTGAATTCTTTTGGAGACACCTGTTCACCACCTTGTTCAACTGTAAACGTTCCCTTATGCTTTTGGAATAAATTCATTTTGTAATTTTGTTTGTGTGGCTTACTGTTTCATGATTACTATAGTTTCAAAGAATTCCATGCTGTAAGACCATTTTGTGATAGCTCACTAATGAGATATTATGGTATCTTGTAATTTGCTAGTGGCTTTCATTCCCATAGGCTCTCCCTGATTATTTCACAATTATATATAAAATGAATAGTTGAATCTACCAATTAGAGGTAGTTACCATTAAGACAACACTACACGTAAGGCTTTGACTGGGAAGTGAAAGGTACAGCTCTAATAGAAATTGCAAGAGGAATTTAGGTCAGCTAAATCCAATGATCCACACTAAAAGTCACAGAAATAATGGATTGGAAAGGATCTTGAGAAGTCAAGAGTCCAGCCTCTTGTGCTGCAACAGGACCAAGTAAACCTAGATCATCACTGACGGGATTGTCCAACCTGCACTTAAAAATCTCTAATTATGGGGATTCTACAACTTCCCTTAGAAGCCTATTTCAGAGCTTAACTAACCTTATAGTTGGAAAGTTTTACCTAATATAGAACCTAAATCTTTCTTGCTGCAAATTAAACCTATCACTTCTTGTCCCACCTTCAGTGAACCTGGAGAAACATGTTATAGAACATCCTCTATAACAGCCCCTTAACATATTTGGAGACTTATCAAGAGTAAACATGCTCAGTTGTTCTTAATCTTTTCTCCTAGATCAGATATTCTAAAGCTATCCTTTCTGTTGCTCTTTTATGGGCTCCCTCTAATTTGTCCACATCTTTCCTAAAATATAGCATCCAGAATTGGACACACTACTGCTGAGACCTTACCGGTGCCAAGTAGAATGGGACAATTACCTTCTATGTCTTACGTACAAAACTCCTGTTAAACCCTAGAATACTAGCCTTTTTTGTGTCTGCATCACATTGACTCATTTGTGATCCACACTATAATTCCCAGATCCTTTTCAACAGTATCACACCTAGCTAGTTATTCCCCATGGAGCTGTGCATTTGATTTTTCATTCCTAAGTGAAGTTGTTTGCACTTACCTTATTCAAGTGGGATGCCAGTAAACACATCTTGCTTGGGAGAAGTAGTGTAACATCCTAGACCCAATCTCCCGTTGGCAATTACTAGATTCATTAGTAGCTAAAGGCTGTTGAAATGATCTCTGTGAAATAAGTTTACTTCAATCTACTGTGCCTCATTATTTTATTTGGGAAAACTTATAGGGCTTTGCTTGGCTTGAAAAATCCTATTTCAAGACATAAAAGAGGCATTAACTCCACTTTAAAAGAATCTTAACCTCATACGTTGGTTTGGACTTAGTCTTTGTGAGCACATTCATATGGCCACCAAGCTTGTTTAGTGTACTTTTCTGTACCTATGGCAGAGGATTTGTTCTTTTCTTAAAACAAAAAACCTTTATGTGATTCAGAATAAAACAGCCTGCCTGTTCAGCAACACAGGCCTGATGAGAGCACACCATTGCTGTGCTTTGCTCTTTTCTCTCGTTTCCAGTTGCCTATAGAATCATACTCAAGATTTCAGACCTCCTCAGGCTAGGAACCATCTTACTGTCCAAATGTCAGGGTCAAACAGAAGTACTTTCAGAGCATGGAAGTATGTCAAATTTTCTGCATTCCAGAAAAATTCAGTAGGGAAGTCATAGGAAGGTTCAGTGACACTGGGTACTGCTGCCAGTCAGGGTAAGGGTGGGTTTAATTGTCAGCCACACAATACAGTACCTTCAAAAAGTGCACTGTTGAGCATGGCTAGGGATGATTGAATGTCTTGTCTGTTACTATTGTCATGAACTGTAGGGAGGGAGAGAGCTTTGGGCTTTTCACATAGTTCAATGGCAAAGTTCAGCTTCCTGCCAAAAAGACCAGCAACAGTTTAATTTTTCCATTCAAATCAGAATGGCTGTGTAGCAATTTACACAGCCTTGCAAACTGAGCTGTAAGCTAGACTTTGATTTGATTTTAATAGGAAAAATAAAGTTTGCATATTATGGGAGATGTCAGTTTCACCAGGCCT
>ML675613.1:38759012-38909888 GCA_007922155.1 Mesoclemmys tuberculata
TTAATCCCTAAGTGCATGACCTTGCACTTTTCACTATTATATTTCCTCAAGCTCTGCTTCCCCTTGGTGGGTCTGTGCTAGGCGCTTTCTCAACTGAAAAACAAAAAGGGGAGGAGGGGGGTTGACAGCTCCCAAGCACTATCAACTGTTGGCACCAAAATGAATTGTCATCCAGAGTCGATAGTGCAGATCTTCACATAACTGTGATCTATCCTCACACTTCAAGCAGCAGCTACCTCCTTAACCTCGTCCCCCTTTACATGACCAACCAGATGAACCGACAAGCCAAGCTGCAGAGATGAGTGGGTGGGGCAGGGCACACTTGATGGTGCCACGCAACCATCACTGCAGCAGATATGTCCTGCTACCCTTTCAGGACTGGGGTGTGGGGGTGTCTCTTGGGCTCGTCCCCTGTAAAGTTGAGATGGGGGGGCAGCCGGGAGAGCTGGGTGCACACCACAGGCCTTGCTGTGGTACCAGGTGTGACAGGACAGGGGCATCGGGGGCTGCCCTCCTGGTTCCAGCCCTTCGCCTGGCCAAGGCGAGAGGCCCAACCCCCTAGGCACAGCTGAGTACCCTGCGAGCCCCCCAAGTGGGGAGCTTCGCGTCCCTCCTGCCCCCCCTCGGCCACAGCTAGGACTGCGCTGCCCCGACGCTAGGACCCAGCGGTGACGCTTGAGGCCTACAGGCCGCCAGAGAGAGCCAGAGCGCCTCTGACACCGCCCAGCAGCTGCAGGGCGAGGGGAGCCGCAGAGAGACGCCCCGCCCCCTCCGCGCCCTCGCTCTCTCCCCAAAATGGCGGAGCAAGCATTTCCGCTTCCGGGTAGTCCAGGAAGGCCGGGAGCAGGGAAGATGGTGGCGGCGACAGGAGTGTCCGGGTGGGGCCGGCGTTGGCCGGTGTGGGGCCGGATGCTGGGCCTGGTCTTGCTGCTGGTCTTCGGGCCGCGGCCCGGCGCCGCCACCACCCATTGGGTGGTCACCGAGGATGGCAAGATACAGCAGCAGGTAAGGGAGGGCCATAGAGAGCGTCACCATGGAGATGGCCCCCCAAGGAAGAAACATCCCCCCGTAGTGTGGGGACATCCAGTTCCCAACGAGACCGTGAACATGGAAACCGCCTCCCTGCTGTTGCCATGGAGATCTCGCAGGCTACACCCCCGTCCCTGTGGGGTGAGCCGCCCGCCCCCTCCCCCCACCCAACCTATCGCGCTAGTCGTTTCCTCGCGCCGTTCTCTTGGAGACGGCGCCTTGGCGACACGTTCCAGCACTGCCCCTCCCCCCGCGCGACCGTGGTTGCTGTGATCTTCCCCGCCGGCTGCCGTAGCCTTTCGCTCCCTTCGCAGAGCCTGCTCCCGGGGGTCTCCCTGCTGCCGCCGGTCAGGGCGGGCCTAGTGGGGCCTGAGCCCAGCCAGGTGCCCAAGGCAGGCTCCCCCGCCTTTCCTTGGGCAGCTGGGGGGCGGGGTTCGTCTCTGCCCTTTCCCTGTCTCGTGGCTGTGTCCGGTCCCCAGCGCAGGTGCTGGAAGAGTCAGGCCGAGCTGCGTGGCTCTTTCGTTTTGTGGACGGAGGCTCGCTGATGTCGCCTGGTAACGTCTCCAGAAAAAACTCCCTGGCGGTGGCTGCACGGGAATGGGAATTTCTTCCTCCTCCTTGAGTCTAGTGTGGGGCAGAACTGGCTCTGGCTGGTGGTACCCAGGCTGGACTCTTCAGTGTGGTGGTGCATGGCCAGGCTGGTTTGAGAGCTCATTTCAGGGACTAGCTTGGACTCAAAACTGCTCAGCTCGTTCTTCGCTCGTGAGGCCTCTTGGCTGAATGTCTGTTTCAAGTAGCACCAAAATTTCTGAAATTGATTAGAAACTTTGCAATATTTGCCAGTGAAATATTGTCTCAGCTCAGCAGGTCCTGACAAGGTATTAAGGCTATTACTCAGTAGAGCTAAGTACTTGGGAAATCTTACCGTAAGTTCAGACTAAAGCATGTTTTGAGCCTTCAGGTTCAGTGACTAGATGTAACTCACTAAGGATGTTCAGATTTATAGATGGTGCCACCCAAAAAAAAAAGCTGAGTTCTGAGTCACAACATTAAAGTAACTTAGTCCGCCTATGCAATAAGTGCTCTGTAACCCTGTGGTGAAGCTGTCAGGCAGTACTTTTGATATTAGCAGATCTCACTGTCCTTTATCTGGAAGATGATGGGAAAGTGACTACAGTGCCTGTTGCTTTTGTAGCTGAATCTCTTTGATTTGGTGATGATTAAAATCTAAAGTATGGATGAGTTTGGGATTTTCTCTCGTGATCCTCTTCCCTGTTCCCATGGGCTGGTCTAGGATGAGACAAGGAAGTTATGTTATGTGCACTGAAATGTAGCTAGTTTTTATTTCCACTCTACAATATTTGTATACTCTTGGTCACAGCTTTTCATTTTGATACTAAATCTGTGTCTCAGTTCACTTAATTACTGAAGAGAAGTAGTTACCATTGATTTTGCTCTTTTCTTACCAATTTGTTCCCTCAGTATTGTAAAGAGAAACAATCAATCTACTTTACACTAAATAGACTTTTAGCCTAAACTTCAGTTCAAAAGCAACTTCAGCATTCTGAAAGGAAAAGGAGAAAGTCAGGGAGTCTTCTCCCTTTCTCTAATAGATGAATCAGAGAAAATAGAGAAAGGTGGGTGACTTAGACTTCAAGTGTCCCCCTCTCTAAGAGGGAACAACTTTGTGGAGACTAGTGTCAGAAAATCAGTGTTTCAAATAGGAAGGGGGAACAACTCTTTATGGGCTGGACCCTTGATGCCTCTAATTAGGGTGAAAGTGCTCTTTATGGGATTGGGGAGGGTCCTTGGAGTCATAAACAGAGGAAGGAGTAGGACTTTGTCCCAGTGTTTTGTCTCTCCTCTTCTGATCCTGCTGACTCAAATGGGGAGGTCAGGTGGTCATCCACAATAATGGAGTCTTGTAGTGCCCAACATCTCATGTGCATCATGTATTGTAATCTTGACACCATAGTCTGGATGAAGCACTGACTTTCTTAAGTCTCTAATACTTTTGAATATCTAAACAGTTTGATCAAACATTGATAAGGCATAGCTTTTGAGAGATCTATTAACAAGAAATACAGAGAGAGAGCATGAGAACTCATTAGCTGTACACATATTTGCTTCACTTGTACTATGCTTTCTAGATCATCACAGCCTCATACTTTCTGGTCCTAAACCAGTGTTACCGATCTTTTTGGCTTGAGGGCCACAGATATAATTTTACAACCCTGAAGGGCCACCAGTCTCTGCCAGCCCTCCCCCCTCCCCTCCCCCGGCCGCTCTCCCCCCCACACTGCAGCCAGATAGAAGGAGTTCAGTGCCGAGGCTGCCTCCAGGCTCATTGATCTCCCATCCTCCTGGCTGCAGCAGGGAAACCGCATGTGTCTCCTAGCCCCATGTGCGCCACCTGTAACATGATCCTGTCCCTAGGCAGCAGCTCCCTTCTGCAGCCAGGGGGACAGGAGATGGGTGTTCCCCCTCCCTCTGGTTCCAGCAGGACCCCAGGCCCTTGGGATCACTTTGGAGCACTTTGCCATGCTCCCTGTTACAGCCAGGGGAAAGGGAGTGCTGATCTCCCATCCCCTTGGCTGCAGCAAGGAGCCTGCACCAGTCTTTTAGACCCAAGGCAACACATGCTGACTGGGTCATTAGGCAGCTGCTCCCTTCTGTATCCAGTGGGAGGGGAGCGGCAGGCCACCCTTGAGGGCCATGGATTGGGAGCCACTGTCCTAAATTGTTGTGTGGCATTCTTGTGCCCTATTAAACAAGTTCCATTTCAAAGGTGGCTGAACTGAGCATCTGCAGAGTGTATGAAGAGTTCCAGGTTAAAAAGTGCCTTATAAATGTAAGCTTCTTGTAAATTGTTTATTTTTAATCTAACTTCCTTTCTACAGAAGTTAGTATGTCCCCAAATAATGTAAATCAAACTGGCATCTTTCCACTACCAACTTTATAAGGGAAATGGACTGTTAAGTTGTATGTACTCTGGCTATAAGTTGTGTGGTGAGATTGCTCACTCTTCAGTAGTTTGTAATTGACTAGTCTTCATAAAGTGGTGCAACTGTCCAGACAGAGCATCTTTCCAAATAAGATTTTTATCCGGTGGGTGGATGGTAGAAAGAATGGATGGGAAGCTCCAATTCTGAGACAGTAATAGCTTCTGTCCAGGTGCTGCTTTCCCTTCCAGGAAGATTTTCCGTTTGCTAAAATCGTGTGGTACTTAGAAGGTAGTAGGAAAAACCCAGGAAAAGAAATACCTATTCAGCAGTGTTTTTTTCAGTATTCTAATTGGGGATGCCTGGCTCTTATTAAACTGAAATCTGTGTACTTATCAATTTGAATTTTTACAGTGCAATTGCTAATATTACTAAAGAAGCATGTGGTTATCAGCTTTTCCAAATACAAAATTGCATGTGTGCCCAACGCCTAGTTTACTTCTTCAGCTTAGGTACTGCAAGTTTCAAGGAGCATCACTTTATTTATGGTGTATCAGCTGCCCTAGGGATTCATTCAAAATAATAGACACTTCTGGTGTGTCAAGACCTGAAAGTTTACTGCAATAGCATAAAGCTGTGCTAGTGAATATGAAAATACCCCCTGCTTGTTTAGCATCAACCACTGTCTGTTTTTCCAGTTTCAGCACTGTTGGAGCAAGCCCCCTTTGCATCTGCATCATCTTTAACACCCTTTCTAGGTCTTTGCCTCCTCAACTCCCATTTCCTTTCCAATCCTGGCTGAAGAGATTTTCCCTGAGCAGGATCCTTCTTAGTTTCTCGCTCCCTTTCTATTAAAGCATCTTGAGGTATAGTTTGTATAAAAAGTCTCTAAAGTTCTATTTAATGAAGATTATGATATATAAATAACTATTAAATGAAAGCAGGGCTCAACTAATATGCTTTGTAGCTAGGAGCCAGCCCAAAAATTAAGGAGCCAGACAATGTGGGCCCAGGGGTGGGGTGCCCTGGTCAGAGCACAGCTGCAGCTCTCCGCTCCCGGCCCCGCCACATGGATGCAGTGGTGCCCTGGCCGGAGTGCAATGGCTGCTCTCCTCTCTCCCAGAATGTGGGACAAAGCGACGGGATGCCCTGGCCAAAGCGCAGCAGCTGCTCTCCCCTCCTGGCCTGGACCCTTCCCCCTGCCCCTCTCCCACAACATGGGCTCAGTGGCGGGGTGCCCTGGCCGTAGGGCAGCAGCTGCTTTTCCCTCCTGGCCCCGTCCCTCTCCTACAACGTGGGTCCAGTGGTGGGGCGCCCTGGTTGGAGAATGGCAGCTACAGTGCTCCCCCCGGCCCCGCCCCTTCCACCTGCTCCTCTCCCACAACATGGGCCCAGCAATGGGGCGCCCTGGCTGGAGCATGGCAGTCGCTCCCCCTGGGACCCAGTCTTTCAATGAGAGGTACTAGGCGCCAGAATTAAATTCCTAGATGCCATGGCGACCCAGGGTTTGTCAAGCCCTGATATATAGGTATTTCTACTGCACCTATCATCAAGTATCTAGGTGTCATTAGGTTTGTATCCTAGCACATACAAATGCAGTACAGCACCAGAGTAACTGAGGTGGTAGTCTTATCTGTTTTCGATAACTACAGTTTTTGCTGCATAAGCATTAGTTAACTTCAGCAAGGAATGTTTTGTAAGTTAACATGTATCTAGCATATCCTGTTGAAGGAAAACTCTACCAAGCAGAAAGGGCTTATAATATTGAGAGTTACAGTAGTTTATCAATGACCTGAACTTTTTTTGAACTTCAAATAATTTTGGTTTAGCGCAGAAAGCAACAATCTCTAACTTGTCTTGTCTGGCATTGGCAAAGTAACTCATTTTATTAAAAATTACAAACTAAGAGAACACAGGGATGACCCAGCAGCTAACATACACTTTTTTCACCTCAGTTTGGATGAACATGTGATAATTGTGCACTGTTAACATTGTCACCAAGGAACTGTCTAGCATATTGTAAATGCATTTCTAATGTGGAGCAAGAGATCTTGTATCCTTCCCATTGGAATGGTTTATTATGCAAAGTAGCCTTATTATCTTGATTTATTTCCCATCTCTGAATTTGTTCCTTTGTTTTAATCCCGAAGGGGTTGATTATAGATATCTCAATCTAATTTACATAAAAATCCTATCTTAATAGCTGGTGTGTGGTCATTGAGTTTGCATTCTCACCTCAGCAGGTCTGCATTGAATTTTAATTTTTTATTTATTTGAATGTTCATAAGGTAAAAAACCAGAGCAACTGAAGTTATTTTCCTTGCCAAGAGGGTTGAAACAGAGTCTAGTTTCAGTGCTGCATCAGGAAGTGCCCTTTCTTCAAATGCCAAAATATGACCATCTGAGAGCTGTAATCAGTGCATTCAATGGACAGCCATCCACTACCTACAGCAGCAAGATGTGAGAGGGATTACATACCACTTCAGTGGTGGAAGCACACTGGTGTTACCAGGTGCTACATGAGAGCATACTCCCTTTGGTACCAGTAGATAATGCACATAATAGAATGTGAACCTAAATTCCCACCAGTGCATCTGTTTGTTTGTTTTAATTTTCTGGAACATTATCGGTTTTTAGTTAAGTCCCCAATTTTTTCAGGTGTCTGTTTTGTTATCAGAGCAATGTGTCATTCAGTCAATTGAATAATTATTGTTACTGTTAAATAAAAACTTTTAATTGAGCAGGATGGGTGGCTACACATTTTCAGTAGGACTGTCCTTTGCAGGATTTTCTTTTTCTCTTAAATGTTGGCAGTGGGAGCCCTTAGTTAGTGCAACTGTGTGTGGTGATTTAAGTGAGGCCACATGTAGCAGGGACCTGTCTGATTTTCACACTCTTAGGTATACTACAGTGTTCTGTTGAATGATCTAATTAGCTTTTCCAAATCACTAGTTCTCAGGTTCAATTGCTACTGCTCCATGTACCAAACCAATGGTACTGCTTCATAATTTTTTCACTGGTATTCTAGCCTCCCAGTCCCTACTTTAATTATGAGTAAGGTTAAGATTCTGTCACAGATATTTTTTAATAAAAGTCAAGGACAGGTCACGGGCAATAAACAAAAATTCACAGAACCCCATGACCTGTGTGTGACTTTTTCTAAAAATATCCTCAGGGAGGGGGAGAATTAAGTCAAAGTGCTGCTAAGGGCTATGGGGGGGTGGGGGGGGGACATTTGTGTTATTTGACATTCATATGTCAAAATCATAATGATTCATGTAAGACATGCCATGTCAGGTACTGTTAGAAAGGTTATGATATGCTGAATAAGATGATAATATTTGTGTTCATGTGTAATATGTGTGAGGAAAGTTATGGAGATCTTTGATATACCTGCATTTCAAAATGTGCTGTAGAAGACACACCCCAGACAGAGAGGCCGCAGGACAATAGCCTGCTTAATGGCCCATCAAGACCTTTACAGAAGCCAAAGGCCTAGGAAGAAACTAAAGGCATACCTGAAGAGTTACCAGGATTGGCCCATGTGACTATGGACTCCATTTTGGTTCCTGTAAAGTTCCACAAGCCACATGGCCAGTAACAGAGGGTATATAAGATCAAACCACAGAAACCATTTTGTCTTTGTTCCTGTCCAGCTGCAGACATACCTCTGGATCAACACACTTTGCAACTGAACTGAAGGACTTAGACCCATCCAGTTACTGGATGTATACCAGAGGGACTATACAAGCCTGCAACTCCACAATTGTTCTAGAAACCTGATGTATATGGACTTTCAAATCATTTGTATATATCTGATTGCTTTAAGCCTTTAACACTTCTTATTGTTTGTTTTTCTTTTATTAATAAACCTTTAGTTTTAGTTACTAAAGGATTGGCTGGCAGTGTGGTATTTTGGGTAAGATCCAAACTTATAGTGAACTGGTACTGTGGCTGGTCCTTTGGGATCAGAGGGAATCTTTTAGTAAAGAGCATAGAGTTTAAATGACTGGTCTCTTTACTGGACCTAGTGTCAGTTTGGGCGCCAGAGACTGAAATGCAGTAAAGGGGTCTGTGTGTATTTGCACAGTGGCTTCTTGATAACCAGTGTGGGGGAATCAGAAGCACTGTTTGTGGCTGGTTGGAAAGTCTGACTGGAGTGTCACCCACCAGTGCTGGGAGAATCTGCTCTCCTTTTGCAGCCTGCCCTGACCCTGGCATTATCAGTGGGCTACCCTGGGCACAGACAGGTCACAGGCTAATCTCTGCCAACTGCTCCTGCCCTGGGGGCAGGGCTGACCCAACCCCAGCTGCTGCATCAGCCCTGGAGCCACTACTTTGGTGGCCCCTGAGCTGACATCTGCTCTAGCCCGGGCCTGGAAGAAGTCTTACGGGTCCCGGAAAATCACAGATTCCGTGACAGAATCTTATCCTTCCTTATGAGCCTCCGTTCTGGGTCTTGGTGCCTCCACAGCTTTCCATCTTCTGTTCACAGAAAACTCTAACCATGGAGACTCTCTGTTTACTGTCATGAGGCTCAGCTTTGGAGCAGGCTCAACTCTATTACCAGTTTTAGTATTGCCAAACTAAATGGTAAGTGGAGAACACTGGTTGGTGACTAAGATCTTAACCTGGTGTTAATAGTTAGCACTTAATTGACTTAGGTGGTTGTCATGGTTAGTATTTGCAAAGAAATAAGAAACTATAGTTCTAATTTAAGGAATGGGGACCTGAACTTGAGAGGTTTTGACTTATTCAAAGCTATAGAAGTAGCCCAGGTGAAGGTTAAGCATCTGAACTGCAGGTGCATGAGGGTATATCTATACTGCAGTCATGGGGCATGATTATAGCTTGAGCCAACACATGTGAGCGGACTTTAATTGAGCTAGCTCAGGTCTGAGAGCAATGAAGGCACAGCAGTTTGTGTGTCAGCTCAGGCTAGCCCCATTCATAATTACCCAGGGTTCTGGGTAGGCTGGCAGAGTATAATCTGAAGTGTGGGCTGCTACAGCTTCACTGCTCTGGGACCCCCAAGTAAGCTAGATCAAAGCTAACTCATATGTCTACTCCTGCTGCAGTTGTACCCTGTGATTGTAGTGTAGACATAATCAATTAAACGTAGGCAAGGCTTAAGTGATGGTGATAAAAAGGTAATAGGAAGCTTCTGTGTCTTACTAGGTTAGTCATTAATCCTGGATACTTAAATAAGGGACAGTGACAAGTAACATGATCCCTGTCACTTTGCATAATGATGCACACACTTCTCTGCAAATTGCACTACAAGGTACTCTTTGCATCCGGAGCTGAAAGTGGAGGCAATATAGAAACTCCAGCCTTTGTGCAAGGTGCTGCATCCTGCGGGGAGGGGGAGGAGATGCTGAAAACATCTCATGCTTGTGTGTTGCACTCTCCACTGACACCTGTTGACCTGTGGTGGCTTTATTTTAAGGCACTCAACATTGGAAATCACTTCTCTATTCACAACCCTGTGATACAGCTGTAGCGTACCCCTCCTTCCCCCTCCCCCCCCATAAGGTGACAAGACTGAGCCGAAACCTAAGAATTTCAGTACATGAGAGAGATCTTGTACATACTACTATAATAAACTGGTGTAGTTGCCTGAGAAGTCTGGGAACTACTGTTTCAGTTTATACTAAAAATGTGTGTAGGGATTTCTATTGTCTCAGTAATGACTGAGCCATTGAGTTTCAGCTGTTGGACTAGTTGCTATTTTCAGGTCAAGTTTATCATCCTTTGGAGTAGTTAATTTATTTTCCTTTTGATGGACTTGCAACCACCTTGAAATATTTCCTGCCAAACCACTGATACAGCAGTTCTTTTTAATGATGATATGAGCATATGTGATGAATGGATATAAATACCTGCGTCACAAACCTTGCTGTAAAGTTTAGACCAATATATAATTGACTTTATACTGCACTTGTGGCTGTCACTAAGACTCAGCTGAGCAGTGGCAAAACTAATACTATGCACTTAGTCTGTTGCAAAGCAGAGAGAGTGAGAGGACCAACACACGATGCACACAAAATGCAATGCTGTCAAGATTTACGTGCCTAACTCATTCATGGCTCCATGGATTGAGAGAAACAGCTTTACCAAACTCATGTAACAGTGTGGTTTGCCTCTCTCTAAGGGGCAGCCAGTCCTTGTAAGAACAGATGTTTGGGTCTGGTAGATGGCATTATCCAACCCACCTGGGAAAAGCCAGATTGCCTGGTGAGTCCCTGATATCTGTGAAGGCTGAAAGATCCTAGTTCGAGGGGGGAAGCAGGCTGGCTCCTGTGGCGGGGCCTGAAGCAGGGTGACTTCCAGGCAGGTGGCTTATAGGAGAACTGGGGAAGAGTTGACAGGAGTATGGAGGCTCTGACAAGGAGTTCCCTGTGTCAGGGGAAAGATAGCTTTTGGATTTATGTTGAACTACTTGATTTGGAAGGTTGCTAAAGGTTGATGGTGCAATCAGTGAAACAGTGCACTAGAGAAAGGGCCTAAAGTTCCAAGGTGTGGCATTTAAACTTTTCTTGGCTGGGGAGGTTAACGAGCAATTTACATCACAGCAATGAAACCTTAATAAAATCTCATAGTCCCATTATACGTGTTCTCTCGCTCCCCCATTCTGTTTGTACCAAACAAAGGAAAAGGAAAGTTATGTAACAGTTGATCAGAGGTTTAAATATAATTGTGCTGCTAGTTTGAACAAGGGAGAGTCTTCACATTAGGATGATTCATGGATGGCTTTAGAGCTAGTTAGTGCTTTACTGATGTCTGAATAACCTTAGTATGTACTTATACAGAGAGGGAGAGGGGCTAGGTTGCTGGAAAATAGCGTATTTGGTGACAGTTGAGGAAAAATGTAGTTTAGCAGCCTGGGACAATCCAAAATCCAGTGCAGACAAATGAAACAAATTACTTACTGCCTGCCAGAATATCTGCTGGCCTGCCCCTACATTTCGTGGCTGTGTTGACAGACCAACATACTTGATTAACCAAAAATAACTGATCTCCTACCTCACTTTCCTTGTAAATGCTAGTTTGCCTGGCTATCTGATCTACTGCTTTACTGAGTTTCTCCTCCAGCTCTGTGAGGCCCATTATACACCTGGGGAGGAGGGAGCACGATGGAGCACAGCTCCTTTTGATAGCATTTCCAAAGAGATCAAGGCTGGAGGTCAGTGATCGTTGACCAGCACATTCAGCATGAAGAGAACAATCAGAACACCAAGTGTAAGTATAGTTCAGACTCTGGCTTGATTGTTCCAGATGATTGGGAGTTTCTGACCTATAATAGCACCTGTCACTGATGTGTACTTGACAGAAAGTTAAATTGTATAGGTTCGTATACGATGAAATCACTGGTTAAATGTTAGTCAGATTGAAATAGCGATTTGTGTTGGTATGCATGGTCAGTCGCAGAGATGCAGAATTATTTGTTTTGCCAAGGCAAGTGTAAAAGAGGTAGCTTCCATTAGTTCCTATTCAAGAGTCAAAGTCTTTGAGGCAGAGGGAACCTGAGGCAGGGTCAGAGAGGTGAAAAACACAGTTACAGATGAGTTTGGAGGAATGCTGAGGCCAAGGTTTATGTGGTTGTGTTAAAAATAAATTTACCCCTTTTTATGCAGAAAAGGGGTAAATTTGGACCAAATCCAGTGTGTATGCACTGGTATGAGAAAGGAGAAACACCTCTTGTTCACAAAATGAAACTAAAAGGCCCCAATCCTGCAATTCACTGCATACAGGCATAAATCTGGGATCTTAGTGATGGGAAAATACTGCACACTACTTCTTTTGATATCCCCACTTCCTGTTAAGTGTGACAGGAAGCATAAGAATAAAACATCAACATGTCACTTTCACATATGAAATGTGCAAAGATGAATAAACAGTCTTATGCTGTTCCATATTAAAGATGCAGCTGCTTTCCCTTTTCTTAATTCAGAAGTGTGAAGGTAGCATGACAACAAAGTACAAGTTAATACACTTTTTATTTGATGCCATCATTATAGTGATGAACTGGAAACATGAAGGCCTCTATCATAAGATTTGTGAAAACTGTCAGAACTTTCCAAGTTACGCAGGTGGTTTAAACATGGTGGTAAAGATTATTTTCCTGAAAATTGTGCTATTAAAAATTCAGGCTAATATAGCCTGCAGTACAACTTGTCTTGCACAGTTGTCATAACAAAACCTACTCGCACTTTTTAGAAAAACTGCTACAATCCTGCTAGCAGCAACCATGTTCGAACGTTGTTGCTCTTCTGTCATGCACCTGTGGACTTTCACTCAGTTTTGCAGATACCTTCAGTGTGAATTTTTTGGTTTACTGACAAAGGCATAGGCTGGTACTTCCTAAATGCACACCACTTGTAATGTGAATGGTATGCGATTGTGGGAACTAGATGTAAGTGGATAAAATTGATCTCTTCCTCAGAATGATTTTAGAACCACAAATGCTGCTTACCACTTCTGGTTTAGGAAATGTATTAGCTAGTGGGGAAGAAACGAACCATTCATAGACTCATAGGTCAGAAGGGACCAATATGATCATCTAGTCTGACCTCCTGCACAAGGCAGGCCACAAAACCCTACCCATACACATTTATAACAACCCCGAACCCATGACTGAGTTATTGAAATCCTCAAAAGTGAGATTTGAAGACCTCAAGCTGCAGGGAATCCATCAGCAAGCGACCCATGCCCCACGCTGCGGAGGAAGGCGAAAAACCTCCGGGGCCTCTGCCAATCCGCCCCGGAGGAAAATTCCTTCCTGACCCCAAATATGGCGATCAGCTAAACCCCGAGCATGTGGGCAAGACTCACCAGCCAGCACCCAAAAAGGAATTCTCTGCAGTAACTCAGTTCCCATCCCATCCAACATTCCCACAGACCATTAAGCAGACTTATCTGCCGATAATCCAAATCAATTGCTCAAATTAAACTATCCCATCATAACATCCCCTCCATATACTTATCAAGCTTAGTCTTAAAGCCAGATAAGTCATTTGCCCCCACTACTTCCCTCGGAAGGCTGTTCCAGAACTTCACTCCCCTAATGGTTAGAAACCTTCGTCTAATTTCAAGTCTAAATTTCCTAATATCCAGTTTGTACCCATTCATCCTCGTGCCTATATTAGTACTAAACTTAAACAATTCCTCTCCCTCCCTAACGTTAATCCCCCTGATGTATTTATATAGAGCAAGCATATCCCCCCAGAGCCTTCTTTTGGCCAGGCTAAACAAGCCAAGCTCTTTGAGTCTCCTTTCATAAGGCAGATTTTCCATTCCTCGAATCATCCTAGTAGCCCGTCTCTGAACCTGTTCCAGTTTGAATTCATCCTTCTTAAACATGGGACACCAGAACTGCACACAATATTCCAGGTGGGGTCTCACCAGCGCCGTATATAACGGCACTAACACCTCCTTCTCCTTGCTGGAAATACCTCGCCTGATGCATCCTAAAACCGCATTTGCTTTTTTAACAGCCATATCACATTGGCGGCTCATAGTCATCCTGCTATCAACCAATACCCCAAGGTCCTTCTCCTCCTCCGACGTTTCCAACTGATGCGTCCCCAACGTATATCTAAAATTCTTATTATTAATCCCTAAGTGCATGACCTTGCACTTTTCACTATTATATTTCATCCTATTACTATTACTCCAGTGTACAAGGTGGTCCAGATCTTCCTGAATAGTATCCCGGTCCTTCTCCGTGTTAGCAATACCCCCCAGCTTCGTGTCATCCGCAAATTTTATTAACACATTCCCGCTCTTTGTGCCAAGGTCAGTTATAAAAAGGTTAAATAAGGTCGGTCCAAAAACCGATCCTTGAGGGACTCCGTTAGTAACCTCCTTCCAACCTGACAGTTCACCTTTCAGCACGATCCGCTGTAATCTCCCCTTTAACCAGTTCCTTATCCACTTTACAACTTTCACATTCATCCCCATCTTTTCCAATTTAACTAACAGTTCCCCATGCGGAACCGTGTCAAACGCCTTACTGAAATCGAGGTAAATTAGATCTACCGCATTGCCCTTGTCTAAGTAATCCGTCACCTTCTCAAAGAAGGAGATCAGGTTGGTTTGGCACGATCTACCTTTAGTAAATCCATGTTGCAATTTGTCCCAATTACCATTGACCTCCATGTCCTTAACTACTATCTCCCTTAAAATTTTTTCCAAGACCTTACACACGACAGACGTCAAGCTAACAGGCCTATAATTACCCGGATCACTTTTATTCCCTTTCTTAAAAATAGGAACTACGTTAGCAATTCTCCAGTCGTACGGCACAACCCCCGAGTTTACCGATTGCTTAAAAATTCTCGCTAACGGGCTCGCAATTTCACGCGCCAGTTCCTTTAATATCCTCGGGTGGAGATTGTCCGGTCCCTCCGATTTTGTCCCATTAAGCTGTTCAAGTTTGGCCTCTACCTCAGATACGGTAATCCAGATTCCACCACATCCAGATTCCCGTTTGTCATCCCTCCATCATCCCTAAACTCCTCACTAGTCTTATTAAAGACCGAGGCAAAGTACTTATTTAGATATTGGGCCATGCCTAGGTTATCCTTAACCTCCGTTCCATCCTCAGCGTATAGCGGCCCCACTTCTTCTTTCTTTGTTTTCTTCTTATTTATGTGGCTGTAGAACCTTTTACTATTGATTTTGATTCCCTTTGCAAGGTCCAGTTCTACGCGGCTTTTAGCCTTCCTCACTTTATCCCTACATGTTCTGACCTCACTAAGGTAGCTTCCCTTACTAATCCCGCCTTTTTTCCACTCCCTGTAAGATTTCTGCTTTTTCCTAATCCCCTCTCTGAGTTGCTTGCTCATCCAGCTTGGCCTACTACTCGCGCCCATGGTTTTTTTCCTCTTTCTTGGGATGCAGGCTTCCGACAGTTTCTGCAGCTGCGACTTAAAGTAATTCCAGGCCTCCTCCACATTTAAACCCACAAGTTCCTCCGTCCAATCCACTTCCCTAACTAATTTCCTTAACTCTTTGAAATTAGCCCTTGAGAAGTCGAAAACCCTAATCCCAGATCTACGTTTGTTTATCCTTCCATCTAATTTGAATTGAATCAGCTCATGATCACTCGAACCAAGGTTGTCCCCTACCACCATTTCTTCTACAAGGTCCTCACTACTCACCAAAACCAAATCTAAGATGGCATCCCCTCTCGTAGGTACTTCAACTACTTGATGAAGAAATCCATCTGCTATCACATCCAGAAAAATCTGACCCCTATTATTCTTGCAAGCACTCGTCCTCTAGTCTATATCCGGGAAGTTGAAATCTCCCATAATCACACATTGCCCCTTAGTGTTTACTTCGTTAAAAACATTAAAGAGGTCTCTATCCATATCCAAATCAGACCCCGGCGGTCTGTAGCACACCCCAAGCACTATCTCAGGGGAAGCTCTAGTAGCTTTTTTACCCAGTGTGATTTTTACCCAGACAGATTCCGTCCTATCCATTCCATCACTTCTTATTTCATTACAGTTCACCTCATCATTGACATACAAAGCTACTCCTCCACCTTTGCCTTTCTTCCTATCTTTTCTAAACAGCACATAGCCTTCAATACCCGTACTCCAGTCATGAGTACTATTCCACCAGGTTTCTGTTATCCCTATAATATCCGGTTTCACTTCCTGCACCAGTAGCTCCAGTTCCTCCATCTTGTTCCCTAGGCTCCTCGCATTAGTGTACAGACATTTTAATTTTTGACGTTTGGCGTCAGTGACATTCTTTCCCCCGTCATGCACAGACCTTCTACCACCAGCATCACCCGTTAGGCTAGTTTCAACTCCGCTTTTCCTCCTTTGGTCAATTCTTCGGTCCACAAGGATATCCCTTCTCACTTTGTTTGCTTCCCTCTCCAGGTTAAATTCCGGCGTGGAGATCTCCTGAACATCTCCCAACCATCTCCCCCAACTTCCTAGTTTAAAGCTCTCCTAATGAGGTCGGCAAGGGGAAGATTCCCAAGGGGAAGATTTGCTTCAGAAACTATGTTGGGACAATTACTGCAGTAAACACGAGGCCAACATGGCAACTGACTGCTGTTTACTGCCAAGCATCTTATAGAAACATCTTGTCTTATTTTGTAAACTATGGGATTGTTACAGGATCCTTGGAGCTTTCCTCCAGATGAATATAGAGACCTACCTATAGACTGATTACAAGATACAGAATCAGTGTGCATGCTTGCTGGTGGACACAAGCTGATGGGTGAGAGGATGCCCTATCTTCTGGACCCTACCAAGTTTACAATCCACTCAAGTGGATTTCATGACCATAGAATTTGAAAATTTGGTCAATTTAATGATTTCTGATGTTTTCATTTGAAATGTCATGGTGTAATTGTTGGGGTCCTGCCCTAACATAGGGTTTTTTGGGGGGATAGGGGTGTGTGGCAGCCAAGGTTCCTGCAACCAGAGGAGCCTTCCAATCTCCCTCATGCTGCTGGGAGTGCCCCAGTCAGGGGCTCCTAGCTGCAAGTCCCAACCAGGCTGGGTGCTCCCAGCAGCACAAGGGAGATGGGGAAGGACTTATTTCATGGTCCGTGACATGTTTTTCACAGTCATGAAATTGGCAAGGCCCTACCTGTCTTAGAATCTATTGCTTTATCTGTGTGAAGATTTGCCATGAGTTAGGTTTATAGCTTTGAATGTGAGCAATAGTCAGCATTCCTATAGGCAAGTAAATCCACTACAAAGAGCAGGGGTAAGCTGTAGAAGACCTTGGAGATGTAAATGATAAACTTGTGTTTACACTGGAAAAGGGATTGGCGATGTGGTGTGAGGATGGAGAAAGGAGAGGGTTATTATCCAGGAAGACTATCTTTAATAGCTTTTGAATGACTTGAGGCGTAAAATTGTAGCTTCCAGAGAAGGTCAGTTGATAGTATTATTTTCTAACTTCTAATCATGTCTTGATAAATTTTTGGAGGGTTGCATGCCATAAAACATCTTGTTGGTGATTGTTCATTTAAGAATATTGTGATATGTACACTTCTGTGGATCTCAAAGTTCTTTGCAAAGGATGAGGAAGTCTTCTGTTATCCCCATTTTGCAAATGGGTAAACTGAAGAAAGGGAGATTAATGTGCCATATTCAAAGAACTTTTATAGGCTGCCAAAGAGGAACACTGAGTGTGTTGGATCCAGAGTTTCATCATAAACTGATAGTACCTGAAGATCATCTGCATTCAGATTCTTCAGTAGATGTTGTCAGTCCTTCTTAGCAATTGTATTACAGCATGGACATTCCTTCATTTATCAGCTCATGCAAAGGCAAATGCCATCTCTGACTCTTCTGAAACGGGAAGCTTTGAACATGAAGCACTTGAATATGGAACCTAATGTATCAAATTTGAGGAGAAAGTCAGTCTTACTCAGAAAAACTGTTCAGTATGATGATTTGTTCAGCTTGCTCCACACCCTTAAAAAAGCTCAGCAAATGTATTTGATCATGTTCCTCATGACTTATACTGATGTAGAGTATTTGTAATGATTGTCCATAGAAAACCAAACTCCTACCTCTGTATGTAAACTGCAAAGTCTGGTACTGGAGGTGAAAATGCTGGGGAGTACAAAATGTGACATTAGCAAACTTGATGTAATTTCCTGGCAGTGGAAATAGCTTGAGTAAATTCGGGGGTGTCACTATTTGTTTTTGTTTTTTTATTTTGGGAGGAAGAGAGGTTCTGAGCAAGAATCTCCTTTAATTTTAAAGGACTACTTCAGTAAAATATTACAAGGCTTGGATACTATGCTGGACATGGAATAAATCTTAAAATAGATTGAGTGTTATACTGATTGCATTTGCCCACATTCAAACTGTCTGCAAATGTTGTAGCGCTTCAACCACGTCATTCACTATGTAATACTGACTTATGCAGTGAATGAGGAGGGCTCTGTGAGGGAGAATCAGTATGTGATCATGTAACTAAAGACTGTCATAATTGAACTTTATTTTGCAACCCTAACAATATTTGTGCCGTTTCTTAGAATAGAATTTTCTAGGCCTTATCTACTATCTAATGTACCCCCATGGCTAATCATCAGGCTTTAAACCTGAAACTTTCAAATCCACAGTGTAGACATTTTTCACCAGTGCCAAAGGAGCAGTAGTTAACTGCCATTGGTAGTAAGCTAATATCCTCTGTAGACTTCTGTATAGAAAGGACATATCGATAATCCCATGCATGTGTAAATAATTACATATTGGCTGGCCCACTGAGATGTGTGAAGTAGAGCTAAGGGAGGACACAAGCTATTGTTACCAGTCCCAGCATATGAACTATTGGGACAGAAGCAGGGTTGTTTTGGTTAAGAATCTTAACCTCTGGAATGTGTTTTGGTCTTGCTCTGACACTTCACGGTGCACTGTTATGCTCATTTATTTCTGGTCTAAGTAAGTACGTTCTTGAAAAGGGTTGATGGTAGGTGTGTTAAGGTGATGATTAGTTTACTTTATTTACTTACCTAGTGACTTCATGGATAGAAACATTTTAAAACTGATCACTGCAATTTCTCTTTAAGGTCCTTGGTATGACAGTAATGGGCATTTTAGAAATGCATGTAAAATAAGGGGTTTAATCATCCATTTGCCATTATCATGAGTGGAAGCTGTACACCTGAAGGTATTGAAATAGGGCTGAAATTAAATCCCCAACTGAACTGTAAACTCAGAGCCCTGAAGCTGGCCACAATATTGACTGTGGGTTCTATGTGCTACTGCAATACTGAATAATAACAGGTGCATTGTCCATGTCCGATGATAAAAACTTAATTTTTAATAAAAAAAAAAATTAGTTCAACAGCTGCATAAAACTGGTTTGAACCTTAGCTGAATGACATTAATTTTTATTTTTAAAACTCCATTTATCAAAACTGTAACATTCTCCAAATTAAAACAATTACATTTTTTAAACTGTCTTGCAGGTGGATTCGCCAATGAACTTAAAACATCCTCATGATTTGGTGATACTAATGAGACAAGAAACAACAGTAAACTACCTCAAAGAGCTGGAGGTAATGCAGTGTTGTGAGGATTAATACATTACTGTTAAGTGCTTTGATGAAAAGGCTGTGTAAATGCCAAGTAAGGATAGAGCTGTGAGCAGGGAATGTAATTAACCTGTCTGAGTGTGCAGTGATGTTTCAGTGGAAGAATAAGGAATTCTTCCCTGACTTCATAGGATTTTTATACTGGAAGTTTGGTAAGTCTGGCATTATTGTCCTGGGTTGTATTGCTAAAGATATCAATATTCATAACATTATCCAGAAAACCTACATTAGGTTTTTTTAAAAATATTCCTGCTAAATTATATGATTCTGTCACATGGAGTAACAAATTCCACAGACTGCTATACAGAGAAGTATTGCTTGGAATTGTAAATTGGTTTAGCTGCTATTTAGAATGGTCCCTGTGGCTGATCATTTCCCACAGTGCTTGTCACTGTTTCTCAGTCATGACTCTTCTTTGCAGGAATTGACTCTCCTGCACAGACTGGGAAGCAAATCACCTATGTTTTTCCTCTCAGGTCCTTTTATTATTAAGGGAGAAGGGATGAGAGCCCAGCTCCTCTGACAAGTGGTTTGACGTAGTCTTTAAATCACTGCAATGGAGCCTAAATACTGTGTTTATAGGCAACTTAAAATGCATAAAATAGACTGTAAACTCTTCAGGATAGTAGGGTCAGTGTAACGTCAGCTTTTTGAAAGTGACTGGCAGGCAATTGATGCCTAAAATAATTCACTGAGTAAGCAGACTATCGAAAAGCTCTTTTGTGTACATGGTGCTGTAAGTGCATGCAAACCCTTGTGTAGTATTGCTTCCAAATTCACAGTTACATGATATTGTGCTTTTGAATGCTTTTCTGCTGCAATGTTAAGTCAAAGGCGTGTATTGATTATCTCATTGTTTAATACATATAAATGCTTCTGACACTTAATAGATCTTCTACCTGCAGTTCTAGGTGAGAATCAGTTATGACTTACTATACTAGATCAGTTCATTGTTCCACTGTCCTGCTTCCAGCGGTAGTCAGTACCTGATGTTTCATGGGAAAACAAAAATTCCTTTGCCCAGTTGTTCATGAGGAGTGGGTGGGGGCAGAATTATTAACTCTTCCATCAAAACCTACCCAACTCAGGTCATGCTTAGCATGCAGGAGTCTTAATGGTCATGGTTGTAAACCTATCAAGTTCTTTAAGTCCAGCCATGACATCTGTGTTTACTTCTGGGGGGCAAAGGTTTGAGGAATGTTACAGGAAGAGTGTAGTGGGTTGCTCTCACCTTTTTGAGCGCTCTCTTGCTGTCTGCTCATGTCTACCACTCTCTTTGGCTACCAGTGCTCTTTGCAGACTGTCTGCCTTTTGTGGCCCTCTGGCCAGGTCACACAGTCCAAAATACCTTCCAGGGCATAATGAACTCAGAAATAAAAACAGTTCCTTGCCCTTCTGGGCCGATTTATAAACAAAATAGATTCTGACCCCTTTCTGGGTTAAATTCCCTCTCTGGAATTGAATCAGCAGGGTCCCATCTGCCACTGATTGCCTCTAGTGATGAGGCTGGACCTGGTCTGGTTCCTCTGGCTGCCACCTAGGGGGCACCCCTCTGGCTCCACCTTGGAACTGACTAGCTGGCCACAGGCAGCTCCTTTTATTTTGGCCTGATGGACCTTGATTGGCTTTTGCTAGTCCCCAGCTCTTCTGACTACTGGAGGACCAGATCTCACTGGTTTTGAAAATGGCTGTTCTTTTCCTCTCAACTGTTTCCTGGGACAAGGTGCAGTAGAGCAGTGGGGCCTCCAGTGTGGGTCTGCAAAGGCCTGGTACACCCTGTCACAAGGAGTCTACACTTCATATGGTAGTGTTTCCTCTTTCTGTTTTGTAAATTTACTTATAGTGAATTTTGAGTGGTCTTTGGTCATGCGTCAGGGACAGGGAGAAACAAATGAGGATCTGGTCAGTTCATGCTGGTTTTTTTTTTCTGTAAACATATATATCTTGGCTAAATCAAAATATCTGTTTTTAAAAAACAAAACTCTGAAATCAAGGAAAATATCTCTGATTTTTTAAGGGAAGAAGGGAGACCTTCTTAGGTGGTGGTAGTGGTTTGAATGGGCTGCTTTGTTAAGAAACTTGGTTTAAGAAAGTGTCCTATCAATGGGGATAGCTTATTTCCTTAATATATGCCTGTGTCTATTTCTGTTATGCCTGCAGAAACAGTTAGTTGCACAAAAGATTCATATAGAGGAGAATGAAGACAGAGACACAGGGCTGGAACAAAGACATAATAAAGAGGATCCAGACTGTATTAAAGCAAAGGTGCCGTTGGGTGACCTGGATCTGTATGATGGCACATACATCACCTTAGAGAGCAAAGATATCAGGTAATGAGATGAGACTCTTGTTCCTTTAATGAGGTTTTACAAAATGAAAATTAAATCTGGGAGGGATCAAAAAAATTCATACAGATAATTTAAAAAAAAATTCAGATGCTAGTTCCTATGGATGGCAGCTGTTTTTATTGTGAGTTTTAATGTTGGAGGGGTTTTCACTATATGTAGAGGAGCACTGCTTTCCTCCACCAAACTAATGCAATTCAGTCCTGACTTGTAGTGTTGCATTCCGGGGCTTCCATACAGCTCTGCCAGTGTCCGTCTATGATGATCTATAAAGATTTTCCTGTTCCAAACCAGGATTTTTCCTGAGCAATGACTGTCGGTCATGTGTGTCAGGTACACTGTGTTTTTTTGGTTGAGGTGGATAAACTTACTCTGAGGAGCAGACTGAAACTACCAATTTCATTTTTAACCCAAGACAGATTTGAAGTTTTATCTCCAGAGGTAGAAAGTTAATGCATCAAATGTTACTTAACCCCAATGCTTGAAAAGAAAAGGCATACAAATAGTCCATGTGAAGTTCAACTTTTTTGGTGGTTCATCTGCCATTCTTCAGGCCTGAGCTTCCTGTCTTGCCATGTGCGCACTTGAGGTGCGGAGAAGGGTTACTTTATTAAAAACCTCTTCTCCCTAGAGCCGAGTTGTCTAGCCCCATTTCCAGCTTCTACAGGCTTCTCTTCACCGTTCATAATATTTGTATATCACAATCTCTGTCTTCTCTGGTCAGACTACATTGCTATTTGCCTTTATAGATGGAAGAAAAACAAACACAGTGGGGTGGACAGATGTTCCTCAAAATGTATGACCAAAATCTCCCAACTAGTATCTTTCTAACTATCAGTCTCTCTTCTAAGACAGCTAACAATTCACTGATTTGGGCCAAGCTCCGAACGTGCAGTACTCCTATCCCTTTATAATGGCTCAGAAATCCGAGGGAGTGATACAGTGGTGCTAACTAGCTCAAACTCAGAAGTTAGCTCATTAAAAGTAGTGGTCAGTTTAGCACAAAATATTGGCATTCCTGACTAACTCTGATTCACTAGTGCCTCTTGTTAACTTTATGGATGCTGTGTTTAATAAGTTGCTTTCTGGTTTTAGTCCTGAAGACTATATAGACACAAAGTCTCCTGTACCTCCAGACCTAGAACAACCAGACTGTACAAAAATTCTACATCTTCCATATAGCATTCATGCTTTTCAGCACTTAAGGGTAAGTAGGTAATTGCAGAGTGTTTCTCTTCCTCCTGCCTAATGGCCAAACCTACACTAGTAGAGATTTGCTGTTATAGCTATTGTCAAACTTTCCTAGTTGAAATGCAGCCTATAGCAGCAAAAGAGTGCTTTTTGTCAATATAGCTTATGTAGCTCCTCCCATTCACCTTAATCTACACCAGGGCTTTTGTGGTACAGAAATGTAAAAGAATCGTACCCCTAAGCAACATTACTGTTATAACAAAGTTTCTAGTGTAGACTTGGCCTTAATGTCTGTCTCTTGATATTATTTTTCATTTCTGTTAAAGCCATTTATTTTTAAACAGTGTTTCTGTTATTTCTGGGGGAAGGCAATAAGAGAGGATATTCTTGCAGTTGAAGCAGGAACCGGGATTTCTTAGTTCTATTCCTGGCTGTGTTACCTTGGACAAATTTGTTTTCCATAATTTTTAAAAGCATCCACTCACTTCTTGGGTGCTCTGATTTTTGCAGTGCCTAGTCTGACACATTTTAAGCCTGACATTCTATAGAGGTACTAGCACCCAAAGCTAAAATCAGTGGGAACTGCTAGTGTTCAGAACTACAGAAAATCAAGTCCTAGTTAGTTATCTCAAGTTAGGGGTGTGTGTGTGTGTGGGGAGGACGGGACCAGGATGAGAGGCTGCTTTTGGAAATGTGTGCATTAATTTCATTCTAGTGTTTTACCATCTGTAAAAGAGTGGGTATAATGCTGTTGTCTCAAGAGTGAAGCTTAAAGTTTGTCAAGTGTTTTTAGATTGAAGATGCTACAGAAGCACAAAATATATTGTAATTTTTCCTGAAATCTACTTTATTGTACTCTGATAACATCTAAAATTTTCAATAGACATTTATTGTGTTCTTTCCTCAATTTAGGGTGTTCAAGAGAGAGTTAATCTTTCTGCACCCTTGTTACCTAAAGAAGATCCTATCTCCATTTACTTATCCCGACGTTTAGGAAGAAGTATAGAGGACATAGGCCATCGCATTTATGAAGGTCTAATGAAGGTAAGGCAGTAGGGAATTTCATAATTGTAGCATGCCCAAGAAGAGTCTCAAGAAGCTCTTGTGCTGCTGAACATGCCTGGTATGTGTAGTGTACAGCACTATAGGTAGGTAGTGTCTGGTCACGTAGTATTCATCATGCAGAAGTACCAACAAATATTGAAATCCCTGGTACATGGGGCAGCATTTCAGTGTTCTCCTTGGAGTGATTGCTCATATGCATTCCACTTAGGTGTGTGCGCGCCCTCGTGCACGGTCTCTGGAGAACTTTTTCCCTAGCAGCCCCCTGTAGGGGCTGGTCTCAGCAGCCCCTGGAGTGCCGCCCTCATGCGGCGGTATATAGGGCGCCACCGGCCCCTCCCCTCCTCAGTTCCTTCTTTCCACCCGTGACGGTGACTGGAAATAGCCTTGCTCCCGCAAGTACCAATTCCCTTTGTTTGTGTTCGTGCTAGTCAAAGCTCTGTAGCTAGTTGTTACGTAGTTGTTAGTTAGTTAGATAGGAGTCCCTGAGGGACTTAAGGTGGACGGGCATGTCCCGGCCACCTGGATTTGAGATGCCCTCCCCCCCCCCATCGGTGCCTTAAGCGTGCCGGGGGGGGAGGGGAAGCAGCACTGTTGAGCTGTTCCCCGCTGGCGCCAGGCTTGACTCAGCACCGAGTAGCACCCCTGGTGCCGAAGAGGAAGAGCAGCGTGTGGAGCGCGGACACTCCCCTGCACCGTGGGTATGGGCAGGGTCGAGGGTGGGGATGCACCAGCCACGGCCCGTCGAGCCCTCTCTGGAGCCTGCATCCCTGAGCAGGGAGCCACCTCCGACTCCTGGGAGTGGGAGAGTGCCCCTGCCAACACCGTCGGCACCAGAGGCTTTTTGGCAGCAAGACCCTTGTCGGCCTGCTTATGCCGCTTCCACCCACCCCCCACACCCACACCTATCCCCCCCACCTCCCCTCCCCCACTGAGGGAGAAGGGGCCGGTGCCCCAGGGCAAGCCCGCGTTGGGTCCGCCCGAAGATCAGTGGAGATCCCCGGTACGGGGAAGCAATCTCCTGCTGGATGGCAACGGGGGCAAGCGAGATGCTCCCCCAGGACGGACCTGGCACCGAGTAGTCACCCAGTAGGACCTCGGTTGCCGTGGAGCACTTGGCACTGAGGGAAAGTGCTCGGCACCAAGGAGAGGACTCAGCCACTGGGGGACTCCCGGTTGCCATTGAAAGGTCTCGGCACCGAAGGGTCAGCCCCGGTAGGACCCGATGCCGCGCCCTCCCCCCCCCCCCTCCCCGTGGCACCGAGGTGCAGCATGGGACTTGGCACCCGCAGGGCTCAGCGCTGAAGGGTCCGCCCCCTGCTCTGAGACGCAGCGCAAGACCCGGTACCGGTGCTGGACTCGGCACCAAAGGGACCGCCCGCACTTGAGGCACGGCACGGGACCCGGTGCAGCCGCAGGACTTGGGGCTACAGGGTCACCCCTCCCCCAGCACCAAGACCCGGCGCGGAACCCGGTGCTGCTGCATCAGAGGCGGCGCTCCGGGGTTCCCTCCTGCTGGCACCGCGGGGCGGGACCCAGTGCCACCAGAGCTCTCAGCGCCAGGGGGTCCGCCTCCACTCTGGGCCGCAGCGTGGGACCCGGTGCCGCTCCACTGGGGGCGGCACTTCAGGGTTCCCTCCCCTGGCACCAAGAGGCAGCATCGGTGCAGGGGCTGCTGCAGCGCCCGGCACTAGGGGGTCCACCCCTCTCTGGAGTGCGGTACGAGACCCGGTACTGCTGCAAGACCTGGCGCTCCCACCCCCCGACCCCGCGCAGAGGCATGGAGCGGACCCTGAGGGACAGCGCGGGACCAGGTGCTGATCCGCTGAAGGCAGGGCTGCGGGTCCCCTCCTCCCGCTGCCAAGACGCGGCATGGGGGCAGGGGCTGCCGCGACTCCCTGCACTGGGGGGTCCACTCCCATGTGGAGGCGTGGTGCAGCCCCGGTGCTGAGTGATGGCTCGGCCGGGGAAAAAAAGGCAAACCAGCAGCGGCAAAGCCAAAAAAAAAAAAAAAACCCAGAAGGCGGGGCCCCCACACCTGTGCCACTGCAGGGCTCGGCGTAGGGGGGTCTTTCCCCTGTACTGGGGCGGGCGGGGGGCCCACCCCGGCAACTTGGGGTCCACCTGCACAGAGGTGGTGTGGACCCTGGTAGCTAAGCAGAGACCACAGCCAAGGGAGCTCGTGGCAGGCTTGGCACCGCAGGGATTGGGGCGGTGCCGGACCTGATCACCAGGGGGTGAGCGACACTGCGGAGCCCTCGGTGCCAAGGCAGCACGTCAGTGCCGGGAGCTCCCCAGAGCACGTCTCCTCCCATCCGCACCACTTGTGGTGGGTGAGGCGGTCTTTGTCGTCCTCCATGCTGTGAGAGGCGGGGGGACGATCCCTGGCAAGGCGCAGCACCTGCAATGCGGGAAAGCCAGGGCCCACGGGTGTGGTGGCTCGGGGTCCCAGAACAGGGGGGCACGGTCGGCCTGCGTTGGCCCCAAAGGCAATGGCAGCCTTGTTGGCCCCCATGGCCATCCAGATGGGACCAGGGCTGCCCATCTCGTACAGCGGGGGTGCGGTCTTGGCACAGGTCGGGGCAGGGACTCCGCTCCTTGGATGAGGAGTCAGATCCCATGGAGAGACCCCCCTGTGGGCGCACTCCTTTGGTGTGTGGGGAGCACCCGCGGGATGTGCCGTGGCAGTCCCCTTCCTCCTGCCTGGGGGGGGCAGTCTTCCGGGATTGCATGGCACCACCGGAAGGTTTTGGGGCACACTGGGAGCTGCTCAGGAGGGTGACCTCTCACTGGAGGCCAAGGTTTCCTGCTTCAGTGGGCTGGCAGTGGCAGCCCCAGTGTGGGTGGCCCCACTGGTCCACGATGGGACCCTTGAGGCGATGAGGCCCTATGGAACACCCCCCACCCCCACCCCCATCGCCTCTACGTCAAAGGTGGCAGCGGGGGAGTGTTATGTCCCGGCCGAAAGGTCCAGGCTGTTGATTACTCAAGACCCGGCCCTTGGATTCAGGGTGCTGTGTCCCGGCTCATTGTCCGCGGCAGCCCTGTAGGTCAGGTTTGCCAACCATCAGCCCTCTGGAGTGGATAGGGATTTCACTGTAAAATGCCCTCAGGCGGCCTGCTAAGACCCTGCCGTGGGGCCAGGGCACAGACTTCACCACTGTCCTGGATGAGCAATTCGTAGTACTGGGGCAGCACCCTAGATGTTCAGGAACACTGCTGATTCAGCAGCTAAGGCCATAGCCTCCGTCATTGCCACGACGAGGCGTTCGTAGCTGCAATCCTTGGGCCTGTCCCAGGAGACGCATTGATCGTTCAGGGCTTCCCCTGCGATGGGTTGGTCTTCCTCTCTGATCAGACCACTGTGAAGCTTCATGGTCTGAGGGACTCCGGGGCCACACTTTGCTCTCTGAGGCTCTACATGCCAAGGCCGCCTAACCCTTTACACGTAGGGACAGGAATGGGGGCTTATGGCAGCTCCTAGTTCATATCTACCTGTGATCAGCAGACAAAGGGTCGTAGTGGCTGCCCACCTGAGACATAGTATAAACAGATATTCCCTTGCCGGGTTGTCTGGATGGCGTGGGACAGATCCAGGTCCTGAGTGTGGGAGACCGTGGCCCTCTTACTCTTCCTCCACGTGCAGCAAGCTGGCATTACTCATTGGCGAGTGCTTCCCAGGCCAGAGCCTTCCCTCCCCAGCCAGATTTCGAGGCTATGGTCCATAACATCTCCCAGATGCACCAATGTCCACGACAGCATCTAAGACGCTGCCTGCAGTTATTAGGTCCCTGCGTATATGTAGCAACACTAGGCTGCCGGAGACTCAGATTGCTTCAGGTGTAGGTGGGCTCGATATAGGCACCAAACAGCCACCCAGTAGATTCCCTACCTGCGCTAGCCTCCCTGCACTGGTGAAGGCCTTGCGGGGCATCCCGTTCAGGGACTGGTTCCTTCGGTCAGGGTACAGGTGCCGGCACATCAGTGCAAAGGAGGGGAGGAGCACACTCCCCGACCCTCTGAAAGAAAGCCCCCCGTCCGTCAGTTTTCACAGCGAGGCATGATCTCCACTTAACTGCCTCTCACCTCCCAGGTGTCAGGAGCAACGAGGTGGATCGCCTCAGCAGGTTGTCTCTTCCGCGCTGTGACGGGTCCTGGCATTCATAGGTCATGCCTATGTTTCTCCCCAAAGGGGGGTATTTTCCAGCTGGACCTTGTCACATTGGTCTGGGACACAGTGTCCAAGGTTCTGCTCCCTCCAGGGTAGCGAAACTGGGTCGCTTCCAAAGCACTCCTCAGTCGGGGCAGATATCTTACTGATTGCTCCAGCCTGATCAACACAGAACTGGTTCAGCATGATGCTGGACTGTCCGGTCGCCCCGACAGGTAACTCCCCCAGGACCTGGGGTACCGGGTGCACCTGGACCTGCTGACAGAGGGAGGGGAGGGCCTGCTTGGTGCAGGCCCAGCGAGCCCTGCTTGGCAGCAGGAACCCTCCGCACAGGTTGCATATCGGGTTAAATAAATATGGTCCACCTGTTGGGCAGAGTCCTGGGGCGTCCTGCCAAGACTCTTGCTGGCACAGGCAATCTTGGAGTATCTGCTCCAGCTGAAGCCTAAGGCCTAGTCCTAGCCTCATTGAAGATTCACTGGTCACTCGTCCTGGCCTCCCTTCAGCTGCTCGAAGGGATGTCCCCAGATCAGCTACCTGCCTCAAGAGTGCAGTGAGATTTATCTGCAGGCACACGACCCGGTGCCTCCTTGGGTTCTCGACCTGGCCCCCTCGAGATGCTTGGGGCCCCTTTTGAACTCATGTCTCTATGCCCCGGCTCATGCTTTCACAGAAGGTAGCCCCCCCTGGTGACTATCACTTCGGCAAGAAGCTTTTCTGGCACTAAGGCCAGGACCTTGGAGCCTCCTTATACAGTATTCTATAAGGACAAGGTCCAACTTCACCAACATTTGGATTCTCTGCCCAGAATGGGTTCCTATCTTTCGTTGTAATCAAGATAAATTTTCTCCCCATGTTTTTTCCAAACCACATGGCGGGGAGGAGGTGAGGAGATCGCGTTTGTTGAAATGTAATAAGCCCTAGCCCTTTGCGTCAGGCATATATAGTTGTTCCAGGAAGTGAACCCCTTGTTCCAGCAGTAATCCAGATGAAAAGGTCACCAGCATGTCTCCGCGCAGACCACCCCCTGCATCAAGTACTGCTCTGTGCTGCTGAAAAGCACCACTTTCAGAGGTCATCACAGCACCCTCAACCAGTGCCCGGGCCACACCCGTAGTGGGCACCTTTGCACAACATCTGCAAAGCCACCGCCAGGTCGCCAGTGCACACTTTCATGTCGCACTACGCCAGCAGACAAGGGAGGGCGCAAGTTTCAGCAGAGCCATGCTGCGGGCAGCTCACCTGTAACTCCTACCCACCTCCAGAATATGGCTTGGTAATCACCTAAGTGGAATGCATATGAGCAGTCACTCGAAAGACAAAACATGGTTACTTACCAGTAACTGTTGTTCTTCGAGATGTATTGCTCATATCCATTCCACGCCTACCCTCCGTCCCCACTGTCGGAGTCGGCAGAAAGAAGGGACTGAGGAGGGGAGGGGCCGGTGGCGCCCTATATACCGCCGCATGAGGGCGGCACTCCAAGGGGTGCCGAGACCGGCCCCTACAGGGGGCTGCTAGGGAAAAAGTTCTCCGGAGACCACGCAGTAGGGTGCGCACACACCTAAGTGGAATGGATATGAGCAGCACATCTTGAAGAACAGCAGTTACTGGTAAGTAACCATGTTTTTTCCACTGGAAGGCCAATACATCATGGGAAGCCATATCTTTCACTACCATGAGGATCAACAGCCAAAGAAGTAAAAGGACATTATTTTAAGTTCACCTTTAGTAAATAGTGAGATGTAGTTCATCAAACCAGAAAAAATACACACCCATCACCTTTACAGCCAAGTTAGCTTGAACATTTGGAATAGAGCTTAGGTAGTTAAAGGGGAAAGGCATCAAAAAGAGAAAACAATGGAAGCAAAATGGCCATTTTCTCAAAGATTTTTCTTCACTATGCTGCAGCGTACATTCCTTGTTCAGCTTTAAAATAAAAATGATGGTGCTTAAACTGTCACTTCAGGCACTTCTCTCATTCCAAACCATCACCCTTGTGAAAGTTAATGTTAGGGTTCAAATACCCTTGATGCATTTACATGCTGATTCAGTCTCCCTTTAAATAATCCCAACTCCTATTGAAGGCCAATGTTGTTGCAGAAGGATAGGAGTAACTGAAGGCATGTTCAGAGTTTAATTTTTGCCTCCTTTACCGTTTAGGAAGCATACTCAGCCTGTTGATTTAGACTTTGGCTCTTGCATTTTTACAATTCATGTGTTTTTTCTTACAGAATTCTTCTTCCTGGGTGCTGTATAATATGGCCTCATTTTATTGGCGAATAAAGAATGAGCCATATCAGGTGGTGGAGTGTGCCATGCGTGCTCTCCACTTCTCTTCCAGGTGAGAGCTGTTCATAAAGGTTCCTTTTCCAGTCTGCTTTCTATTTATCCTCAACAGTACACATTTTTTTAGTTACTGAAAATTGTATCTTAAGAAAATAAGTGATGGCCGTCTCTATTCAGTAGACTGTGTTCCACTATTAAATAGCTGTTAAGAGGGTCAAATAACCAGGAGGTAAAGGATAACAATTTCATTCAGTTTACATTAGAATTGTGCAGTCTCTCACTTCAGTAATCCACAAACCTGACAATATCAGAAGAATGACAATATACCAGGTTTTTAGTACAAATCTATAGGCCAAGTTCTATAGAGAAGGTGTCATGTTTTAAACTATTTTGGCTAGATCATGCATTTAAGGCATGAAGTCAGTATTGCATACTTTCAACATTTACTAATAGCTGTTAGTTTTAGAAAGCCCTTGTAATATGTGTGGAGAGCATGTGAAAATCATGCATAAGAACACTCATCAGGAACCTTTTTTGTTTTTTGTTTTTTTCCTTTTTCTCTAGGCACAATAAAGATATTGCACTGGTAAACTTGGCAAATGTTCTACACAGGGCTCATTTCTCAGCAGATGCAGCCATCGTGGTCCATTCTGCTCTGGATTACAGCGACTTCTTTACCAGCTATTACACTTTGGGAAACATATACGCAGTAAATAAGATTTTATTTTCCAGAACTGCAGAAAACCAGATAGTGTAATTTAATCTCTTTGGCTAGAGTTGCAGCACTTTAAAATACAGAGGAATGATCAAACAATCCTGCAATAAGTTTCACACATCATTCAAGTTTGGTGTTTTAAAATGGTTGGATTCAGACCTCTTTGCAGAGAAATTAATCTTTCAGCTACAAAGAAAAGCTTATATCTGCTGTTAGAGCAACACCAAAGAGGTATTTTCTTCATCTTCTAGCTGATTTACCAAAAAACGTGGTTGCAAATTCATAGGAGATGGGCTGCTGATTAAAACAGAAATCATAAACTGAAGTAAAAAAATGATCTTTATTAAGCGCCGCAAGTGTTTTGTTAAATATTGCTGAACAGTGGCTAACTTTCTCTCTCTTTCAATCATTCTTCAGATGCTTGGGGAATACAACCACTCAGTCCTGTGTTATGATCATGCTTTACAGGCCAAACCAGGGTTTGAGCAAGCAGTAAAAAGGAAGCACGCAGTCCTCTGTCAGCAAAAACTTGAGCAGAAACTGGAAGCTCAGCATAGGTAACTGAGAAATACATCCTCTGAGAAGCCTAACAAAAATTCATATGCAAGTGGTCTCATTCTCAATGTTTTGTTCCTGTGATTATTATTCACATTTGTGGTAAAACAGTGATATGTTTTAACTTATTACAGTTCATTACTCTGTTACATAGTCATAAATCATACTTTTGATTGCCTACAATATTTGTTTCATGTGAATGTGAAACAGAAAAAGCTAATGTGTAAAACAATTCAGCATAAACCTTTCCTGGTATCAAATTTTAAGATCACTTCAGCGAACGTTAAATGAGTTGAAGGAATATCAAAAACAGCATGACCATTACCTGAGGCAACAGGAGATCTTGGAGAAGCACAAGCTGATTCAGGAGGAGCAAATCCTGAGGAACATCATCCATGAAACACAGATGGCAAAAGAGGCACAACTAGGTACGAATTTTGTAACGAGTTCTGAATATTAAAGAGTAAGGTTAATCACTTTCAGTCCGACAGCTTAATGTATGAAAACAATTCACTCCCATATTGGGATGCTCTCAGTGGCCATTTCACTTTGCTTTTGAAACAGTTGTGTGTGAAATGTTCTCAGATCAGTCCATGGGTCCTTGTATGGCAAAGGCAAAAAATCTCTAAAGCAGCACTTAGTTTCAGGGAAAGGCCCTCAGTTAGTACATGTTGACTGACTTAATGAGAAACTGTAGTCCATCATACCTGGAAGTGGAGATGAGGAACATTTAGGAGGCAGAGAAATTGTTCAGGAAAACGTCTGGCAAAAAAAAATCATCCCTCCTACTTAATACAAAGCTATATTTGGATTTTGTTAGATAAGATATTCGAAGGGCTTGTCTACTTAATGAGTTAGTGGTGGGCAGGAAGCCAGGGTGTGCATCTGCAGTGCACTAGTTTGCTGCACTCTAACTTGCCATGTGGACTTTGCTACAGTGCACTAAAAGTTTTGTAGTGCATTTGGATGTACTCCCATTTCAGCTACAGAACTTTTAGTGCATAGGTAGCAGGGTGTGCACAGCAAGCTAATGAACTCCGTGTTCACACCCAGCACTAACTTTCTGAGTAGCTAAATGGTAAGCTATAGGTCCTGGACTTGAGAGAATTCTGAATAAATCCAGGAGACTTAAGGCACTATTAGAACAAACATTTGGAATGTAATGTCACAGCAGTACGGATATTTGTAGTTAAAGGATTATGTGTATCCTACATCTCCAGCATCTGAGCAACCCTTCAGTTTTCTCATCAGCACTCTTGTGCCTATCTGTTTGGAAAAGATTGACTGCCAACAAAGCTGGATGAAGTGCAGAAGGACTGTAGGAAAATGAGCAGGAACTGCAGAATTGGGTATTTCATATCCCAAACTCCATGCAAACTATATTGCAGGAAGCATAGTCAAATGTCATGTAGTCTTTCGCGCACACATTATTTTAGCCATCTTCTTTCAAAGATCTCCTTTAATACTAGTCAACAAGGTATATTGCAACTAAATTCTGACAATGTTCTGCTTTGGTCATCTGGGAAACCCTCTGCTCTTTCACAGCAATGAACTTTTGTTCACGTTTGTGCTCCATAGGGAACCATCAGATTTGTCGGCTTGGCAACCAGCAGCACAGCTTACACTGCCAGTGGGACCAGCCTGTTCGCTACCACCGTGGGGACATTTTTGAAAATGTGGAATATGTTCAGGTTTGTCTACTGTGAATTAGCACCACTACTGCTGTTTACTCAGGAGCAACACAAGTTACTCCCTCCCCTTATTAGCAAATAGTTAATTTTCCTTAAGGCTGACATAAGATATTCGTAATTGTTACCCCCAACAATTCTTGTTAAAAGATCAAAATATAACTTTAGGAACTGTATTGTCCTTCTGCTAACAGAGTTAAGGGCACATTCTGCTAGTGTAATTTTCCTGTGACCATTATGGTAATAGTGGGAGAACTGGAAATAAATCCAGATTCTGGCAGTCCAATGCCTGTTAGCATTCAAAGATGTTTTGTTACATAGGGAGGGGGCAAAATGAGAGCTTTTCTCAACCATCTTTTGGAAAGAATGTTCTACAGTGTATTGTGAAACCCCAACATTGCTATGGAGTCTCCATTGCTGCTTTTTTCCCTCAGTAGAGAATACCCTCTTTCATCAGATGATTTGAGGAGGAGTGTAGTTGTCGTACATGAATGTTATATTTCATACAGCTGGAGGTATGCCTCTAGAAATATGAAGCATCCATTTCCAGTTGTAGCTTCCTTGAAGGACAGAGCAAATCTACACTGGTAACTAATGTATGTAAAGAGCCAAACGCCTTTAAGGAATCATTTCTCCCATTGGATCCAGAAATGGTACTTCTCATAGAATAATGCACTCCACTATGATAGCTGAAAAAGTGTTTAATATAAATAATCATTGGTTTCTACTTCCATGTGTTTTTTTAAATATTTAAAATTGATACAAGTGCTTCCATCTTCCTTGATGTTTTCAGTCCTTGATGAATTATCATTCTAAAAACTTCTGTAACATAGTGAGATTTAAAGGGGAGGGACTCAGCATTAGTCAGTAATATTTTATATTGCTAAAAGGGTGAGTGGGAATGTGAGTTCTGCCCTTCTGACAGTGAATCACAATACTAATGGAGGTGCTGCTGTTCTAGAAGCATAAAATACCAGCTAGTATGCTTTGGGTTTGATAGTGCCTGGAGAAAGCTACTTTTGCAGACTATTTTAACCTATCATATTTGTAAGAAGTTTTACAAAGCCTGGTATTAATAGGAGGGTTTTCACAATATTTCTTAAAAACCAATAAAATAGTATTTATAGCTTTGATCTGCATTTTCTCCTAACCACCCAAATATTGTAATACTGTGCTAGTGCAAGAGGACTAGAAAGTGAAAATGACTCCTAAACTGACCAGTCTAGTTTTGCTGCCAAAGCTAAGGAAATAATTGCAAGAATTAAACAGCCTGAATAAGTGATGAAAACAAATGAAACTTACAAAATCCAGTATTAGTAGTTCACTACTTTGTAAGGAAATGCTATCTAAAATATATTAGTAATGTCCCTATCATTTTCGTCCTTTATCGACAGTTTGGAGAAGACTCCTCAAGATCCAGTATGACATCGGTGAATTTGGATCTCCATGCAAACCAAAGCGATCTCAGCCACTCCTTGCAGTCTTCTCCTGTTGCCCGTTCTATTGTTTCACTGTGGGGCCTGCAATCCGATGCCTACAGAGTAAGCAAACAGCATGAGCTTGCTCTTTTATACAGGGATATCATGAAAGATTGTGTTCTCCTTTACTAAAGGTTTATTCTAAAGCAGCAGTGCCCGACCACTCCTGTGCCTGGTACTCCTGAGTTGTTCTTCATTGTCTCAGATAAGTTGCTCTACTGAACGCTAGTACAGCACTACTTCTGCCTGTCTCCCACTCATTTTTGTGAACTCTACCACATAATGTGGATTTAGGTTGCTCTCATGACTGCAAAATTGGGGTATAGAGCCCAAACTTCTATTCATGATAGAGCAGCACAATTCACTAAAAAGTAAAAGCACTGTGCTGCTATGACCAAAGTCTTGGCTTCATAAATTGGACAATTTCCAGAAAAGTCTTAAAGGAAGAGGTTTTTTCTCTTGTTATCCTAGTGTATTTCTGAGACATTCTTCTCAACTAGTTAATGTAAAGGTTAGCAAGATTGATGAATTATTTCTCAACAGTTTAAGGAATTTTTTTCTTTGCAATTAGGATAAACAGCATATTCTTTGGCCTAAGCGGTCAGACTGTGTAAAATCCTTTCCAACAATCCCGAACGCAGAGGAACTGCCAACCTATTTCCTGCCTCCAGAAAACAGGGGATTCAGGCAAGTGTTTGTTAATTATGAAGTGAAGTTACCCTTCTATGGTTTAATCCTGTTACAGTGATGTACCCATGTTATGAGAGCCCAGGGTTCGCTGACAAACTAGTGTACTATTCTTTTAAAAGAGCTGACTTCCCCTCTGTGATTGGGGTGTTCATCTGTGTGTTCATCTGGCTGATCAATAGCAGTCAGCATTTGTGTTCTTTGAAGGCCCTCCCACTTCACAAAGGGAGTCACAGGCATCCAATGCTCTGTTCACAGTACAGCTAACCAAGTCAGGAGACCAATTCCAAGATGTCTATCTCCTGATCTGGATGTAAGATGGTTTAAAATGCAGTATGGACAGAACAAACCATGTGCCACTCACCTGTCTCCTGTGTTTACATTGCAGCAATTTGAAACATGAGCTCATATCTTCTTTGTTCTTTTCAATGCCAGAGTCCATTCAATTTTGAGTGAAGGAGAGAGCCATGTGCATGGAGAGGCCCAGCTCCCAGATTGTTCCTCTATTACTGACACCCATTACAATGAAACGCTCTACATGTTGGTTAAAGAACTAGATGGTCATCTGGAGCTGAAATTTAAAATGCCAGATGATCATGCAAGACAAGTAAGATGCACTGTTTTCATAAATTTACTTTTTCATTCTGAATGTCTACTTTTTACTGCCTTAGAGCTGAGGTCTTCAAGATATGACACATTCTGGTAACACAAATGTGGACCTGATCTTGCAAAGTGGTGCTCAGTACTTCCATTGGCTTTCCTTTGCTGGGAAGTGAAAGCTCGTAATACCTTGCATGATAAGATCCTATAATGTGGCCTCTTTAAACAGCTATCAAAAGTGTATGAAACAAAAAAAATAGTTAATCTAGAAAGTACTGTTTTCTTCTAAAACCTCTGAAGATCACATGAAAGATGTTCGTTGGCTTTACCACCCCCTTGTTGGCACAGGAGAGATTTCAGCTTCTATCAGATCCAGTAACTTTTGTCTGTTTTCTTTCTCTATTGCTCGCTGTCCCTTGATTGTTTTAGTGGATCTTTAGACTCTCCACACCAACAGCACATCTGTATGTGGTCTGACTTTTCAATTTCAACACACAGAGGCAGCTTAGGATACTACTGGGACATGAGACTGATAGCTATATCCTGTAAAAACTGTTTGAGAGATCATTTTAAAACACCTTCATCTTATTTTTTTTGTTTAAATATTTTTCACGTTCAGATTTTGCATTCGCGTGTCAACAATCAAACTACTACAGAGGAGCAAATAGGAACATTCATCTATCATGCTATAAAGAAGGTGAGTTAAGAATAGTAGTTTGAAGTAAATTTGAGAATTCTTGCTTCCCTATGAATGTCATAACTAGGCTCCTGTTGTTCAGTGATATGGTTGCTTTGTCTGGTGAGTATAGAAGAGCTGAAATTTGTAATGTCTTTCAATCTAGGTTCCACAAAGAACCACAAATGTTTAGAGGAGCATCCCTTTCACTCAGCTTACTCAGTGGACCCTATTAGTTTCCTTCCTATGTAAGAACACTGGTGGAATGAAGGCCCATTCCTGTAAAAACTGGAAAGATACTGTGCAAGGGAATTTAACGCCATTCCCTGAATCAAACAACAATGCACACCCCTGGAACTAACATGTTGACCAACTAATACACATTGCTTTCCTTATGTTATATTCCTTTCACCTATCCTATGTAGACTGTTAGCTCTTTGGGGCAGAGACTGCCATAAGTGTTTGACACTTAGCACAATGATACCCCAATCATGAGTAGGGCCTTTGAGTGCTACCACAATACAAATAACAGGATGGAGGAAAAATTTTGGAGGAATCATGTTTGATCTTGGTAGATTTCAAGTTAAGTGTGTGCATACGCATACGCGCACGCCATCTTTTCAGAGTCAAAATACAATGTATGGAGTGTTTGTGCATCTTTTCATTGCCCCTCATAAGAAGGAGAATAGATCTAAGAGTGGCATTCATATTCTTGTGCACACAACAACCCTTTGCAGGTCTAAAGTCTTACCTTCTGAGTTTTCTTAAGTGACCATCCCAGTGCATAGGATTTTTTTTCCAGTGATGCTCAGTTATTTCATGACTCAAAATAATATTTCATGCTGAAAAACTTCTCCAGTAAATAACTTCCTAACCAGTTAGATCTTTTCATAAGCAGGCTGTTGTCATGCTTATGTGCACAAATTGCAGAGGACAAGAAGGCATTTTCAGAGCTGGAGTACAGCAGTTAGCATTATGGGCTCCATGGGGAAACACTAAATCTGTCTGCAAACAGTTTTGAACGTTGAAATTAATGATCACATTATGTTGAAAAATAGCATTAAAGCCTTGGCAATGTCCTTCTAAAGCAGTGCTGTTGCTAACTCTTGCACAGCATATAGGTATTACTATAGCACCTAGAAGCCCTAGTTTTGGACCAAGTCCCCATTTGTATTAGGTGCTGTACAAAGAGAACAAAAAGACAGTTCCTTCCACAAAGAGCTTTGCAACTGAAATATGTAATCTTTGGACGCATATAGAGAGACCAATGGGGGAATTACAAGGAAACAGAGCAAATATTGTTCCTGGCAATGTGAAGGAAGGGGAAAGGAAGTATGCACAGAACCCTGCAACTGTTCCATTGAAAATGGTTTTATTTAAATTAGGGTATCTAAGAAATTTGTAGTAAATCTAAAAATCACTGTTTCTCATACCATGTGCTGGGAGGAGGAACCAGAATTTACAACTAGAAATACAAAAAATTACCCTTTTCCAAATAAATCCATGAAGTACAAACATCTTTCTGGAATCATGAAAGTTCTAGACAACAATAGATATTACTACAATTATGTCTAGCACTAAAACTGGTTACTCTAAATGCCCCTGCATATAGACTAGTGCATTTAGCTTTATTTTTTTTATGTTTCAGTAGTAGGGCCTAAAAATGCTCCCTTGGCAGATGTGCATGCATGTGTGGCATTATTCAGTAGGTGGTCTCATCAATAGTACTTACTCACGCAAGTAACATCACACATGTGTAAGTTGTTGCAAGATTGAAGCATTTGATTGGTCCTAGTACAGATTTCCCAAAAATACTGGAAAAGGGGTTTGATAGCATAATAAAATATCCATTATATTTTGTAATGCAAATTAAACCGTGTAATATAGAGATGTTGATTCAAAAATATTGAAGAAATACCATTATCTAAAAAATCTATTTCTCTCAGCTTTTACCCACTATGGTTATAAGAAACACCTAAATTTGCTATAACTAAAACAAATACTTTCTCTTTCATATGTTTTGTTATGCATTTGATACAGCTGTATGTTGTTAGTTTCATTGTTCCTTCGCTAAAGAATGAATTAGGTAAAAGGCCAGTTAGGAATAATTATTTTAGAAATCTGATTGTACATTTTATCCCTCTGCCCCACTATGTTGTTTGACCCAGAATACTCACAATTTAAAGTAGCAGTGACTATTTTACTATATTGTATGGCTAGGCAATTGCCTAGCACGTTGTGAGCACTACCCAAAATACAAATGAATAGATAATTATTTAAAATATGATTTTTAAAACCTCAAATTGATACAGGGCACTTGAGTGAGAGATAGAATCTGGAACTATGTACAACTACTCTTTTTGAAACTGACTAGTTCTGAAATTGATGGTATCCTTTTGTGTGTATCTTTGCCGATGTGGCTCTTAGGCCCTGAAATGGGAAAGATCTAAGAATCATTTATTCCTGTGGCTGGCCAGCATTGTCATACATGTATGCATTTAAGGACTGTGGAAATCATTCCAGGCAATCACTTGATTCAAGGATACTAGCTGAATGCTCTTTCTGAGCAACAGATGCTACTAAATTAACACTTGTTCACCTATCCTGCACTTGTGAAGTTCAAATGGTAAGCTAGCTAACCGCTGCCAAAACAGAGAATAGAATAAAATATGTCCAGCCAACAGTGATCCAGTGAGTTGCTTATGTTGGAGAGAGTTTATGGTAAATGATTGTATTTTCCTGAAATGTTATGACTTTTTTTTTTTTTTTTTCAGCCAAGGGATCCTGTATGGCTCATGCTTAATGAGGCTGGACTCTACTGGCGTGCAGTTGGAAATAGTACTTTTGCTGTCACGTGCTTGCGAAAAGCAATGAACTTAGCCCCACAAGAGCATCAGGATATCCCTCTAGTCAATCTAGCTAACCTTTTGATTCAGTATGGTCTTCATCTGGATGCCAGCAGGCTCCTGCTAAAAGCTGTGGCCATCAATAATTCTGAGGTAAGGCTTGCTTTTGTATTAATTCAGCAATAAAAAACAAAGCTCTCTTCCTGGTACATCATTTCCTTGATTCCCAACCCCAAGTTTGGAACGTGTTCGTTTAAATTCCTTCATGTGTGATAAGATCAGGAAGCTAAAGTGCTTGATAGCACTGGATGCTTAGAATGTAAGCATCTGGAAGAATAAGTGGCTTTAAATATGGATGACACATTTAGGTTGCTCCTGTACACCAGAATTCCAACCTGCTGGCTCTGTTGTTGGATTCAAATCCTGGAATCAAGAATCTCCATTTTAGGTAATAATAGATACTGACTCTATTACATAAAACAGAGATTCTTGATGCTCTGTTAACATTTAATCCTTGTGCATTGGAGGAAGGAGAAACCACTATATAAAATGTTTTAGATCAGGTTGAGTCAGAGATAAACTATTCCTGCAGAGTTGCTCTTATCCATCAGTTTCACTGACTGGTTGCTGGTTGTACATTGGGGGAGGGGAGAAGAGGGGAAGGGGTGGTCTTATCGCTAAAGCCTAGTACCGGGAGTCATGAGATCAAAGTACTGTCCTAGCCCTGCCGATGACTCATCATGTAACCATATGCAAGTTATTTATCTACTGTGGCTCAATTTTCCCATCTGTAAAATGGAGTTAATATTTCCCTATTTCATAGTGCTGTTGTGAGACTTATTTCATTCATGTTTTTTAAATGCTATGAAGATTTCCAATGCAAGAGAAATGAATAGTATATTACTGTACCTCTCCTTTAGAAACTGGTGGATGCATAATTTAGATTTGGAACTCTACAGATACGGCAAGCTGAAGAGTAAATCTACAGCGCTCCAGTATGCTAGGCATTTATTGCATAGACTCAGGTACTGTTCACCAGAAGTTTCCTACTGCACATTCAAATAGAAGTACATCAATGCACACGAGAAAACTTTTAGTGAACAGCAGGGTCCATGGACACAGTACATGGTCCTACACACCAGCTTGCCACACAGTGTTTGTATAGCCATGCCCTCGATGTTAGTTATCATTTAGCTGCTCAGAAGAGTTAATTTACAATATGCTGCCTCCCACATGAGTAGGTAGTTATAATGATAACTTGCCTTTCAGAAATGTGGGTAGAAGGTACAAAACTGGATTACCGAAACACTAGCCATTACTGGGAACCTTTTTTCCTTTGGGGTTCTGTAAGTACTTGGCAAGAATTGTCTTCTCTGCATTTTATGTTTAACAGTGAGTTCTTCATTAAAAGAATTCAAGGTGAATTCCAACTGTCAGAACAACACTATTGCATTGTCAAAAAAAAATGCTACTGATCAAAAGGTGTTCCAGGAGAAGTAGTGTGCAACAATAGTCTCTTGGCTATCTAGATATCCCTTTATAACACACTTCCATCTCCGCTGCCTGGATGATTCCTTTGTTTTCTTTATTAATCTTATGCATTTAACATTCATTTCTTTGCATTTTTTTTAATGCCACTTACGACATCTTGTGGGAATAAACTATGGAAAAAGTTTTTATTTTTGCAAATGTTTTGATTAACTCTACTTAGTAACTATAGATGTGTGGTACAAAGCTTTGGTATATTTCTAAATTTTGTAGAGTAAATGCTTTGTAGATGGTAAATGATTTGAAGAAAACTTCTCAGAAAAAAGATGGGCATTCAGTTCTCTCTCAATAAAATTAGGACATGTTTGCAATTTTCCTGCTTGTAATAGAAGATATATGCAACTACTAGATTGGCCAGAAGAAGTAGTAAGTCTTAAACAAAAAAACAAAGGGGGAAAAAACCTTAAGTGAAATGAGTTGGTCCCACTCCAGTTCCCAGGGGACAAGAGTCCTATCGCAACCCATTTTTCCCCAATCATATTGGGGCTTAGGTTTGAAGCACTTTGGCAGGACTGTATGTGCGACACTTGCATTGCTTCTGTATGTGCTGTGCCTCTTATTTGGACAAACAGGACTAGAGTCTGCTGGTTTGTCAGCTCCCCCCAGGACTGAGCTCACTTTATGTGGAAAGGGGCAAAAAATAGATTCAGCTGTGTAACACTGAAGTATTTTTAATACGAGAGCTAGCACAATTTTGCCAGTTTGAAAAAACTAGTTTAGATTGCCGATAAGTGTGGAAAAAGGAGGATCACGATAATTCAAGGAATGAATGATGAAATAACTGAATTAGTAAATTGGGGGGCACACCAATGATATTTAGAAACCAGTTGCACTGACAGGATTTTCTTCCAATAACTTTGGCAAAACTCTCCAGCAGTACAAGACTAAGAGCATTGCTATCAAATTTGAGTGTGCAGTGCTACAGTGATGTCAGTTAACTTATCAGCCTGACAGTGACAACAATACTAACCAGACTGTGGATGCATTAAAGTTGGTATTTAAAGGGGATTCTCTGGTGCTTAAGGGAAAGACAACATGACCAAGAAGGTACAATTTTAGAATAGGGCCAGATGATTTGGGGTTTGTATGAATGCATAAGGTGTAGTGAATTGCCAAAGGCACCCAAGAAGAATGAAATAAAGATACCAAACACATGATGGAAAGTCCTAAGAAGAAGAATCCATACAGTGGCTGACTAAGGTTGGCTGGAGCGTCAGACTGAACTCAGATTTGAACTCTATGGACATGTATTAGTATCTTGTGACTTAATTGTATCATCAGTTTGTTAAAAACACCACACCCTTCTGAAGCGTGTTTTTAATACTACAAGCAAAATTTTGGAAAGCTATGACTAGTCTTAAAAATTCCATGACAATGAGTATCATTTATTGGAGGAAATTGGCAGCTCTGTTGTATAAGCATGGTTGTTAAGCTGGCCATAGGGTTAAATGCAGCACTTAATTTCTCTACATAAACCATAAAGATGCTATTGAGAACAAAATACAATGCTTAATTGTGTGCCAGGACTTAAACCATTTAATTGTATTTCAAATGCAATCTGATGGAAAAAGTGCTTAGCATATGTCAGTTAGGTCTGAAGAATTACTATAATATCTTTTGCCTTGGATACAAGGACGTAACTTTGACTAGCCAAGAGCCATGATTAAATGTCATTTTACTACTACAAAGAACTGAACAATGTGCTGAAAGACCCAAATTAGTGTGAAATTGGAGGTCTGAGTAATTCTTCTCTTAAAAAAAAAAAAAAAACAATTTAAGCTTGGATTGGCAAAAGACTAATCGGTGCATCCTTCCCCTATTAAATCTCCCTGGTGCCACCAGGTAGCTAATGTTATGTGGTACCTTTGCTTTAGATTTTTTGGCACTTTACTAAAAACACCCCTAAAAACATTTTACTCCATATTCTTTGCTGCCATATTCAGAACGGGTTGCAAATAAGTATTTTGTGTTACAGTTGTGGGTATAGCACAGAAGTATGTATCATTTTAATAGCCTGAAACCTAAGCACGCTAGTATGTCTTACTAGTTAATTTTAAAGCCAGTAATTTAGGTTGATTATTCTGTACTCTAGGAATAAGCAGTCCCTTTTTTAAAAAAAACCTTTATTCCTAATCTCCTTCTAGCTGATTTTTGGGGTGGGGTACAGCAGACATGGTCCATTGCAAAAGTTAACCTTCATCTTTGAACTCTGAACACATTTGTTGTGCTGATACAAGTTTTCTTTTCTCGTTATAGCCCCTGACTTTCTTGAGCCTAGGAAACGCCTATCTGGCTCTGAAGAACATCAGCAGTGCTTTGGAGTCCTTCAGGCATGCGCTGGATTTGACTACAAAGTGTCAGGAGTGTGAGAGCAGCCTGAAGTTGATTCGCTGTCTGCAGTTTTGTCCTTTTGTGTACAACATCACCTCTTCTGTATGCAGTGGTAAGCAGCTGCTGAAAAATGGCCAAAAAGTGACCTAGCCTTACAGGCAGAGTACACTATCTACTGGAGTTCAAGACCACTGTATTCTTTCCTGAGGATCATCCTATTTCCCTCTGTTTACACGCCTCTCTGCTAGCAAGGACCAGCACTGAGGCACGTCTCCTCTGGGAGAGAGGATAGTACTCCATTCAGAGCTAATTCTGGGCTACATCTTAAATTACTAGAGAGTTGCCTTTCAATCCAGAGCACATGCTGCCTTCACAGCAACCTAATCCCTCATTTTTTAAGTAATGAGGGTTTAATCGATGTCTCTCCACGTCATTGCATAACTGCAACTGGTAGGTTACTCTTAGCCCCTTTATATGCCCATTTAAGTTCTTCAGACAAGTATTGTGAGCTCTTTTAAAGCTATAGGTTCTGGTGAGGAATATTGTCTGTTAGTTTATTTTTTAATCCAGTACTTCCAGTGCCTGAATAATATATTTCAAATGATATTTACTTTTTAGAAATGCCCCCATATTCACTTGCACTACACAATGATGTCTTTGTTCATGCAGGACATACAGTAAGTGCTCCTGGATTTCTAGTGATTTTTTTGTTTTAAATTCCATAGTGAGATGGGTTAAAAAGACATCTTTTAAAGATATCCCTTTATCCCTGAAGATATCCCTGGAAAGATGTGATGCTTTGTTGCTGTTAATGGCTACTCTGAGATCCAAAGAACTATCTTGTGGAGAAGGTTCAGTCAGTTTCACTGGGCCTCTCACTGAATAATTTAGATGTCTTTTCTGTACTTGCTAATCATTCATGTGCTGCTCACCAGCTATCATGAATACCTTTTATAAATGTTTTTGGCAGTCCCTTTTCTCTGAAACCATCACCAAGGGATACTACTGCATGACTTTACTCAGTATTTAAATGAAAGCCTCATATGATGAGAAAAATATGTTGATTTTAGTATTACTAGTACCTTCCCCTAAGGATTTCCTGAGTTACTGAAAATGCATAGGAACAAATCTCTTCTGATTTAGCATCTGAAATTGAACACTATATATCAAGAAATATATTGGCTGCTGATGGAATATGAATGCCACACAACACAGGTGATCTTCTAAGACTATGCCAGCAGAGTAATATTCTTTCCTTATGTATTACACACTTCCATTTCATGATTAAGAGCACATTTGGAGTGCAAAAAGTAAACCCTCTTCATTTGGCTTTTATAAATATATTTTAGTAGGTGGTTGACCTCCATTCTCAAACCCTCTTTCCTGAAGCTGACTTGGACAGAGCTCTTAACTCTGGGCTACCATCCCTAAAGTCTGTTAAAGAAATCATTCCCATTATGGTGTGTCAGTTCAAAACGTTTTCCCTTGCAGGTTTCCCAACCGGCATGGAACTTTCCTGAAGCCTTTTGTATGGCTTATAAAAATGTTCCTTTGTTTTATTTAAAAGATTTTAGTGCATTTTGTTCACCTGAATCCCCAGAAACTTGCTGGTCTGAATAATAGCCAACTCTATTTTGAAATGGAAGCAGAAAGAGAAAACGCCTTTTTAAAATTCTCTAACGTGCCTGAGAGTCTCATGAACAGTGGCTCTGTCGGAACCCTCCTGTACTACTACAAGGGCTTTTCAGTCGTTCATTTCCTTTTATGTGCCCCTTCTTAATCTTCTCATTGCCACATTTGAAAGTGTACTTCAACAAGTGTTTAAGCATTGCTGCTGTAAGTATGGTTTCCCTAACCAAGGCTTTTATTTTCTCAATGTTATAACACTGGGTTGTAGACCACTGTAGGAGGATTACATGGTTCTCTCGGAGGTGCGGGGGGGTGCTTGTGAAAACTATGCAAGCAGGATGGCTTTTGCTAATGTGGGTGTGGATTAGCAGAGCTGGTATGTTAACTGTTCAGGTCCCTTTAAGAAGCCTATAAGACCTACAATTAAAAGGGAAGCTGAACATTTAACAAGTAGATTCACGTCTTCATTAATGCTAGAAATCAAAGTTTTTAGGTGTTGTGCCATATATTTGTACTGTTCCCCTTTTCTTTGCCTCTGTTTCATGTTCTGTATTATAGACATTAGAGATGGGAAAAACCAACTCGGTTATCTTATGGATCACCTACCCATTCAGGACAATTAGAAGTATGAAATTGACACATGGTGTAAATGTCTGTTTCATTAAAATGTTTAAAATAAACTTGTCAGTATATTCAACCTTGATATTGATGAGTTTTCTGGTTTAAAACATGGGTTTTAACCAAAATCTAAAGGCTTAAGCATGCAAAAATGGAGAAGCAGACTCGTTTGTCTCACTTTTAGGGAGGGAGGAGAAAAAGTTCCAGGGCATTCTCAAATGGTTTGGGTATTTTTATTCATTGCAAACTTAGGTTAAATCTATTTTACAAGCTGCAGTAGGATTCCCAGATTATGTACTCATACTCATGCTAGCTTGGTGAGAGCTAGCATGATTATAAATAGAAGAGTAGCTTCACTGGTACAGGTAGCATACAAGCAGAGTACATACACCTGGCTTGTACTCGGCACTGCTAAGCTGTGCTGTTGCTCCCCATGCTACTATGGCTACACTATTTAGAACTCTGCAAGCCCAATGAGAGCTAGTATCAAGGATGTGTACGCAAGCTGGAAATCGCACCGGTATACATCATGGTGCAGTTGTAGCCTCAGGAAAATAACCAATGTATGTCGTAAAGTGAGGGCCAGTAATTCAGAATTGTCAGAGACCATATTAAGCCCTCACACACTGAGACTGCACAGACAAATTGGGGTTTACATACAGATACCTACATATGAGCACATGTATTCTTCAAGGGCTACCTCATGTTGATTCCAAGTAGGTGTGTGCGTGCTGCTTGCACAGTTGGAGAAAAAGCTTTTTCTCCTTGTGGAGCCGTAGGGTCAGCTCTGGTGCCCCCTGGACTCGTGCCGTCCTGGAGCTGTACAGAGGGCCCTGCCAATCTCGCGTCTCTTCAGTTCCTTCTTACCTCCTGTAACGGTCGCTGGAACAGTACTCTTCTCTTGCTCTGCAAGTTCTTCCCCAGTGGACTTTTTCTTATGTACCTGTATATGGTTAAGCGTTAATGTTAGTAGTAATAGTTAATAGATTAGTTAGTTGTTAGGATCCTGCTTATCGGGGGTCTTTTCCCCTCTTTCCCTTGTCCTCTAGCTTTAAGCCATGCAGAGCCTATAAGAAGCCTATGCCAAACGATCCACATCGACATGTCTAAAGTGCTTAGGGGAAACCCATCAGAGGGATTGTTGCAAGATCTACAGGTTTCCACCCCAAGCCCAAAAGGAAAAGCCAGAGACTAAAATTTATTTGAATGGAGGTAGCTTTTCAGCCTCTCGGAGCAAAATCCACTGGAGCCGAGATCCAGCCCTTTGGCTTCAGTGCGGAACACACCAGCATCAGTAAGAGAGATGGTGCCAAGGAAGAACTATATACATAGAGTTATGCTTGGCACCAGTATGGATCATCGGCACTGAGGGACTTTGCACGTGGAAACACACAGCCCCCTCTTAAGCCCCGATCCCGTGTAAAAAGCAAAAGAAGACAGGTGATGCTCACCGATGCTGAAAATATCTGAGCGTAAAGGATTGAGTGGTGTGCGACCCACATGGGGCCACTCCAGTCTTGGACACTCAGGCATGGCACAGTCAACTCTGGCCCTGCTGAGGGGTCAGAGTCTGGTGTCCTTGGACTCCCTGCCCAGGGAGAGCTGTGTGGAGGAGTTGCAGCTCTCTTCCATGCTGAAGACCTTTTGAGACTGCGAGAGAGAGCAGAAGGCACAGCACTGACACCTCCTGCTAGGCGGGATCAAGACCAGGACCTCAGACCACCAGGTTCAAAAAAGCTGCTGGTGCTGTCTAGGGCTAAACCATCCATGATGCCACAGTCGCCCTTCCCGCAGCACCACTCCCCAGCAGTGTCTGGCACCACCCTGTTTGCCTAGAAGCAAGCAGTACACCTCTGACTCAAAGGCAGTGTTGTACAACTCAAGAAGGAGCCGGCACCATTCAGGCGAGTGAGGTGGCACAACCCCTCTCCGTGTCTCAGCCTCCCCAATGGCTTATGCCAGCCTAGTGGCCATTCTGGACCCCAGGGGCATTCCACCAGGTGCAGGGGTCACACTCAGAATAGTCACTCTCCCTTGTTTCTGAGACCAGAACGAGGACAACTCATGGGAAAATACCAAGTGGGCATCAGATGTGGCACTGAACCCAGGCCCAAAGCCAGCATCATGCCCAGCACTGAGCAAGACGTTGATCTTGGCACCAAGGACAAGGAACTGATGCCAAAGGGCAAGAACAGGGCACAGTGCCTGTCAGAATTTCTTCTTCTGGTACAAGCCGTGGGGTTTCCTTCATGAGGTCCAACAAACTATCAAGACCTTCCCCTTGAGTGACCCAGCTCTGGTCTCTGAACAAACAAATTCTAAACTCCAGAGCCTTAAGGACTCTCAGGCTACCTTGAAGTCCCTGGGCCACCACATGTCGTCACCCCAAAAGAGGCATTTCAAACCTCAATCCCTGCCTTGGTTTTATCAACATCAGCCTAGGCAGGACTATAATCAAAAGAGGGGCAAGAATTACAGGAGGAGGCTTCCTCAGCCTTCCTACAGTCAAGGACCTGGACTTGTGACATAATTGTCTGGTCCCAAACAAAACTTTTGAGGGTGCAACAGTAACAGACTCAAATCCACCACCCCTTTTATTTTCAGACTGCCTATCTCAGTTCCACCATGTTTGGGCCTAGCTCATGACAGACTGCTAGGTGCTATGCACGGTGGCACTGGGTTACTCACTCCAATTTTCTTCCCTTCCTCCTACCCAAGCCCCACCCTTCCTGTCCCTCCTCAGGGACCCTTCTCACAAGCAACTTCTACTACAAGAAGTGCAAACTCTACTAAGAATAGGAGCCATGGGGGAGGTTTCTCTGAACCTAATGAGCACGGGATTTTATTTCCAATTATTTCCTAATCCCAAAGGCAGGTTCGGGCCTATTCTAGACATGTAAAACCTCAGCAAATTCATGAAGAAGCTGAGATTCACATGGGCTCTTTGGCCTCTATTATACCCTTTCTGGATCCAGGGGATTGGTATGCTATGCTTGATTTGAAAGACACTCACTTCCCTGTGGCCATCTTCCTAAATCACAGGAGATTCCTCTAATTTGTAGTCAGTCGGACTCACTACCAGTTCACGGTCCTAACTTTCAGCCGATCTGCAGCCCCTCTCACATTCACCAAGTGCATGATGGTAGTCATCACATTCCTGCAGAAGTCCAAGGTACAAGTCTATTCTTACCTTGATGACTCATCAAGGAACGCACCAAGGCACAGGTGGAGGCAGATGTGAACCTGATAAAGTCAATGTTTGACAGTTTTTGGGGCACTTGGTCAACAAGCAGAAGTAGACTGACATCCCACTAAGGATAGAATTCATCAGGATGGTGGTAGACTCTGTTCAGGCCAGGGCATTCTTCTCCGAATCGTGTTTCCTGTCCCTACGTGGCATCATAGAGGCGTTAAAGTGCTACCCTTCCACCATGGCTCAAAACGTTCCCCAACGGCTTCAGGCAATGATGGCATGTGTATGTGTAGTTCAGTATGCGAGGTTACGCCTCAGCCCACTTCAGATGTGGCTAGCCTCAGTGCACCATCCAACTCAGGCCACATAGACAGAGCAGTCTCATTTCCCCCCACACCCCACCTCCTTCGGTGATCGAGACCCTAGAGTGATGTCTCTACCTGGGCAGGGTATGTGCAGGAGTACCTTTCTCTGCACCACACCCTTCACTGTACCTAGTGACAGATGCCTCAGCGATGGGCTGGGAAGCTCAGGGCCCAAGGTCTTTGGTCTCGCAGAGAACTCTTACTCCACATCAATGTAAGGAAACAGAGCAGTAAGCCTGGCCTGTCAAACCTTCCAAGCCCATCTAGAAGGCAAGTGTGTATCAGTCATGCCAGACAATACAACAGTGATTTTATATATTTTATAGAAATAGACAGGATGGAGCATGATCCTCTCCCCTGTGCCAGGAAGCCTTCAGACTGTGGAACTTTTGTATCACTTGATCAATGCATCTGGAAGTATCCTACCTTCCCAGAGTTCAGAACGAATCAGTGGACAGTCTGAGCAGATCCTTTTTCAGTCACGAGTGGTCTGTTCCCTCGGATGTGGTGAGCAACATCTTTCAATGGTGGGGGGTTCCCCACGTAGACTTGTTCTCAACGAAGCTCAACAGGATGTGCCTGCAGTTCTGCTCCTTCCAGAATCACAGCCTGGAATCAATCATGGATGCTTTTCTCATCCCATGGACGGGTCAGCTGTTTTATGCAAATCTACCTACCCGGTTCACTCACAAGATTCTGCTGAAGATGAGCAAGAGAGGATTCTCCATGATTCTGATAAACTCAGCCTGGTCACATCAACACTGGTACACCACGCTTTTCAACCACTCAGTGGAGTACCCAATCACTCTGCCTCTAATTCCGGACCTGGATCCACCAGGACCATGGCAGTCTTCGGCACCTCAACCTTGAGTCGCTTCACCTTGCAGTGTGGAAGTTCCATGGCTGAATCGTCTGGAACAAGTATGCTAGAACCAGTTAGGGAGGTCCTCTTTGGCAACAGAACACTTTCCATGAGAGTCACTTACCTAGCTAAGTGGAAGAGATTTTTTTATTTGAGCAGCTCAGAAGGGCATCCCAGCTATGTTGTCTATAGTACCCTCTATCTTGAACTATTAGTTACATCTGAAGCAGGGTCTGTTGGTCTCATCAGTTAAGGTCCACCTGACTGCTATCTTGGCTTGCCACCTAGAGGCTGCTGGACATTCAGTCTTCACTAAGCCCATGGTCAGGCATTTCCTTAAGGGCCTAAACAGGCTATATCTTTACGTATATCAGCTGATTTCCCTAATGAGTGAGACCTTAGCTTCATGCTATCATAGTTGATGGGATTGCCATTTAAACCCCTAGCAATATGTTTGCTCCTCTATCTATCCTGGAAGGTAGCATTTCTGGTGGCCATAAATTTGACTGGGAGGATGTCTGAACTCAAGGCTCTCATGTCGGAGCCTTCTTACACAAATTTCTTTAAGGACAAGGTTCAACTTTGCCCTCACCCAGTCTTCCTTCCCAAGGTAGTTTCCCAATTCCATACATACCAATATATATTCCTCCAGGTCTTCTATCTAAAACCACACACCAAGAATCCGGATCACAAGCTGCATTCTGTGAATGTCAGGTGGGCTTTGGCCTTCTATATTGAGAGAACAAGGCCGTTTAGGAAAACCACACAGCTCTTCATAGCAGTAGCAGATAGGATGAAAGGTCTTCCTGTTTGTTAAAGAAATTCTTGGATCACATCAGGTATCCGGATGTGTTACAACTTGGCAAGTGTGCCCGCCCCTGCACTGATGGCTCATTCCACAAGGGCACAGGTGTCTTTGGCGACATTTCTGGCCCATGTCCCTATCCAGGGCATTTGCAGAGCAGCAACATGGTCATCTATTCACCCCTTTGCTGCACACTGTGCTATTACACAGTACGCCAGAGGTGGTGCTGCCTTTAGCAGGGCTGTACTAGGCTTTGAACTCCAGGCTTCTCCAATGGACCAGCCTGGAAGTCACCTACTTGAAATCGACATGAGCAAGTACTCAAAGAAGAAAAAAGTTAATCTTCTGTAACTCTTGTTCTTTGAGATGTGTTGCTCATGTCCATTCCAAGACCCACCCACCTAGCCGTCTTTTGGAGTCAGCCAACAAGAAGGAACTGAAGAGCCGGGGTTGGCAGGGTCCTATATATGGTGCCAGGAGGCTGTGACTCCAGTGGGCACCAGAGCCAACCTTACGGATACCACTAGGGGAAAAACCTTGTGGTGACCGTGCATGTGGTCTGCACGCGTCTACTTGGAATGGACATGAGTAACACATTTCAAAGAAGTTATAGAAGGTTAGTAACTGTTTTTAGTAGTTAGTAACTATCTCAGGCCTGCACACAAGTGTATTGCACAAGTCTGAAGAAATCACCATTTTCCATTTTTAGTGGTAGGATTTTAATTTCAATCCTAGCTTCTTGATGAGACAGGTTTATTGTGAGGTTTAATTAAGAACATAATTTAGTGTGGGACGGGCACATATCCGATGATTTAATTGCTGTTCAGTATTACACCATCTTATGAAATACAATGAGCCATAAACAGTACAACCAAAATGATGAACACTGTATTGAAATGCAAATACATAAAACAACCCAGTGTTCTCAAATGTTTCCATAAATATCCTAAGATGCAACAAATTTTTAGAAGTACACAAGTAACTTATTAAGAAGTATGTGAGTAATTTACTATTAGATGTTCTTGCTGCTGCTGCTACTTCTGGCTCCACAGTAAATTGAAACATGCTCCCAGTGATAAGATGCAGACTGTGTACTTTTATGCTATTTATTGAATCATACAGGTTAGAAAGGGGAGAGACTATGCAGCACATTGTCTATCATCCATTTGAGTAATTCAGCAACGGGAATTCTGTTATTTGCCTTGGGGCACTTTTCCACAGCCTAAATGAATTATTGCTAGAAATCGTCACCTGATGCTCATGATCCCCCCCCCCCCTTTTCAGCTTTGTCCTATTGCTTCTATATATACACCCAGTGGGTCAACCAACATAGTTCTTTTCACCCTCTCCCTCCTTAAGTTTTGAATCCCTTCACATATGTCACCAGATACAAATCACTCTTGCTGCATGTGCTATGCTTAGAACTCAGAACCTTTGCATTAAACTTTTGAATAGTCCCTGGCCTTGATAAGCATTTGTCTTGCGTTCTTTAAAAGAACACTAGCAAAGTTGCCTGTGCTTCAGTTAACAGGCAGATGTGCATGATGTAATTATCCCTATTCTTTGCCTGTGTGCTACATTAGTGTGAACTGAGACAAGTAGCAGTACACACAAGGCATTGAATTCTTGTATGCTTCGTTGTGCCTGCTTACAAGAAAGGAGCAAATGGACAGAGAGAGGACTTTGTGAAGCAGCATGGGCTAGTGCTGTGAGCATGGGATTAGGAAGTACGCATTGCTGAACTGTAGTCATGGCTCTTACATAGACTCTGCATGTGCTTATGTACCTTTTTCTGTTTTGTTTTGTTTTTTTCCATCTGTAAATGAGAGTAACCTATCCTACCTCTTATTGGTGGTGTGATGCTAGATTAATGTTTGTACAGAACTTCTGAAAGTGTGCTTGGGAGTGCAAAAAACGTAAAAGTAAAACAATGTCATTGTAGGAAATGAGTTTCAGGCAACAGGTAAAAATTATGGACTCCTGTTGATTATTAGTCTTTAGATATTGTCACTGTAGCATCTGAGTACACTTTACATCATTTAAACCAACAAAAACACTTCACCTATTTCCCTGGAATGGGGGAATACCAGCCAAGAGACTAATGGCTAAGGGTCATGCCTATACTGGTCCTTAATGGAAGTTGATGTGGGAGCTCAGAAGATATTTAATTACCTGGTGATTTGTCATTAGAAGACCGACAAGTCAAATATTTATATGTGTATTAAATATAATTGGAAGGACAGGTTGCACAACAGCTGTCTAAAGTAGTCTTAAAAGGTGTGCAAGTAACAGGATCAGAGAGAGTAACATAAAGGAGTTAAAATGCAAAACAGGAAACATGGGTCAAATCAGTCTCCCAAAAGCTGCTTTCAGGAGTTAGCTACTCCGGTCAAATTTGTTTTGCTGGTACTTCCAGTGCAGCAAGATGCAGATGTTCTTCTGATAATGAAAGGAACTCTGCCCCACATAACATGGATGTTATTACACATTTGTATTTCCTGAACAGCTGAGAGGTTTAACTTTATTTTAAACATACTTTTCCTATTTGAAAAGTGTTTAACTGCTTGGAAAAGAGGTTGTCCTTACATTACATAGGACCATGATGTGACAACTCTGATGCTGGGAATAGCTGCTTGCCATAGCATAGAGTAACTTTGAACTGCACTGGAGATTAAAGTTGGGGGATCATGTCTCAGGTGACTGCTGAAAAGTGGCAGCTGCTGCAGTATGGGAACTTCCCATACCTTAAGATGTTCTATTGCATATAACACTAAACTATAGGCAGGCGAAACCCCCTTTATTTAAAAAAATAAAAATAAAAATTATATTGCCTATATGACTAATTGCACCGCTCTTTCAAATTGTTTCCATTAGTATGATCTCGTGCCCTGTTGTGTTGTCATTTAAAAAGAAGATTGGGATGAAATCCTAGTAGTAGACAGACTGAATAAATTTTTTCATTTTGAAATCATAACTTGTTTTAACACTTTAGATCATACAGTATCTGTACAGTCTCAAATTATCTGACTTGTACACCAGGTCTGGGTGCTATTAGATATTTTAGTTCTTGTGTCTTTGATTACAAAGTACAGGCAGTGTCTACTAAAGCATTTTAGCATACAGTATGTTCACACCATGTACTGTGTATGAGTGTGTTTCCTAAGTAATATGCATTTCATCACATTCTCTTTGTTATGATGTGTATATTTTGCAATCCAGGTTATATATTTAACAAGTTGCAAGCTTTATTTTTAAGAGGATGCTGTGGTTTGGTGCCCTCTTGTGGTCTGAATACCCTACACCATATGAAATCAAAAGTTTAAATTCCTTCATCCACCTCCTTTTTAAAAAAAAGCGTGAAGGGGAATATCTGCTCCTATTTTTAAAAACAAAATACATTTCTTCTTGCCTACCCTTTTCAAATTTTACACACTGGGGGTGCTTAAACTAGAAACAAAATGAAACTGGCTTCAAAAGAGAAACTACATGCTTGAGTTTCAACATAACGTTTAGTCAGCCATCATTCAAACAGCATATGACCTTTGGTTGGGTAGATAGGATAAAGAACTGTGAGATGAAATGACTTGCCTAGCTTAACACCACAAGTCAATAGCAGAGTAAAAAAATGAGACTCCTGGGTTCAACTCCCAATAGCAGGCTGCAACCACTAAACTGCACTGCTAGTTCTGCAGGGTAATATTTCAGCCATACAAACTCTAAACAAAGACTTTCAAATGCTATGTGCTTCAAATAAGACTAGTGTATTTATTACCTTTGCAACCAATTATGAAACACTTTCTTTTGTTTTATCACCTATGGAAATGTTTCATATGAAATTAATAAATATGTGCAAGAACCCTTGTCCTTTACTTATCTGGGATTGGATGCTGAGATCATCTGTAGAGCCTGGTTAGCCTTGTAGTTCCAAATTGGAAGTTGCTAAAGGTATCCATTCCACCACAGTTTGTCTCAGATATAGTCCATAACATTTGTGCTTATTGTATTGGCATCAACTGAGGTTTACCTTGCTCAAGATGCTTTAACTTGTTTTTTCTTCAAGACATTCTCATCTTTATCTAGAGGAGTCTTTTTGATACTTTTTAAAGACAAAACCTGAGAATCAAATTTTGTTAGTTTTGTTCCAACTAGAAACTCATAGACTTTAAGGCCAGAGGGGACAATCATAATCTAGTCTGATCACCTGCACATTACAGGCCACAGAACTTAACCTATCCACTCCTGTAATACTCGTAATCTCTGACTTAGTTACTGAAGTCCTCAGATCATGACTGAAAGACTTTAAATTAGAGAGAATCCACCATTTACACTAGTTTAATCCTGCAAATGAAACACACATTGATTGGGTTAGATTCTGAACTCGTGTGTATTTTCATTAAAATAAACGTATCCCATTTCTTAGTGACTTCCTTATCCAGTGAATGGAGGATGCTTGATCTCTCCTGAGTTTTCATTAGAGGTCATTGCTACTTCCCTTGAATTCTGCATGCCTGTTGCATTCACTTCTCTCCCCTGCTGTTTTATTAGCTTGTACATCAATCAGAACTAGTCTGCCCTTGAAAGTTAGTGTGGATTAAGATAGGGTGTGAATTTAAAGCACAATAGCTGCTCCTTATCAGCTCTGTCTGGCCATTCCTTCATTCCAGAAAGAGTGCCTTATTCCTTTTCATTTAACCCACTCTTTTCTTCTGGTATCTAATGTCTCTGCATTGATTTGCTCTAGAAATATGTATAAACAAGTCCTCAGTTACTTCTACAGCAAGATAAACTCTCTGAAGCAAGAATAGTTGGAGGAGAAGAGCAACAGATGGGGGGATTATATTAGGATTTTTCTTGGAGATTTTGTAACATAATTAAACTCTAAATTCCACTCTAAATATTTACTGATTACTACCTGTTGTGTTTCAAAGGCTTTAACAAGTATATATGTATTTGGCTGACAATCAACTAAATAATGGTAAAGTTAAAATAGTTCTCTAAACAGTGACAGTGTGAAAATAGCAACCTTCTCCCTATGAATTCATTTTTTTTTCTTACTGCCAGCTCTGGGATCTGAAAGCCAAGGTGGATCCTTTCTGCCCCAAGTGTCATCAGCAATTGAGATCCTTCAATTGCATTACAATTAATGAATTTGTTGCTTTGCAGATAGAATCGGGTTGCCTTCTCTAAAGTGTATTGGCTTTGCAATGCCAACAAGAGTAAAAAAAGTTTCAAATTTATGCCAATCAGTAAAGGGAACAGATTTGCCTGATTCCACAAACGGAGCAGATCTTTTGAATAAGAAACTAATTCCAGTTGTTTTCTATTTAGAGGTAGACCCAGCAGTGATGGGTGGCTGAAGCTTTGCAAATACAAGGAAACTCAGTCTAGTACGGCCTATGGAAGTCTTTTAATTGGAAATATGATCTTGGGTCTCTCACTGATTCTTCTGTTCCAAGCTTCAGTCTCAACACTAATCCCAAGTAGGGAGGCAGCAATTCTCTCCTCCCTTGCAACTTCTTTCAGTAATCATTCAAACCAAGAATTGATCACTTAAAAACCAAAATCTACTTTAGTTTAGTTCCACATTCTAAGTAATTAATCCACTGGATATGTCTTCATCACATATTACTAGCAGATAGTTTTTGTCAAAGAATTACTCTAGCAAACTCTGTCTTTGCCGCCTTATTGTAGGCTTTCTGGCACTTGCCACAATTTGTGCCAGAGTTGGCTGCTTGAATGAAGTCCTTCCCTGCAGATATTCTTGTTTGTCTAGCAGCTCTTTTGTGCAACTGGATGTAAGCCAGGGTACAGTAGGTTCCAAACCAGCCTGCCCCCAAGGAAAGTGAAAAGTGATGCTAAGATCCTATTTAAGAGTTCCCTGTAACTGGAGTTTTTTTCAAAATAAAACCAATTTCAGTATTTCCTTATCCGTGTACACACCACATTTAAAAATCCCCTCAGATAGTGCTGCATGTTGGATATAACACTGAGTTCTTAGCAACCTGAGTCATGCAGCAAGATTCTGCAGGGAGGCAGGGCCCTGATGTGGAGGGGGAAAAAGTTACACTTTAGCAGAGCCCAGAAGTCCTGGGGGGCCGAGCCCAGACTGCAACCCCCATTACCATGAGGAAAATTCTTTTCAGGGCTCATGAGATTGTATGTATAGGATGAGGGATTGATGTGTGTGGGAGGGTGCCCGTGTTACAAGTTTGTACTGGGCCTGAAAAAATTATGGTTGGGTCCTGCAGGGAGGTTTAACAAAGTAGTGTGGGTTGTTTCCAAATTACTATGGGGAGCATCTCATCTATTTGAAGGTCTAATGTGCTGTCTCCACACACGTCTTAAAGCAAACTGCTTTAACTCATGCATGGCTTTCAGTGTTCTGTTAATTTATTTTCCCTTTTTGTCATTACTGAACTGGTTGATTGAAGAGATCAATCAATCAATTTCTTTGCCTATTGCAAAATCTGTCCTGCTGGTTAAAGCAGACTTTTATATTATGCTCATCTCCAAGATAGTTAAGCACCTAATGCCTGCTGTTAGCAGTTCCACCTTGCAATAATGTATGGTGGCGTTCTCTGAGCTATCTGCCCCCATCATATACTGTATTTACTCTAGTGCTTTCCAGAATCAAAAACCTACAGATGGTAATGCAGCAAAAGGGAGCAGTGGGACAGGTACTGAGGCAAAGGAATTTTGAGAATCCAACACTAGAATTGGAAAAGACCCATTAAGTTCAATCTAGCCTATTTGTCAGGGACCAGTGCAGTATCATTCCCCTCAATATAGTCTCTAGAATTTTGGATGAATTCCACATTAGGTTAACTAATGCTGTTGGAGAAGTATAGGTGAAAGAGAAGAGAATTTATTTGGTTTAGGAAGGAAGGGAGAAACTCCTGATAAGAATCAAAACCTTTTGAAGTTTCCACACTATTAAATATCTTTCTGCCTGTTTGTTTTTGTTTTATTGGGGAGGGGGGTATTGCTTTTTATAGACAGTGGGAAACCCTGGTATTCAATATCTGCAAACTCTACAAGAGCAGTAAAGGGGTGAGGGGGGGGAAATCATATGTCTGGGATGTGGAACTTGCTATTCAGGTAGTGTCCAATAAGCTTTCATCCATTCTCAACTGCAATAAAATATAAAATCTAAATCACTGCTCTCATTTCTTCTACCCTGTGAGCTTCAAGGTGTTGGTTCTTTGCAAGTTAGAGAATGCTTTTGCTAGTGGTGACTTTCAGCAGTGTCATTCCAAGCCAGGAGTTTGATTCTTTTAAACTTGACTAGACAATGTTGTTCAGAGTAAAGAACAGGCTAGGAAAGATTGGATCCCTGCAGGGTTGCCAGACCAGATGTGAATTGTCTGGAATACAATCGGAACAGGGATATCTGCTCCTTATGTTATAGGCCCAAACATGTCCTAAATGATGGTCTCATTAGCAACTTGCCAGGATCCCAAGTGTTGTACCCATTTTTCTTAAACTGGAGATGCCTTTTAACCTCCGTATGTGGCCTGTGAAGATTAAAGGCAGACCCTTGTACAGATACAAAATTTGTATCTGCACCTGATCCACAAAAATGATTTGCTAATATCCACAGATTTGCAGGGCTTTAGATATAAAATTTGGATCCGCATCCATCCATGAGCTGCAAAAATGGTCCATGGATATCCACAGATGCAGATACAAAGCGGATATCTATGGATTTTCAGGGATCTAATTAAAGGGCTTACCATGCAATTCTTTATGTTCAAGTTGTATGTGCAGTGTTTTGAGCAACTGGACTGTGATGATGCAATGCATGCTGGCACTTGTAGTACCAGTATCACTGGACTATATAACCCTACTCCAGGGGAATTTGAGCCCAGACCATGTTGTCTAACTCCATAGCTATTTTTGGCCCCCGAGATGGCCTTTGGTTACTCATGGTCATATCTGTTTTATTGGCTTGTTTTGCTTTTGCTTGATCCCCTGGTTCTTGTGTTGTCTGCCTTACATTGTGTTAAATGCCCCCAAAATTCTAAAACTATAACCGAGTATAACACAGTGACTAGGGCTAGGGCAATTGAAAGCTCCCCTAGGGAAGGAAACAGATGTTTCTTGAGCCAATATTTACTTAGGTGTAGTCCTTCCAACCATCCTGCTACTAAATCCCTATGCTGGCTGTAGGAGAGAGCTTGGTACTGTTTTAACAATGGGGAAGAAATCCTCCATATTGGAGCCTAAAATAGTGTCACTGGCAGCACATCAACCTTATCTTGCTTTCATATGCTATTCTTGTCAGCCTTCACTTTCTGCAGGGATTCCTTGGCTGCGCTTCTGAAGAAATTAATCCTACTTAGTGTTCACTGTGCCCTCGAAGCCAGGACACAGAGCTCAGTCATTTCCCCCACCTTTATCTGTGAGCAACAAATCTTGCCTCCTTCACGGCCTTGTGTGAAAGGTGATCCATGTTATCAGACAAAGTGAACATGTGAGAGCTCTCATAGGCATGTTCCTGATCAGCCTATATGACCACCTGAGCCATACCTGTTCCCATGTTTATACCACTAACTTAGTGGCTCTAAACTTCGTGGTCTGTAGCAAAGGAGGAGACATTTTTTGTTTACTGCACAGCGAGTGGTGTTCCTCACTACGTTGCTTCTCTGGGCTGCCCCCTTAAACAAGGATTCTTGCTGCTTAACAGCTAGGACCATGTCCCCCCCATTTACGACAATGAGTAAACATGGGCTGCCTTGGTAAATCTGGGGACAAAATATTGAAAGTAAGCTCTAATTTGTAGAATGAAAAGCAAACAAGAAATCTTCTACAGTTCCTTCAGTCAGTTTACAAAAGCCTGAATTTCACACACACACACAAAAAAATTAACCAGTCTGATGTGAAATGGGTTAATTCATATAAATCTTAGTCATTCATAATTTGTTACAATTTTTAAATATAGGCCAAATTTGAAACTGGTAGGAAATGTCTCATTGAGTCAACATTTTTCACTATGTAATGATTTAGAAACTCTAAGGCAAATTAGTGCATGATTGAGTGTTGTGTGTTTGTTTTGTTTGGCTGGTTGGTTGTGGTTTTTTTTTTGTTTTTGTTTGTTTTTTGCAGAGGCTCTTAATAAAACAATGTGAATTCCCCTGCCCTGGCTGCCACCTAGCAAGTGCTGTTCTAGAGTTGTGCTATCACCAGTGATGCTGTATAAACCAGAAAACAAAACTGGTGATGTTGGCTCATTTAGGAACAAAAAGGGAGCATCCAATGAAACTGAGGCAACAGATGTAAAAAGGATTAAAAAAAAACTTTTTTACACATTGCATTATTAATTTATGGAGCTCGAAGCCCAATATATCAGTGAAGCCAAGAGCTCACTGGAATTGGGAACAGTTTAAACTTAGTAGACGATGAGAAGGTTTGCAATTACATTAAATAGGCTGGAAAAGAAAAGAAATTCTTGTCCTTTAGGCCATAAACCAACTGTTAACTACCTGGAATTAGCAAGAGATTTCCCTTTCCTTTCCATAATTGTCCATTAAAGGTGGTCTTGCATTTTTCTCTGAAGAGTCTGGCACTGGCCAGACAGAGACCCCTGATACGAGACTTAGTTGGATCTCTGGTCTGATCCAAAATGGATATTCCTATGTTTCTAGTAAATCAATGTGTCAAATGAGTGAGGGAGGATAATTATTAGAGAGAAAAGAAATGACATTTTGGACTCCTTTTAGATTCTGCAAGCAAAGGAATGGTGAGCTAGGGTGGAGGGTGTGTGTTCTTAAGAAGTGCTGTTGATGCTTGAGTAGGGTAGCACTCCTCCTCCTGCCTCAGCAAATAGCCCAGTGCGCTCCAGCACTATGCTACTGAGCATGTTGTCATCTAGCTTAAAACGAAGATCTTGACTGAAGTCTCCAGCAAAGATTCCATCATATTTTTTAAAAGAGTAGTTCTCGCCAAGTTCTAGCATAATTTTCTCCATAAATTACCCTTGCTATTTTAAGTAGATACAGTATTCTTTGCTTTCTGGCCTAAAACTGTTGGGTGTCACTGCTGAGTATTGTTAAACAGCTGTTGCATTCCAACCTTCTTATGCTGAGGTAAATTACTCTGTTTAGAAATAGATTCTTTGCTTTTAATGTATAATTCTATAGTTGTATAGTCCTTTACAAGCAATTAGTTTGTGGGATGAAAGTAACTGTGTAAGGAGAACATGGTGGGATGTGAGTTTTAATTAACAGGAGTTTTGGATGGCTGCATTGCTGACAGGTGACAGTCATGAGTGACGGTACGTCTTCACTGTCAGCCGCAAATTCACCACCAACGGATTGATTTATCCGGATCAATTGAACGGAAGTGAAGATCTGCTCAATCAATCCAGAAGTCTATTTAATAAAACCACCTCCCCAAACAGCATAGTGCTGCATCTATGGATACGCATTTCCCAGCAGCGCAGCGTAGTGGAGATGGCATGCAGAAGGGAATTTAGGAAGTCGACATAAGTTATGCAAGCTACTCTGAATCGCTTGCATCACTCCCATTGACTGCCACCAAATTTGCCTGTCAGTGTAGACCACGCCTGAGTTATGCAGGTGCTCATCCCACGCAAATCAATTAAATTTGTCATTGTTTCCTGAATATTGCTCATCTAATAAAGATTAATGTCTTTGGCAAAGGATAAGAAATACCATGTGTAGAGGAACATGGAAGCACTTAAGGCAGATTACTCTTAAAATTATTAGGTGTCTGAAATCTGGTGGTCGGGGGAATGTTAGAAGTAGTTGCCATAGAGGAGCGTTCATGGGCAGAATGCAGGTGAGACAGTCAAGTTAATGCAGTTTATTACATGACTTTGCAAGGTGGATCTCACCACAACATGTAGCATAAGTAACACTATCAGTATTATTTCTCATTGTTACGTAAGTGGCTCTCTTAGCACTATCAGTTGAACTGATGATTATCAAACATAATGCTTGATCCTATAATGCCCTTACATGCAAGTAGCCTTCACTCATACAAGTAGTCCAGTTGACTTCAAGCAGGTAGGGATCACAGGACCTGACCAACAGACAGGTGTGTTCCCTATCCTGTAATCAAGTAACACCAGGCAAAAAAGCCGAGAACCATGGGAGATTGGGGGCTAAGAGAAGTGGGGTTTGAAGGAATGTTGTGTGGGGCTGGTTAATTGTGATGTTAGGCGAAGGGCTTATCTAAACATACGTGATGCAACTATACCAGCAGTACCACTCCTAGTGGGGATAAAAAGGTGCTTATACCATATAACTTACTCATGTACAGGAAGGGGAATAAGCTATCCCAATATGTTTTTTTATTCCACTCTTATTCCAGTACAGCTATTTTGATTTTTAAAACATAAATAAATCACACCCTAGCTGAAACAGTTATACCCATACAAAATCAGAGTGTAGACCAAGCCTGACTCTTCTAACAATGAAGAGGTGTTTTTAAAAAGTGAGGCCAAGTAATTCTGGTTAGACTTAATGGATCTGTGTTACCTTGATTTGTAATAGTGACAAGGAGAATCAGCCGCTGATCAAAAGTTGACATCAAACCTCTTTGAGGAAGTTCACTGCTTGCAACTGATAGCAGGGGCTGTCTCGAGTGAGTTAAGTAGTCTGTGATTATCAGCTGACTTTGCCATGTGGAGAGAAAACTAATAGTATTTTTAAATAATTTAAATATTTTTATTTAGCAAATGCAGAGCCAAGTGCATAGGAGAACTCGGAGGACAAGCCATCAGCAGTGTGTGTGTGTGTGTGTGTGTGTGTGTGTGTCTCTCTCTCTCTCCCCCCAAAGGAAATTGAGTAATTTTTGAGGCACTAATTGAAATTCAGGCCACCATGCTGCTTACCCTGCTGCTCTATATGTAGCACTGGAGCACCCTGAGAGAAACATTGCTAATCACATTTTCTAGTCTCTCTTATCTGCTGACGGTGCTGGAGAGTTAAATTTAGATGTCTTCTTCCATGTTTGGGCCCCGTTCCCAGAAAGCACTGAGAGAACACTGTGGCTTCTATATCCAAGTCATAAAGAACGAGCTTCTGTTGTAGTCAGTGACGAGCAAGGAGAAAGGGGTGGGGAGTGCAATGGTTTTAATATAGATAGGTCCCCTCTTTCCCTTCATCTCCCCTCTCCCCGACCTTAATTATTGAAGAGGATATTTTTTATCTTCTGTCTGTAAAGCAGCCCAATGGAGTCTCCAAGGATATGTTGTTTTGGTTTGTGTCCCTTTCAAACCACATATCATACAAATTTAAACAGGCAGATCTTCCTCTTCAATTTTTCTTTTCATGTTTTATGTATTGTTGGCTTATATTTCATAAGGGCAATTTGCAGTGCTGTGCTCAGCCGGGATAGGTCCATTATGCAGTAGGGAGGTATTGCCATCTCTTAACATGAACAAGAAACCTGGTTATATCAGAGAGCATCTGTCTGTTTAAATAAATAAATAAAAAGCTTTGATCATAAAAACTGCTGTACTGAGATTTATGGTTAGTCTTAAAAATAAATCTATAGCTAAGCCCATTGAAATGCATTTTAGTCTATATCCTAGGTTAAAAAACAAAATATTTTCCTACAATTGAAGACTCTGATTTACAATATAATAGTCCTCTTAATTGAAAACCTGTTACTGGAATAAATGTAATAAAAAGAATGAACTTTATATACCTCCTTGTAAAAATAGAATGAGGTTGCTTGTTTTGTTTGCATAAGGCACAACATGTGGTGGTGCAATCTACACTGGGGGGGGCGCGGTGTGTGTGTGTGAGTGAGTGAGTGAGAGTGAGAGAGAGAGAGAGAGAGAGTGTGATTCAGATTCACTCTGTTGGCCTAACTTTGCTCCCCAGGATTCGGCCAGTGCTGAGTGCTTCTGGAGATCCCACCCTACATGAATAAGGACCACTGTCAGGTAGCCTAAAGAAGGAATTTACTACTAACAGCTTAAATTGTAACTGACAATTTTTAAAAAAAAACACACACTTTAATTTTTCACCACTCAGGAGGGTTGTTTAGCTTTTGCATTTCACTAAGTTTCTAGTTAGCTCCACTGCTAACTGTTAGGTCATACTGCAAACACTATTGACTCGAAGCTTACAGCTTTGCATGGGAGTGTTCATATTTAAAAAAGAGAATACCCTGTAATTATGAACAACTTTTCTATATGATAAAATAAAAAGGATTAAGATTAAACTCTAAATTTTGAGTTCTGGATTGATGTTATCCCTTTAATAATATTCGAGAGCTCTGCAACTTAAGCAGCTACTAGCTCTTAGTAATAAAATGCGCATCCAACAAGTTAAGTCATAAGCATCCAAAGCACTGACCAGGCAGCTAAGAAAAGGAGAGCAAGAAAGGAGTGTTGTTGGGTTCAATGTTTGCTACTGAGCTGACTTGGCAGCATTCCACTGGAGAATCGCTACCTGACAGTGCTGAATGCAAATTGTAGTACTTGGCAGCACTGCCTATGATTTTTCCTGGCTACTTGATGCTTTGGCACTTTGAGGAAGTTTGCATTATTTGTAAGCATTATGGAACCAAGACTTGCCCTTATTGAAGTCAATGGCAAAATTTCCATGGACTTGAGTGGGAACAGAATCATGCTCTGTGATGGCAAAAAAGTCAGTTGAGAGCTTGGAGAATGGGTAGATGTTAATGTATTATGATGATGCAAGTCCTACTACAGCTCTTCTTTTTTTCCCCCGTGTTTTACCATAGCCCTGTAATCCCAGTGAGTGAGTCAGTACAACGGTGGTCTGTTATCACTTTATCTTCCTCATTTACTTATTTTAACTTTTTTAATTGACCCACCAAGACACACACAACAGTATTGAGAAGCCATATGATCATGGTTGTATCCTGAATCGTTCCTAATTCATACCTTCCGTGCTGTTAGTTACTGTTGCTCATTTTATCTCCTCTCAAGAGTAGAATGAAAGCTCTGTAAGGCCGGGGCTCTATCTTGCACATCTGTGGGTGCTGTAAAATAGCAAACTATAACATCTTACTATCAGTCCTGGAGCATCTCTGTAGCAGTTTCAGGGAATCTAGCTGATGCCACCAGAAACCATCCCTGGTGATGCTGTAGACCCAGCTTGCTCAGTAAGTGTGTCTCACTTTGTGCTCTGTGCTAACAGAACTCTGGATGGTGAGTTTTTTAATAATGTTTTTCTCTGTAAAGAAACACTAGGCAGTACAATGAGAAATTAGATAGCATGGATGCTGCTAGATGTTCAGAGCCAAATCTCAGCTACTGTTAAATGAGTGTGACTGCACTGACGTCAGTCGAGCTATGCTGTTTTATGCCATCTGAGGCTCCAGTCCTTATTCTGTAATTACTGCTAAGACTATTTCTCTTTAACTAAGATTGCAGACTGTTCAGTTAATTTAATTAATAACTAATGCTATCTTATACTTCTAGAAAGGGTCTCAACATGTTTGTAACCAAAATGACATAAGTAAATTCACCCATAACTGAAAAGTAGGTTGAAAAGTAGCAGCTGTTTAATAGTGCACAAAATTTTAAGGAACTGAATACCATAGCCACCTGAAACTGCAGGAAGTATTCAGGCATACAGAATGTAATCATCCTAATCATAACCACTGGATTTAACATTACAGTTCTTATAGGAGATGCTGTGGGAATCTTAATGACTGTAATAGGTCAAGAATTTAGTTCTATATCTCATCTTAAAGATGTCCCCTCTAGCAGCAGCACAACTGCTCATAACATTATGCTGGAATGTTGGTTCAGTACTGATGTAGAAGGAAGAGTGCCACCTGCTGAATCACCAACACCACTTACTGCATCGCCCATGGAGATCTCCTTTCCAAGTACTTGCTGGGTCCCAAACCTGGATAATTTGAGACCTACAAGGATCATCACCCAAGATAATATGGTTGGTGGTAGGCTCACTGGTTCTAGATTACATTATAAGCTCTTTGAGGCATGAACCATATCTTCCATCCTTCTGAGCCTGTAAACATGATAAATAATTATATATGGTGTTAAAATGTCAGCTATATGGTGGCAATATCTAAAATCTACAGTTTTTTTTTTTAATTTTAATTTGTAGGCACCCTAGTAGAGAGTGTCTCCTAAACCTTCCAGAGATCCATGACTTTTCATGTGAGGATGAGTAATATGCATGTTCTGACTCTCAGTTGGCAATACATTATGTACCTATGTAGTTCTAGGTAGGCAGTTGTTAGGTTAAAAGGGATGCAGCGTTCCTGAAATATTTAGTCGGGCCTGTCTATCTACGGAGTAGTATTTCCATCTCTGGCAAACATAGGGTATGCTGCTCTTACAGTGAAAGAAACACTTTAATTACAGAGGCTGGGTCTACACTCACAGCGGCAAATTCGCCGCCGTCACATCGATTGCTCTGGATCGACTGAGCAGTCTATATAAACGCGCTCAGTCGATCCAGGAAGCGACGCAGGAAAACTACCCCTGTAAGTGGAGTAGCGCTGCGTGGAAGGGAGCGCTGTTCCCTTCAACGCAGCGCAGTATGGACACCACGCAGAGGAGACGCTGCAAAGTCAAGGGGAGATATGCAAGTGATTTACATCACTTGCGTATCTCCTGTCGACTGCCGCTGAATTGTCAAGGTAAGTGTAGAGTGGGCCAGAGTTAGTACACCTTGCAGTGAATTTGGTATAGTTCTATCCTGCGGAAGTAAATCCGAGTGCACGAGTATGGGATTAATTTTCTTTCATTAGCACTTGCATCAGTCTGTTCTGCACCCTGACACTCACTGACCAGACTGACTTCCTGTTATGCTGGGGTGGTCTGGTTACACTGCAGTGATTTTATTTAAGAAGGAAACCATTTATTCTCAGACACCTTTACTAGGTAAAACAAAATAGGATTTTAAAATGCAAGTTACGTAAACCACTGATTGCAGCCCTGAAACTCATTTGCCTCCTTACTCCACCAATTGATAACCCAATATTGCCAATCCAAAGCATTTAAAAATTGAGTTAGGACCCTCCAGAAATTAATGCAGCTTGGTTCTTGTTGTTTGACTTATGGTGGTGGAACCTTTATGGTTCATGTTTGCAAGCATTTCTTTGCAACCTTAAGTGCTAAAACTTTTTAATTGTGTTTTTAATGAAAACTGAGATTCTTATGTAATCACATGAAGCCAGGACCTGGGACTTAAGAAAAACACCACATATCATGAGACTCATGATAAAATATTGAAGCTTGGCAACATTGATCCCTGAACCGACAAGCCAAGAATAAAAATACACCATAGACTCCATTCCCCTATTAACTACACACTTTAAAAATGAAAAATACAGATGTTTTCACTTTGATTCACCTGCACTGTTAGCATCCTCCAGCCTTGGGCTAGTATTTGGGAATCAGACTGTGAAGATGAGCAATGTGCCACTGCTGTCCATGACAAGTGTAATGCAAGAAGTAAACAAACACCATTAATGGTGACTAATTGAGATTTTAAAAGACATCCGTGTTTAAATCGCTTCATTGCTACTAGTGTCAAAAGTTTGACTTCATAGTTGTATCACTTCTGAAGGCTCGCTGCTTCCATGAGACTCACCAGGCATAAGCCAGTAGTAATAATTAAATCCTCCTCTGCAATTTACAAGGCATCTAATCTTTCCTGCATACAAGCTCTTTGGGTCAGGAACTGTCTTTGTGTTTGATATACTGTTAAAAAAGTTTTTGATTTAACAAATAAGAGAGGGATGTTTTCCCCCTGAATGTTATTTTTATCTTCAAGAGAAGTCTGGTTACTTGAGTTGTAGTTTATAATACACCTACAACTCCCCTTCTTCCTAGGATGGGATGATCAATGCTTGCCCTCTCAGCATCTTCTCCTCTTCTCTTCCTCATTACCCCATTTCTGTCACCACACATGCACAAATGTGCACTTCAATTACTACTAGAGGCTAAAACCATCCTTACCGATTTTCCTCTTTGTTATTGTACTACTCTTTTTCCTTCCTTTTCAGTGCTGTTCATCTCCTTCTGCTAGATAGAATGGATAATCTAATGGTTTTTCTCCCTATTTGTTGTTTAAAGTGTTTACATTAATACCTAGAGGCCCCAATCAGGACCAGGACTGCATTTTAGGAGGTACTCTACAAACACAAAACAGTTGTTGCCCCAAAGTAAATGAATGTAAAATGATAAAGGAAGGCAGTGTTTTCATTGTTTGATAGGTGTTGCTTACGTTATATATTTAAAACTCTCTCTATTTGCCCCTTAAACTGGCTGATTTCCTTTAGGCATAGCAGGAAATGTTGAGGAGGGACTGGATGGAGGAGAGATCCTTATAGATCAGTTCAAAAAGGACATCCTAATATCGGTCATTCCTTCCCTTTCTTCTTGGTACTCCTGTATCCATTCTCTGCTGCTGCCTTACAAATAGCTTGGCTCATTGAGTGTTGGCCCTGACTTCAGGATATCCCAATCAATCTGGTACTCAGATACCATAGTAATGGGGGCATGTAAGTTCCTAGTTAGATACCTTCCCTCTTTAATGCATTTCCATACTTCAATATATTTGCATATTGCAGTTCTGTTAATTCCAATGAAATATGCCTATTCTCTTTAGATTACATTTGAAACCATGCTAGTGCCGACCATGATTACACAGAGTTGTTTCTGGCACAGTTTCTCTGGTGGGTTGAGACTCTTGTCTAAAAAAACATACTTTAAACATGGATTTTATAACAGGAGACAGGCAGGAGTGAGGAGGGAAACGCTCTCCACACTAATCAGAGAAATGGTGTAAGCAGCAACCATAATCACTGCTAGTCCAGTGTTGATCATTGGATGCAAAGGGCCCTTCAAAGAATTATGGGGAAGATGGAAGTGAAATAAACACAGGCATGTTTTGGTGATTGACAGAATACCAGTGCAATTGATAGGCACTCCTACTCAAAAATGACTCTCAACATATGGCATTGAGGGTTTCCTGACTTAATGTCTCCGATGTTCCCATTGAATGGGCTCACTTTGTAGGTAAACAGCTTACCTCCACCCTCCAACTTGGAGATCTGCAAATTTAGCCTGGCTTTGAGAATCGGTCTGGGCTTTTTTTCCTTCTCTTACACCAAAGCCTATAATAAAGGCCCTGCCGACCAAATTACGGCCTAGTGTCACCTATGCAACCTCTTTATCATCGTAACACAGCTGTAACTCACTGGAACTTAGTCAACAATTGTCAGTATTGCACAAGGTGGAACAGAATCCACTGTGCTCTGTATTAGTTTTAGCAGCAGCAGCTGTGTACATACAACAGATCTGCTGAGTAAGAAAGTGACATTTTTATAGTTGCTTTTCAGAGTAACTAGTTTTTTTAAACTTCATTGCACATCTCTGGGTCACTATCTTTCATATAACATGTCAAGATCTGTGAAGAAACAGCGAAACCCATCACCCAAATTCAGACACACCCCAGGAAACTTGAATATGGGTAAAAGGTTGAAAACGTAAACCTGGGCTCTGGGGCAGGAACTGTCTTTTTAATCTGTACAGTGCCTAATGCTGTGGGGTTCTGATATGTGGCTGGGGCTCCTAGATTTTTACAGTAATACCAATAAGAATAGAAGTCTACAGCCAATGAATGATCATATGCTTCTGAGCTATGTTGCTACCTTTCCGTCCGTCCATCCTTCCTTCTAACCCATGTTCTCCAGTTACTCTTCTGGCACTCATCATTGGGGGCAGAGGCTTTAAAGTTCTGACTTGAAAGTTTTCACTGGCATCAGTAACTTGATCCAGTCTGCAAAGATCTTTGGTTTTCAACCAGCTTCTGTCTTCTCCAGTGATACCAGGCAACTGAAAGCAGTAATTTAAAAAAATTAGGCCACTTGGCTTTCTATATATAGCAGCACTTCTGATCCCAAGAAACCAGCACTTTCATGCAGTCTGTTTTTAGCTGTCAGTGTTTATAAATTAATATTAACTATGCTAGTCGTTTTTTTTCTATTGCTCTTCCCAGTTTTTTCCTCCTTTTTTATTTTAAAATTGTAGTTTTAAAAAAATAAAATAACTGCCTGTACCTCAGTCTCTTCAGCTTTCTTCTTCATCAGAATGCTAAGCTGACTGAGGTTCCCTCCACTGAAGGGCAATATATTCTTAGAATGCACTTGACTTGCATCAGTCAGTCTGGTTTTGATGTCAGCCAGAAGAACTAATTTCAGCTTTGGGGTCCTGTGCATACCATTTCTTATAAATTACGCATGCGGCTCTCTGCGTATTGCAGATTTAAAAAGATGAAACCAATTAAATTTTTATTGAAGGGGGGGACTAGAAGAGGGAAAAGGTGGAGATACAATGACTGGTGGAAGCTGTAAAGAGTGAAAACCAGAAAGAATTAAATTCTATGGCAGATGTTAAAACAGTTTATAAAGTTTGGTCTTCCATTTTGTTTCTTCATTCACCCATTTCATAAAATAATTTAGTTTAGCCAACATCTCAGTATACAGCTAAAAAGCTAGAGAACAGTAAATATTTACTGTCAGTCACTAGGAGGCTTACAAATTATAATTTTTTTGTGCATCCCCAGTAAAAATGTGTGTGCTGATTTTTCGGAGGTTCTGAGCACCCGCGAGTCCTACCGTTTCAATGAGAGCTGTGGGTATTCAGAACCTCTGAAAATCAAACTCTTTGATTGGCTTTGTGGGGAAATAAAAGTTCCAGTATCAAAGAATAAACCTGTTTTTGGAAATGGTATGAATCTGTTCCATGATTTTTCAGTCTGGAAGTCACAACCACCTTCCTTTTCTCTGTCCCTTTCTTTTTTGGAAGGAGATCCTAAAATTATAGAAAAAGCTGAAAGCCACTGATCTATTCAGGATCTTATACCACACCCATCACTGTGGATTTGGAGCACTTTCCATAGTGCGTTAAGCAATATGACTAACATCTTTGGAGATAGAGTTGGGGAACTGAGCTTTGGGACTCCTGCATTTTATTTCCAACCCTGTCACCGATTCACTACTTCACTTCTCAGTATCTCCATCTGTAAACAGGGTACAGTCATTCTTACCTCACTCACAGGAGAAAAGAAGGAAGATTCAGAATATCTGGGTTCAGTTCCGTGGATTCCAATGGAGATTTTCTTCATCGTTTAGTCTTTCTGTGCCACAGTTCCCTAGCTGTAAAATGGTGATAATAGCACTTCCCTACTTCACAGGGGTTTTGTGAGGGATGGGCATTTGATTCCTTACATTAGTATATTTTAATCTACTAGGTGCTCAGATACTACCATAACAAGGATCATATAAGAACATAAGGTAGGAAGGTTGAGATTTACTGTCAAGTGACATTTGTAAAGCATTTGAGACCTGCAGTTTGAAACGTTGTTACAAGTTTTTGTATTTAGATTCTTAAATGACTACTCTTTATTTCAGGCTGTTTTACAGACTCTGTTAAGCTTTAGTCCCATAGCTTGTTACCCTGGGATGCCAAGAGGGCTGGTAAACATCCTTGTTTGCCTAAGGATGCCGAGAGGGCCCTGTTGTCATAGTGCAGGATAAATGGATACATTGCTCTCTGCACTCCTTACTGTCTCCTTCAGGATTTGATTTTTTTGGGTGAAATTTTTCCTATACATTGTGTGTAGTCCTTTTTATGTCTTCAGTGGATTCAGAATGCCGGCACCAAGAAGTTTTAAATTTTGAGTTAGTCTCACCTTAGTGAATTTATGATTTTGGCTTAGGTTACTAGACTAAATCATGCTTCAGAATATACATCAGGGTTAGCAGCCAAAATCAGCGTTTATATCCCAGGTACTGTTTGCTCTAGTAGTCCTCCAGCAGAAGAAACTGGGCTACCAATTATAGAGAAAACGAGTAGATGAAGCATCTGAGATCCTCATGTGCTGTAACTTTGAGTGGCCTGATCTAGCCAAGTGCTCAGTACCCTGCATTCCCACTGAATTTCATTGGGTTGAGGGTCCTCAGTGCCTTGCAGGATATGTTTAATTGTCTCTATCTAGGGGATGAAGGAAAGAGGTGAAATGTCATCTCTGGATCATTGCTTCTGCACCTTTAATAATTCAGGTTTGTATTAAATGATGTGTCCAAAGAAAGCTGGTTTTATACTGTGTCTTCCTCTGTTTTTCCACAGGCCACTGTCATGAGCGAAACCCTGATGGCTGCCGTGAAAAGCAGAAGTACTTTGATGATCCCAAAGAGTCTGTAATAACAGCTGAGGAAGAAAACTCTGAGGGAGGTATAGTAGAAGATCCAGAAACCTTTGTTCAGAGTTCAACAAGAGACCCTTCCTCCCTGAGACTGGAAAGTAAGTCAGCCTTGGAATTTTGTTGCATGCTTGGGTGATGAGCCAGTTTCTACACTTCAAGCCTGGCTTCCTTTTCAGAAGAGCTGTTTTCCTTCCTATAGATGTGCTTCCCAGTTTTGCTTGCCACAAGGATGAAACACCTATAATAAAACAGAAGAAAGGCTATTTCTTAATTCATTTGATTTCTTCTTTGAGCTTTCTAGTGCTTCCCAAATATGAGACAAATTAAAAGTGCTGCAGCACAAAGCTGTGACTGAATTTCTTTTACCTCTTGAGTGCTCTGTTTCTTTTAGTTTATGTGGGCAAAAATACAGGCTGTGTACAATGCTGTCACTTACTGGACCATGACTTAATGGCATGCTCTAGTTTCTGGAACTGCTGCTCCTTCCGAAGTGAAATAATAATGAAACCTTTAAGAAGCTTTAAAGTTTTTAAAATATCATGCGATGCATCTTTGATACATTCTGCCTCTTTAATGCCGGTTTCACTAGAGGTGTACTGTATCCTTATACAGTAAAAGCAATTTTATACATAAGTATACTTATGCTTAAAGTGATCCCCTGCATGACCCAAGACTTAGAGAACTATGTGCATTAATGTTTAATGCTCATCAGATTTTTGAGCTCCTCAGACAGCAAACCTGGTGAGTTTTCTTTTTGCTTTCCCTCATGAAACACAATAGTAATAAGGTAAACTGCTGAAATGGATCTCCATGATGTTTCGCTTTGTGGTGCTTGAAAATGCCTTATTTCATCTCCTTATTCCTGTTAATAGTTTTTCAGGGATAGAAAGGAAAAGAAACAAGTAACCTTTAAAACTGATCATATTCTGTTCCTACTCTCCTTCCACAAACCTAATGGCAAAAAACATTAGGTTACAAGTAAAAGCCAGAGAGTAGGGTATTGTCCAAACTGAAAGATACTGTTTGCTAGAATACACTAGCTTGATGTTTATTCCCATCTCATTCGCACCTTGATAATACCAGATAAAAGTGGAGAGAGGACGACAGAGTTGGTAAGATCAGGACATGGAGAGGTTTATTCCATGTCAGTGCTCAAGCTCAATAGCCTACAGTGAAGCAGCTATCTATCCCACTGAAAGAAAGAGAATTGTAGTGGACGGAGCAGAAGAAAGAGAACTGATGCTAGAGTTGCCCCTTTTGAATCAGCAATTGATGAAGCATCATTATGGGAAGATCTTTATTTTTATAAAGACTTTCCAATGACTTCTCTCCATTTGTGACACGAGTGAGCAGTGATCTTCCTAATCAATACTTCTGATTTTAAAAAAATGTAAATGAGAGCTTGATACTGAGAACACAACTGTCATGATCATAGAAAGGTCTAAATTTCACCTAAGGGCTGTTTGCTTATGTCACTCTGCAAAGTCCTTTGTGTGAATACATGTGTTTATGGTGAGTGAGAGGATTTGTTCAGATGAAATATTTCCATTCTGTTTATTAAAACAAAATATTGTCATCAGTCCAGCTTTCATGAGCAGCCCTATAATAACACATCAATCCATGCAACTCTTCAGTTTTGAAGACCTTTAAAATAACAAGCCAGCATGTTGGGGGGTGGGGAGGGTGGAAATAAGATTTCAGGCTCTCAAGAAAGTAGAAATACTGATTTTTAAAAGTTGTAGAGGGTATCTTGCTTGGATCATCCTTGTTTTTCTTTTTTATTACTACTTATTTTATTAGATGGTCTGAATCATATTTGCACAGGTAGAAGACTTTAGCATAGAACAGTAATATCCCATTCTCCTACCTTTGGGTACTATTACAATGCAAATAATTTTGGTAACACTTATTGACGCTTCATTTCAGACACAGTTGTTGCAGAAAGCAATGACTCAGAAGGGATGGAGAGTTTGGGAGATCCTCAGATGTCTGAAGAGATGTTGGCCTTGGTGGATGAATTTGAAAACTCTTGGTCTCTTGAAGCCTTTGAGGGGGCACTGGAGGTGAAAGGTCGTCGGATGGACTTGCAGGGAATCCGAGTTCTAAAGACTGGTTCTCAGGATGGATTGGCTACCTCCTGTTTTGGAGATTGTGGAGATGATGATGAAGCTGAATGGGTAAGAGTACTCATGTGCAAGATCTAATTAGTAGCATTGATAAGTCATATCCTAATTTTCCATAACTGTAACAATGATGGTTTGGAAGGAGGCTGAACAATTCAGCCTGGAATATAGTTTGGCCTGTAGTCTTTATTACAGAATCTTTAATCTCTAGGTCACCAGTCTGTCCTGGGTCATATATGACCAAAAGACATGACCATCTGAGAGCTGCTTGGTTGGTTACCTGTATGAAATAAGCAGGCAAAACTCCTACCAGCATTCTTACTAACTGACCTCTTTATTGGTAGCAAAGACGTCAAGTATTGCATGAGCTATGGCGCCTGAGTACACTGCTTATCTTTGGGGGTGGTCCTGGCCGCCTTAAATGATGGTTGAGTCTCACTGCCTGTGAACGGAAATGAAATTTACACTGCAATTTGCAGGTAGAGGATTTCATTCTTCCACGCGCTCAGATCTGTCACTTACCAGAACTGAATTCATTTTGATAAATACATTAATAAACAGAGAGGAACAAGGCAGGTGAGGTAATCTCTTTCATTAGAGAGACTTCTGTGATGAAAAGAGAGAAGTTTTGAGCTCCATGAAGCTTTTTCAGGTCTTTTTCTGACCTCAAGAAGAGCTCTGTGGAGCGTGAAAGCCTGTCTCTTTCACCAACAGAAGTTGGTCCAATAAAAAATATTCATCCACCTTTTCTCTTGCACATCCTGGGATAAATATGGCTACAACAACATGACAAACATTAATAAACAATTGTCTTTTAAAAGAAAACTAAAAAATAAAATGTTATTCTGCTTTACCTGGCCTTGGACTTTTACTCCCAATGACAAATTATTATAAAAGGGAGGGTGCAATATTATCTAAAAGCTCTAGTTAGTGTGCGGATACCTGATGTCCCATTTTAATGATGCTAGGACCAGAACATTTAGGAAAATGTTCCAGTTCTGTAACAATTAAATGAACTTTCTCTTACATTAGATGATTCATTCGTGTATGTGTTTCATTTGTGCAACATGATGCAATTTGTCACAGTTTTCCCTAGCAATGTTATTCTTTTACAGATCACATTCCAGGTCAAACGTTTAAAGAAACCAAAATCAGAAAACTTGGCTCTTCAGGAACCCCCTGGGAGAAATGGAGAAGGGGTTAATGTAGAAGATGAAAACCTTTACCAAATGGCACTAGAGATCAGTGGCCCAAAGATACCTTCACCTGGACCACCAGGTAAATTACTGTCTTCAGGGAAAGCAAATCCCTGTGTCGCACATTCAATTGCATTAATACATCAAATGTTCAGTGAGAGGTTATAGAGATATATTTCAGTCTATAGGAGTAAATGACAGAATTAGAATTCTGTCCCATAAACTTTCCTAGGATCCCCTGTGTCTATGTAGTACAGTACAACTAAGTTATGTATAGCCTTTTTTACCTCAGCTGTTTTCCAAAACATTTTTTAGGCGTAAAATGAAAAATAGGGGGGAGAGAGAAATTGAGTGGAGAAAAGGTAAGGAAGGAAAAATGATTTTGGGGTGAAACGAATGAAGCAAGAGAGAGAATGTGGCAGAGAAGTAAGTAGTAATAGTAGTAGTAAACTATTAGCCATTGAGGTGCACCGTATTCTTGAATGTTCAGATACCACGGTAACATAGTACGAGATACATTAGATAAATGAACAATCACTGTCCTAAGGAGTTTACAAAAAACAAATGTGGGCCGAGTCACAGTGGGCAGCTGAGTTTTCATTTTTACTGTGTGTTCTTTGGTGATGGCCTGAAACAATGACTAGAAGTCTGTTCCAGACGACAGGAATTGCAGAAGAGAAGACTCTTAAACCAACAGAGGTGAAGAGAGATGAAGGTTGTGTTGGGGAGCAGAGAGGGAATGCAGGAGCAAAATAGAAAGAAGCAAGATTGGGAAGATAGGCTTGACCCAAACATGAAGGTGTGCATCCACCTCAGAAGGTATCTGTGGCATTCTGAACATGCTGAAATCTGAAGAGCCTAGAGATGCCATAGAGGAAAAGAATTCAAATAGTCAAAATGGGATGAGGTGAAGGTATGGGTGAGGATTTCAGCAGACATGGAGTACTAGATAGTGATGTACTTGGGTGCAGAGTTGGTGCTAGACATACTGTTTTTTTTCAAGCAAAGGGCTGTCTTATTGCAACAAATCTGAGACAGTGATCAACTGAGCAGTACGGTGGCGGAATGGGTAAGGTGCCTAACTACAATCCTGAAGGTTGTGTGTTTGAGTCTAACTCAGTTTTAGGCTTAAAGGCCACCCCTCCAATTCACACAGGTACAAAATGGGCACCTGATCCATTAGGCTAGGGCAGTCATTGGTTGGACACGATGACGGCTGCATCACTCCCTAGTGTGCTATGAAACTGATGTGCCTTAACCACATCATGCCTATGAGTCATTGGCTCAGAGAAAATTTTTTACTTTGACCAATTGGCATGGATTTGACCTTGTGACTAGGAGGCCATTTTGCATTTTGAAAGTTCTAATACGCACCTTTTAACAAGCTCCCATTTTAGCACTTGGAAGACTTAAATTTGTTTAATATTTAAATAGTAAAGATAACTTGTGGCTAAGCAGGTTGGAAATTGGATTGTAGCCTGTGACTTTACACACTCATACAGCTGGGCTTACAAATATTATCTGTTGTCTGTCTTAGGTATTTGTATGGCCTCTGATACTGTAGTATCTCTGTGTGTCATGTTCTTTAATGTATTTATCCTCTCAACACCCCTGTGAGGTAGGAAGTACTACTTTACAGATAGAGAACTGAAGCACAAAAAGGCAAAGTGATTTGCCCACGGTCACGTAGGAAGTCTCTACTAGAACAGAGAAATAAGCCTAGATGTCCCAAGCCCCAGGCTAGCTCTCTAACCAGTGGACCATCCTTCCTCTTGTTATATATTATCATTCCTCAGTGAGAGAATCACCAGCAACCAGGGACTCAGAAATGCCCATATGAACTATTAAATACTTAGAAATGAAATACATTCCATAGTGCTGACATGCTGTAAGAAATGATCACCCTGGCATGAATCTTCCTAAAGAAGCACTGAGTACAACTTTCTTTAAAGTGTTTTCCATAAGCTGATGTTATAGATTTATTTTAATTTTGCAAAATTAAAAAAAAAGCGCTTTCATCCTCAGATAGGAAGTAAGTTTTGGATCCAAATGGCGAAAAAAATCAAATAAGTAGAAATAGATCTTGAAACTGCCTAAGTAGTGCATTTAGCTCTTTGCTTGCTTGTTTCTCTTTTTTTTTTTTTTTTAACCTAGTACTGTTGATGCAATGAAGCACTGTAATAGTTAGACACTAATAGGGCCATCCGAGTTACTCTTGCTGAGCTATTTAGTAGCTAATATTTTTCTTATACACTCCACTTGTTTCGAAACTGCCATGTGAAAGTCATTATTGCCTGGTGGCTAAAACAGGAAATCTGAAATCTTAGGGTCGATCCAAACCACATTGAAATCTGTGGGAAGACTTCAGTGGATTTTGGCCCCTTGGTTTTACTCCTGACTTTGCCACTGATCTTCCACATAGCTGTGGACAAATTATCTTCCTGCCTCAGTTTACTAATCTATAAAATGGGAAAAATAATGTTTACCAACCTAATGGGGAGTGCCGAGATTTAATTTTTTAATGGTTTCTAAAGTGCTCTTGGATCCACAAGTAAGACTCTGTACAAGATATCATCCATCATGATCAGTAGTAAAATTATTCCCTGAAAAATACCAACATTCTTCCATCTCACTCTGAAACAAGAACAACAGAGATTATAGTAATCAAAAAGTATTTGCATTGGTTCTGGAAGTAACTGCAGAACTGACAAGGGAATCACAGGGCCTCCTTGATAACATTTTGTATTTAATTAATTTTCCTAAAGAAACTAAGTGCAGAAACGCAAGTGTAACATTGCTTTTTTTAGTGTGTGTAAACAAGAGAAGAATTATACTTAAACTACAGCTGTGGAAAGATACTAATAAAAAGAACATTTTTAAAAATACACATTGCAATCCATCGTATCCTATTTAGGCTCCAATCCTGCAATCAGATCCCCTCAGGCAGACCTCTGGGTTCCACACAGGTCTTTGCACAAGAGTCCACTTGCAGGATTGGGGCCTTAGATAATAAGCTCTTTGAGGCAGGGAATGCCCCACATGCCTTTACATGTGTAAAGTGCTGCATAAATCTGGCACTTGATAAATCTTTAAAAATGAATCTTTGTTGGTTTTTTAAGAGAATTTCTTGCATTACTTGCTTCTTTCTAGGGAAAAGGCGTGACTATCGCAGCCTGGGCTGGCCAAGTCCTGATGAGTGTTTGAAACTCCGCAGGGTGGAATTTACTACTGTAGCCAGCACGTGGCTAGCTGTTTCTGCTAAAAATATTGAGTGAGTATCATGCATGTGAACTTCATCAAGTCGTCAGGGTAGGGTGGTTGTGTAGCCTTATTATGTACATATGCCGAACATCTTAGTGATCTGATAAAGCAAACGACAGGTCTTCTTCAGCCAGTTCTGAAGCCAATTGCTTCAACCAATATTAATACCACCTGAATGGTACCCATCAGCCAGGAGCTAGCAGCAGGGCTGGGGGTTGTGACAGCCCCTTTGTTCTTTGATTTGAGGATGTTTGTCCCTATTGGCCACCCACACTTGCAATTTAGAGGTAGTGGTAGATCCTCAATTGTTTTAGAAAATCCTATGCAGCAATGAACAGGGTGGCTATATTTTGTCTGTTCTTGGCAAGGATGACCTTTTCTCTCAGATACAAACCATGTTACTGTTCTTGCTGCCTCTGTCACCTCATTAGTGTTACACATGGGGCTCCCCTTTAAATCCATTCTTGTGCAGAATCCTGCAGCCTGTTTGTTATGCACAGTATCTTGTGAGCATGACACCAGTGCTCCCAGGTTTACATGGACTGCCTGCTGGTTTCCAGATGGTGTTTAAGGACTGAGATACTGCTGCCTGTGAGTGATAGTGTTGTAGTTGTGGCCAATGGAGGCGCTGAGCTAGCAGGTGTAATGTTATAATACCTGCTAATTATTATAGTGGATTATACCAATGGTATAATTGGAGGAGGCTATCAGAAGGTCATTCTCCAGCTGGTCCCTTTGGCTCTGGAACTTGCTACCCACCTTGGTCTGAACCTTCAGAGATTGCTGACATTGCTTCAGAGATTGTTGACATTCATAGATTGCTGCAACGGTCATCTATTTGCTAGGGCTTTAGCGGAAGGACTGCAGGTTTGCGTGGGTATATTTTGTTGTTTTTGATTTACTTACTGGTTAGTTAAATTTTTGTTGTTCTGTTTCTGGGTGGTTTTTCCTTGTAAGGATGTATCCAACGAAGTGTTTCTGCACATGAAAGCGTATGCCCAAATAAAGTTGTTAGTCTTTAAGGTGCCACAGGGCTCTTGCTGTTTTGCTAAAAACAGACTAACACGGCTACCCCTCTAGAACTTGTAAGGACTGTTATTTAAAGCAAAATAAATAGAATATCTCCCTTCCCCTTTTCTTATCACTTTCTAGTCTATACTGTAATATTGCAGGTTCCCTTTGTATTTGCATACTTCCCAAAAGAGCAGAGAGAGAGTGAGCTGTCTTGGATTTGGAAACCTGGTCTTACTAATGCAAACATTAAACCATGTTGTGGAGGGTAGGAGGTTGGCATGATCTCTATAATCATACATGTGTGAAGTACTAATGGAAGGCTACCAGTCTACCTCCTGCCTTGGTGACTAAGTCACCTCTGCTGTTGTAAGGAAACTAGCTTGTGATTAACTGCCTTCCCTGAGGGAGAGCTCTGTATCAACTTGAGATCTTGTCCCGCTCACCAACAGAAGTTGGTCCAATCAAAGATCCTACCTCACTCACCTTGTCTCTACCACTCCATTAGACAATCTAATAAGAGACACAAGTGCCAGCTAGAATGGGTTAGCAAAGAAGGCTGCTGCTTTAGAACTGTGTCTGCAGGGTGAAGTCAAATTCCTCCTGTTCTCTAAATGAGGCTCTGCCAGGATCCAAACAAAACTTAGCTATTAGATTAGCTATATTTGTAAATTGACTCCTCTGTCTTCTTCTCCTGACTGGGAGGTTCTTTGTATGACTTAAAACTTGTTTTCCTTCCTTTCTAGCATTACAGAGCACATAGATTTTGCCACACAGCTGCAAGAACCAGCCATGGAGCCCCTTTGTAACCCCAATCTACCTACCAGTATGCACACCTTGGACCATCTGCAAGGAGTTTCCAATCGAGCTAGCCTGCATTACACTGGAGAGAGTCAGCTGAAAGAGGTACATCTCTGTCTTCACACTGCTGTTTGGAGGCTATCAGCAATTATAAGGCTCAAGAGACAGTGAGGCTTATGTAAAGGATGGGGATGGTTCGGAGGATTTGTAATAGGCTAAAAAATCTTTCCACTCTGATTCATTGCTCATTGATAGTAATGAATGACCAAACTTACTACCATCTGATGGCTATTCAGCAGCCTATGATGATTTCACTTCATTTTTAAGTAGGTCAGAGTCCATATTATTAACTCCCTTGTTGGCTTTCTAAACAAAAGAGGTGAGAATCAAGTGGTCCCTGGAAACTGAACTGTCTCCTCACTCTTAAAAGTGGTTCCTCTAAGACAGTGGCTCTTAAACAGTGGCTCTTAAACACAAGTCTTCCTGGAGGTACATCAACTCATCTAGATATTTGTCTAGATTTACAACAGGCTACGTAAAAAAGCACTAGTGAAGTCCGTATAAACAAAAGTTTTATACAGACAATGACATGTTTATACTGCTCTCTATATTATACTCTGAAATGTAAGTACAATATTTATATCCCAGTTGATTTATTTTATCATATGAGAAAGTAAGCCATTTTTCAGTAACAGTGTGCCGTGATACTTTTGTATTTTTGTCTGATTTTTTTGTAAGCAAATAGTTTTTAACTCAGGAGAAACATGAGATATGCAAGACTGAAAAGGACAGAGCAGTGGATCTTAACCGTTTCAGACTACTGTAAGACACACTGAGAGGAATTTTGTCTCAATGCTGCTACCGAAGCTGTACCCATTCTGTGGCTAAGCAGTTGCTGTGGCTGTCAGTCTGGCATCTTTCGCCAACAACAGAGTTATTTCAAAAAAAGCTTACTGTATATGTTGAGCAGATCATAAAATGCTGAATCCATCTCTTGTCGTGTATCAGTATTGTACTTCAGGGGCCCTGTTCTCACTGCCACTATCACGTTTTTAGTGTACACACAAACCCCCAGGCATGCAGGCAATACAGAGTGCTTCTTAGGGGAGGGATCAGGTCTTTGCTGGGAGACATCATCATATTTTAAGAAGCCATTTTCTTGTTTATGTTGCCTTGATTTCATCTTCTCAATTTCCACTATCTAAGCACCTGTCTTTTCTTCCTCCCCAGGTATTACAGAATCTTGGTAAAGATCAGTATTCACCACAATCATTAGAACAAGTCGGAACTCGAATAGCCAAAGTTTTGGAAAAGGTATGTGTGTCTGAAGAACAAAATTGCAGCAGGACCATATAGGGGCCTCTACTTTACGTAGCCCTGAGACTGGACAGCTAGTTATCTGTCTAGAAACTCAGTCTAGGATCATGGTGATACCGGGTGATAGTTTAAAGAGACTTGTGTCTCTTCACAGTACCTGCGATTGCTTGCATGCCTTTTCTGACAGACACACTCCCCAAAAAAAAAGGTTGTAGCTAGGCCTCAGTCCTTCAGTCTGTCACTCTCCATGAGTGCCCCAGTGAGCTGGGATTCTGCCCCAAATTCCCAGGCTATGTCAGCCAAAAGGCCCCAGTTGTAGGCCTCCATTCTGGCTTTGATGACCTTTAACAGCCTCCAGAGTTAAGCCAAGATATGGTTCCCACTCTCAAATGCCTCGTCAGCTGAGGCACAAGATTCCTACATCTGACTTTTCTTAGGCTCAACAGTCCAAGTGCAGCCAATGGCCTGAAAAAGGTTTCTCTTTTGCCCTAGTATCAAATGATTAGAGCACTGACAGAACCCACTAAACCTGTAAACCACAAGCTCTCAACACCTGTGTATAAGCAACCTTGGATCTTTGTTTCTCTGTGCCCAGCATATCAGTGCCCAGGGTATATAGTCTGCTCAATGGTCTGTGGGAATGTTGGATGGGATGGGAACTGAGTTACTGCAGAGAAATCTTTTTTGGGTGCTGGCTGGTGAGTCTTGCCCATATGCTCGGGGTTTAGCTGATCGCCATATTTGGGGTCGGGAAGGAATTTTCCTCCGGGGCGGATTGGCAGAGGCCCCGGAGGTTTTTCGCCTTCCTCTGCAGCGTGGGGCATGGGTCGCTTGCTGATGGATTCCCTGCAGCTTGAGGTCTTCAAATCTCACTTTTGAGGATTTCAATAACTCAGTCATGGGTTCGGGGTTGTTATAAATGTGTAGGGGTAGGGTTTCGTGGCCTGCCTTGTGCAGGAGGTCAGACTAGATGATCATATTGGTCCCTTCTGACCTATGAGTCTATGAGTCTATAGAGTAACAACTTATTTATTTTGGCTAGTGCTATTACTAGTCTCAAAGAGAGAGAAGCAGCAATAACCCTGTGCCTCTTCCTTTACTGCTTCACAGTTGGTGTCTTTCATCTGGCAGTGCTGAGAATCTGCAGAGGATCAATTCCTTTAACCCCTTATTTGCAAATGCCTCATTTTTGGGAAGCCTAGACTCTCATCATATTGCACCAGTGGGTCCTGGAAATGGTTTAAAAAAAAAAAAGTATTAGTATTCTTCTGTCCAATTCCAGTCTCTTCCTATCCCCTTTCCTGTCCCTTTTGAGGGACCTTTCTCTCAAGGTATTGCTAAAACAAGAAATGGACTCCCTTCTATAAGTTGGAGCACTGGAGGAGGTGCCCTTAGAACTCAAGACAGTAGGGTTTTTCTCTCTTTCTCTCCCTCTTTTTTTCTTTTTGTGGTCATTGTAAAGAGGGGGGGGCTTGCATCCCATTTTGGACATTTTCAAGTTCAAGATGGTGATTGCGGTCTCCATAAATCCTTCACTAGAGCCTAAGGGCTCGTTCACAGTTCTTGACCTACAAGATGCCTGTTTTCACATATTCATTCATTCAGCCTACCTCAGATTTCTAGGAGGAACCACTAGTACAGCATCCAGCCCTTTGGTCTTTTCACAGCACCAAGGGTATTCACCTACTACTAAGCCATCATAGCTGCTCTTCTGAGGAAGCTAGAAATCCAGGTGTACCCTTACCTCAACTGGCTGATTCATCTTGATCCAAATATCCTTACAGCTCTTTGCCTGACCGAGCCAAAGTCTACACTTACCCAGCAATTCAGCAGCAGTCAATGGGAGTTACACGAGCTACGCAGAGTAGCTTGCATAACTCCCATCGACTGCCATGCATCTCTTCTGCGCGCCATCTTCATTGGACTGCGCCGATGGGAACCGCGTTCCCGTTGATGCAACGGTATGCCACTTGAGGGGCTGGATTAACAGCATCAACTTCTGGATCAATTGAGCAGGTCTTCACTGACCACTCAGTCGATCCAGATAAGTCAACCTGATGGCAATAACTTTGCAAGTGTAGATATACCCTGAGTCTCAAACTCAACAGAGAAAAATCCACATATACTCCAACTCAGAGCATAGAGTTCCTAGGAGCAGTCTGAGATTCTTCAAGTGCTTGGTCATGTCCATTCCCAATTAGGTGTGTTCCACCACATGCACCAGTGCTGGAAATTTTTTTCCTGGTGGTATCCATAGAGCCAGTTCTAGCAGCTTTTGCAGTGGTGTGCATATGCGCCACTATATAGGGCACCACTTCTCTCCTCTCCCCCCTCCAGTTCCTTCTTAGCGCCTGTGATGGTGCTGAAATGTTCTGTTGCTACTGCAAGCTCTTTCAGCCTAGTGGTCTTCATTGTTCTTTAGTGAATGTAGTTTAGTTTACTTGTTGTTAAGCATCAGTATGTTAGATATAGTATTATATTTAGCAAATGGGTCCAGAGACAGCGCATGTCCCCGTCTCGGCATTTTAAACCCTACACTTCATGTAAAAAGCCTATGCCAGTTAACGACCTGCACCAGAGCTGCTTGAAGTACTTAAGAGAGGCTCACGTGTGTGAGAGCTGCAGAATTTGTAAAGGCTCCAGGCCCCTCACCAAGAAGTATGGGACATTAGATTAAGGGTACTTCTAATGGCGATGGCGCTTAAATCAGCATCAGAACTGGGCCAATCGTTGTTGGACTCTATGCAGTGTACATCTGCTTTGGTGCAGTGCCCTCCCGGCACCATCTTCCCAGCACCGATCACCATCTCCGATGCCAAAGAAGAGTCCAAAGAAGACACATGCCAAACAGGGGCACTCACCAGTGTTGAAGACTAAAAAAGGTACAGGGACCAGGCGAGAACCGCATTGGGCCATCTGTCCCCACCGGTCCTTGGGGTATCTTTACCCAGCTGAGTTTTGAGTCCACGCTCAGACCTGCTGCCAATTCCTGAGAGCGGCAATGGGCCCTCGGCATCTAAGGGTGCCCACCACACCAGGGCCATTCCAAGTTGTGAAGGATCTCTTGGCAATTCCATGCCACCAGCACCTTGGGAAGGGAGGCCTCCACACCAGGACCAAGCACCAACACCTTTGACTGTAGGGCACAGTGAGACCTCCGCGGCGATCCCCAACCCTGAGGCATCAGTCTTCAACTCACCAGCGGTCACTGGACCCATGGCACCGGAGCTACACAAGGGGTGGTCAGGCTCTCGTCACCAATCTCCGGACCCTTGGTTCTGATCTTTGGAGCAATGGCACCAGTCAGTGGAACATCACTGGTCCCTGGAGCGATGGCACCGGTCACTGGATTCCCGTCACAGATCTCTGGAATCCTAAAGACAAGAGCCAGTCACTGGATATGTGGACAGCACCACTCTCTGGCACCAGAGCACCAACACTCCCAGTATAGTGGGGAGAAGCAAACTAGCTTTGGCACCCCCGTGATCCCTAAGGAGCAGCTCCACGGACTGGAGGTGATAGGAGGTGACCCTACCTAAGGGGCAATCTTCCACCATGGCTGCGGACTTCCCCATGGCACCCCTGGTGCAGATCTGGCCACAAGCGCAGTGTCCCATGCCATGGCACTTTTAGAACCCATGGGGATTCCCTCCAACCACAGGTTAACAAAGACAGTCACTCTGCGAAGTATCAGTGCCACAGTCATCGGCGGCCACTTGCCCTGTATTGGACCTGGGTGTTGAGTTGGACCAGGAAGAGGCAGCTGCAATGGACCTAGTAGGGACTAACCCAGGCAGAGAGGATGGTTCTAGTCCTCCGCTTCTACCAGTCTCACCCCCCTCCTCACCCAACAAGCTGTGATGGGACCCTCCATAGCTGTCCTACTTGACAATTTCAAGGCTCACCAGGAGCTGCTCAAGCAGGTGGCATCAAATATGGGCCTCAAAATGGAGGAGCTAAAAGAGCTCGCAGATGAACTGTTCGGCATCCTGGCAGAAGCACCCCCATCTAGGGTGGCCCTTCTGGTTCACAAGGGAGTAGTTAAATTGGAAACAGCCCTGAGGCAAACCCTGGCCTCTCTGTCCTCCATATCTGAGTGCTGAGAGGGAGCATTATGTACCTACAAAGGGGTTTCAATACCTTTACAACCACCCCTCCCCAGGATCATTGGTGGTAAGTGGGAAAAAGAAGGATAGGCAAATTCCACCCCAAAACATAAAGAGTAAAAAAAGCTGGACTTTTGGACGAACGGTTTATTTGGCGGCAAGCCTGCAATTACTGTTAATAGCTGGCAGTAATTGGACAAATTTTCAGACTCCCTGCCACAGACCTCCAAACAAGAGTTTAAGGTGATATTGGAGGGAGGAAAGACAGTAGCCAGGGCCTCCCTTCAAGCAGCCTCAGACATGGCCGATTCGGCAGCCAGAACTATGGCATTGGTGGTGTCAATGAGAAGGGTGTCGTGGCTCCAATCATCTGGCCTTTTGTCGGAGGTCCAACGGTCCATCCAAGACCTCCCTTTGATGGTGCAGCCCTCTTCATGGACCAAACAGACTCCAGTCTGCACAGTCTAAAAGACTCCACAGCTACTTGCATTCCTTGGGTCTATATACCCCGTCATCTGCCAGAAGACACTTCAGACCCCGGCAGCCACAAAAATTTGGGGGCCAGTTCCAAGGAGACTCCTACAAAAAGAAAAATGGGTTATAAAAAGTGTCAAGGCCAATCCTCTGCCATCGCCCCCCAGTCAGGTTCACCCTTTTGAAGGTATGCCTGAGAATAACTTAGCAGACATTACCCAGGATCCATGCTGCTTGTTGTTTTCATACCGCCTCGTTCCTTTCATCCTGGCCTCGGCTACTGCAAGATCGGACCGTTAGGCACTAAATACAGTGGCAACCAGGTAGTTTACCTCGCTCCCACCTTTCCACCCTCCTTCCCTGTCCCTTTTCAGGGATCCTTCTCATGAGCAACTTCTTACTCTGGAGGTGAGGTGCAAGCCCTCCTACAGGTGGATGCCATGGAGGAAGTTCCTTTCGAGAGCTGAGGGGAAAAGTTATTCCCATTACAAAAGGCAAAAGGGGGCTTGAGGTCCATCCTGGACTTGCATGGGCTCAACAGATATCTGAAGAAGTTCAAGTTCCATATGGTCTCTCTAGACTCTATCATCCCTTCTCTGGATCCAGGCAACTGTTATGTCACCCTCGATTTAAGACATCTACTTCCATATTTTCATATTTCCATGCCACAGGAGGTTCCTGTGCTTCATGGTTGGGAAGCAGCACTAACAATTTGTGGTGCTCTCCTTTGGTCTACCAACTACACCACACGTGTTTACCAAATGCATGGCAGTGGTCACAGCCTACCTCAGACAGCAGGGTATATAGGTCTTCCCTCACCTGGACAATTGGGTCATCAAGGGTCACTTGAAGAGGCAGGTTTAATGCAGTATCAAAGTCGTCTGGGCCAATTGTCAGGTGCTGGGTCTGTTGATAAACAGAAATGAACACTTGTACCGGTTCAGAGGATGGTTTGTTGGTGCTGCTCTAGACTCCACCTGAGCCAGAGGTGGAGCCAGTTTCCTGGCCATATTGAAACTTGTAGCCCAAGTGTGAGCCCATCCTCTCACCACAGTGAGGATGTGCCTCATGCTGCTGAATCACATGGCAGCCTGAACCTACATGGTCTGGTATGCCAGGCTGCACCTCTGACCTCTGCAAATGTGGCTCACGATGGTGAATTCCCCATCCAGGCACAGTCTGGATATGGTCTTCCCAGTCCCTCCACCGATATTTACCTCCCTGTTTTGGTGGACAAAGTCGAATCACGTACTGACGGGGTACCTTTTGCGAATCCGTGACCAACTTGCCACTGATTTCCAATGCTTCGGATCTAGGGTGGGGGGCTCACATCAGTACCTTTAAACCCAGGGCCTCTGGACCAGAGAGGAGTTGGTGCTGCACATAAATATCATGGAGCTCAGGGCAATCCAGTTGGCATGCAAGATGTTGCTTCCCCAGCTGTCCAGCAATGTATGTCAAATACTGATTGACAATATGGCCTCAATGTACTATATCAGCAGGCAAGTGGTAGCCAGGTCCTCAGCCTTTGTCAAGAGGCCCTATGGCTGTGGAGCTTCTGCATGGATCACAGCTTCCACGTGGAGGCTGTGCACTTCCCGGGGGTTAGGAACACAGTAGCGGATCATCTCAGCAGATCCTCTTTCTCGTGCCACAAGTGGTCCTTACACCCAGAAATGGCCAAATCCATTTTCCAGAGGTGGAGCCACTCCTCCAGTGGACCTGTTCACCACCAGAATGAAACACCAGATGGAACAGGAAGTGCAATAAATTCTGTTCCCTTAAGGGCTTGACAAAGGCTCGCAGTCCGATGCCTTTCTTCTGATGTGGTCCGGCAACCTCATGTATGCCTTCCCACCAATACCGCTGATCCACAAAGTCCTCATAGACTCATAGACTCATAGGTCAGAAGGGACCAATATGATCATCTAGTCTGACCTCCCGCACAAGGCAGGCCACAAAACCCTACCCATACACATTTATAACAACCCGAACCCATGACTGAGTTATTGAAATCCTCAAAGGTGAGATTTGAAGACCTCAAGCTGCAGGGAATCCACCAGCAAGCGACCCATGCCCCATGCTGCAGAGGAAGGCGAAAAACCTCCGTGGCCCCTGCCAATCCGCCCCGGAGGAAAATTCCTTCCCGACCCCAAATATGGCGATCAGCTAAACCCTGAGCATGTGGGCAAGACTCACCAGCCAGCACCCAAAAAAGATTTCTCTGCAGTAACTCAGTTCCCATCCCATCCAGCATTCCCACAGACCATTGAGCAGACTCATAAAGATCCAGAGGTCAGACAAGATGCGGGTCATCCTGATAGCCCCACATGGTCGTGCCAGCACTGGTTTGGGATGCTACTCAATCTATCTATGGCCCAAACATGGGCACTCCCACTGTGATTGGACCTCCTCTCTCAGGACCACGGTCAACTGCTTCATCCAAACCTAGCCTCCATACAACAGATGGCATGGATACTCCATGGCTAAACCTGCAAGAGCAGCCCTGCTCCACACAGATCCTGTTGGGAAGCAGGAAATCTTCCACCAGAGCATCATACCTGGCCAAATGGAAACTCTTCATGTCCTGAGCAGCTTATCACAATATCTCCCCATTTAAATCCTCTATCCAAGCTCTCTTGGAATACCTGCTCCACCTAAACCAAGACAGTTTGGCCTTGTTGTCAGTTAAGGTACTCCTAGTGGTCATGTCAGCTTTTCATCCCCCTATACAGGGCAGATCAGTCTTCTCATGTGAGATGACAGCTAGATTCCTCAGAGGCCTGGAAAGGCTCTTTCCGTTGGTCCTTATCCAGGCTCACTGGACCACCCTTCAAACTCCTGGCATCCTGCTCTCTTCTGCACCTTTCCTGGAAGGTTGCAGTCTTGGTGGTGATTACATTGGCAAGATGAGTTCTAGAGAGCAGGGCCCTGACCTCTGGGTCTCCTTACACAGTGTTTTACAAGGACAAGGTCCATCTGCGCACCTATCCAGCAATCCTGCCAAAGCTGATATCTCAATTCCATGTCAACCAGGCTATATTCCTACTGGTCTTCCTTCTGAAGCCCCACAATTCCAATAAGGAAAGGCGTTCCCACATCCTCTGTCAGGAGAGCTCTGGCATTCTACACCAATAGAACTAAGCCTTTCCGCAGATCCACACAACTGTTTATCGCAGTTGCCCAACAAATGAAAGGACTACCAGTGTTTTCCCAGAGACTTTAGTCCTGGATCATAGCCTGCATCCGAGCCTGTTATAAGCGGCTGAGGGTCATGCCTCTGCCTTCACTGACAGCCCGCTCGACAAGTGCGCCAGCATCCTTGGCAGCCTTCCTGATGCAGGTCTCAATACAGGACATCCGTAGAGCCGCAACCTGGTCTTCACTGCATACCTTTGCATCCCATTATGCAGCAGGCTTGGTGTGATGCTGGCTTTGGCAGAGGGCATTGCAGTCAGCACGCCCATGAACTTCTGCCTTTGGAGATACTGCTGGTGAGTCACCTAATTGGGAGTGGACATGAGCAAGCACTCGAAGAAAGAACGTTTACTTTACGTTCATAACTATTGTGCTTTGAGAAGTGTTGCTTACAATCATTCCAGATCCCACCCACCTTCCCCTCAGTCAAGAGTTCAGGCAAGAAGGAACTGAGAGGTAGGGGGGCCGGTGGTACCCTATATGCATACACGCACCAGTACAGAAGTCACTAGAGCCAGCCCTGCAGATACCACTGGGGGAAAATTTCCAGCTCTGGTGCATGTGGCACAACATACATCTAATTGGGATTGGACATGAGCAACACACCCTTTCTAACTGTTCTTTAAGATAAGTAACTGTTCTTTCCTGGTCAGTGAGAGCTTGTCTTTCACCAGAAAGATTCCAAACAATGATAAATCTTATCAACCAACTTCAGGCTCACTCAAAACATCAATAAGAGCATGCCTCAGATTTCTGGGACACAGCCTCATACATCCACGTGACACAGTTTGCCAGACTTTACCTGTGCACCACACAAGGATAGTTGAAATCAGTATATCTACCCAGCAGACAGCACATGGACATGTGTTGGTCTAGGTCTCATAAGAAGTCTTTTCCTTGTTAAACAGGTAGAAAGACCTAGTTAAGGTGTGCAGCAGATCACCCTTTTCTGCGTCTCCATCCACCAAGACACTGGTGATGGACACATCTGTTCAAGGATGGATGGGGTTCATCTAAATTGCCTTCAGATTCAAAGTGAATGATCCTCTCATAAACCCTGTCTCAACATAAATAGCCTAGAGTTAATCTGCCTGATATGCAAGGTTGTTACTCCAGGGATCCACAATCTGAGTGCTGACAAACAACACCATAGCTGGGCATTATATCAACAAAGGGGAGCAACGTTGTCTTTGCTCTGTCAGGAGGCTGTTCTGCTCTGGAGTTGGTAAATTCTGAAACAAATCTCACAGTGGTGGTTATGCCTCATCTCCGCATTCAGAACACCTTGGCAGATCAACTCAGCAGGCAGTTCTCAGACAATCATAAGTATTCTGTCAAAGACACAGTCCTTCAGGATATCATTCACAAGGAGAGATTCCTAGAAGTAGACCTGTTTTGCTATTGATTAGAATAACAAAAGTCAGGTGTTCTTTTCCAGATGGAGTTCAAGCCTAGGCTGCTCCTGTCAGATGCTTTTATCATCCCATGGTCACCAGAACTAATCTGTGACTTTCAACTGATCCACATACCAAGGGTTCCAAGGAAACTGAGGCAAGACACAGACTGATTGATAGCCCCAGCATGGGCCAGGCAGTATTCACATCTGATGAACCTCTCAATACTCCACACCTTCTGCAATCACGTTACTTGTCTTACCCAGCAGTCTCGTGAAACAATGGTCAAATTTTACATCTGGACCCAGTTTCATTACATCTGCTGTCCATCTAACAGCCACCAAAAGAAGCTGATCAGGTGAAGTTCAGAACATCCTGCTCCAGAGCAGGAAACCCTGAATCAGACTGATGTATAAAGTTAACAGAGAAATTTGGTAATCTCAGCATTAATGGTCTGTCTCGGTATCACTCATTTCAGCAATATTGGACTATCTACTAGCCCTGAAAAAACCTAGACTTTGTTAGCTTCATAATGGTCCTCTACTATTTGGTAGAGGCTTCCAGATCAGATGCCCACTTTGGTAGGGCTGTCCTCACATCTTTAAGTAGGACTATTACTATCCAACTCCAAGCAACCAAATAACTGCTTGTTAGTTATCAAGAGTGAAATCCATGTGAACAGTCATTCAATTATCTATGTTACAATAACTGGTTCTTTGAGATGTAATACATCTGGATTCCATGACCCACCCTCCTTCCCCACAGCAATGGAGTCATACTCCTTGGGGGGTTCTGTATTGGTGAAGGAATGATAGAGCAGACTCAAGCATCCTTCTTTTGTGCCATCAGTTGTGGGAGGATGAGCTGTAATGACAACTAGGGTGCAGGTGCAGTCCCAACGAACACTGCTGGCTAGGAGAATTCAATCTTGCATGCATGGATCATGTACATGCGAAGTGTAGAATCCATGTGGCCAAAGGCCCATAATTACTCTAGAGTAAGTAATCCATTTTTTCTTTAGGTTGCAGAGTCAAGCATTCAGAAATTACGAAATACCAGAGTTAAGGTTGTGCATGCAACGTTGATTTGGCCCACTGGTGCATATACATTATGTTACAGTCCTTAATTATGTGATTACATACCGTTTTTCCATAGGACTCCTGCCTCTGGAGGTGCACAAAATGGACACGTAGCAGGTCACAATGAAGGTTGCAGGAGCAATCGTAAATCTGGCATTTCCTAATTTTCAGGCATTTGACTTTGCAATTTAAGTAAATTAACTTACTTTTTTCCTAAATCTCATTATTAAATAAGGAACTGCTTTTGCTGCCTTTTGTCAAGGTATATTGCTTAATTTTTAAATGGAAAACATTTGTTAGGGATCTGTGAGGAATGAAGAGGAAGAGTGGAGGTCAGGGTGGGAGAATGTTGTATGCAGGCATGTGTATTTTTTTTTCCTCTGCTGCATTGTTTTGGGTTTTTTTCTCCCCAGAATCAGACTTCCTGGGTTCTTTCTAGCATGGCGGCTCTCTACTGGAGGGTTAAAGGTCAAGGGAAGAAGGCAATAGACTGTCTGCGGCAGGCCTTGCACTATGCGCCACATCACATGAAGGTGTGTACAACATTGCACGTCACTGAAATGAAATACTGGCAGCTCTTCTCAACTTGTGGCTCATATATAGCCAGAAAATAAGTTCTCATCAGTTGGCTCTCATCAAGCCCAGTGAGTGTAAATGCCAGATGTACTCTCACCTGGCCAAGGCACTGACCTGGTATATTAGCCAGTCCTAGTGAAGATCCTTATGGCTTTAATCCACCTCTTTAATATAGGCTGTATTTTTACACACCTGCAGAAGATACAGTTATAAGTGTCTCATAAGCCTGGAAGGGCAGGTGAATATCATTCAAGACTGACGTGCTCTGTAATAAATGACAAGCATGGTATTAATACATAAATGAATTGCTTGATGATGCTGGGTATAGTGCTACCTTAGTTGCTAAATTTATGTAGATATGCCAGGACTAGAATTGAGAAGAAAAGAAGGAAGAATGGTTTTGTCATTAAGGCATTGGATTGGAATTTAGGACATCTGGGCTTCATTGCTGGCTCTGCCACAAACTTCCTGGAATCCTTCTGCATCTCTATTCCCCATCTGTAAAATGGTCATTAGGGTACTTCCCTACCTCGCGGGTATTGAGAGGATGTACATGTGTTTGTGCAATGCTCAGATACTGTGTTGATAGGGTCCACATGGATGGAAAGAGAATTTAGTTTGTGCCTGGCTCCCAGTCCCAAGTGCACTCCACCTGATAACACTGAATCTATTTCCATTCTACTGCATCTGTTTCCCTTGTGTAATTCAGTCTCGCATTGCAATACATCTCTTAAAGAAAGACTCGAACTAGGAGATCATGCAGACTAAGCACCACCAACTGAATTTCCTTATGTTCCCACCACTTCCTTTTTCTTTAACTGTTTACGGCTGTTCAGAATTGGTTCCCTTAGCAATGTGTTGTGTGGGAGGGATGGGAGTAACATGATTGGCAGTTGTTAGCACACTGCCAACTTGGCAAGAATACAGCCCTGCAGTGCTGACCGGTCTCCAGCATTTCATGTAATTGCTCAACACCAGAATGCTTTCCAACCTCAGGACTTATCTTCCTACTGGAGGGTGCACCTGCCTCCAGAGAAACATGTGGGCTATGTTCACTGAAATCCAGCTGCAGTCTGAAAACTCTGTGAGGCTTGGCGCTCAATGAACAGCTATTCAATATTTAGTTTTGTCCTCATGTGTCTCCTTGCCTTATTTATGGCACATTGTTTAAGCCCTTTTCTGACTACACAGGTTTTTCTATGACACTCTTCTGAGGGCTTCGCAAACATTTATTTTTCAACACCCCGAGAGATGAGGTGGTACTATTTCCATCTTACAGATGAGGAGTGGAGACACAGCGAGATTAATGTCAAAAGTGTCCACTAATTTTGGGTGCCCAATATGAGATGCCCAGGACCTGATTTTTTTTAGAGTACTTAGCATTATGTAGCAATTTATATGTCCAAAGCACAGCTCCCATTGATTTCACGTGTAGGTGTGAGTGCTCAGCACTTCTGCATATCAGACCCCAGTCAGGTGCCCAAAGAATTAGTGACCACCTGTGGAACATTTCGTTTATGCAACTTTCCCAGCACCACACAGGAACTCTGTGGCAGAGGCAGGGATAGAATCCAGTTCTCCAGCGCAGCATTCAGCTGCCTAAATAAGACAAGACCATTCTTCCTCTTCCTGAAATCCCCTACGTCACTGCACACCTTCTCACTTCTGCAACATATGAGGCAGGGCTCCCACAGACAACAGTCTCCTTTACTACACAACACTGATTTGTTCCCAGAGGAATCCTGTGGGGAAAAATAGTATGTGATCATGCTCAAGAGGGCCAAATTAGGATTGCACAGACAGTCTCAACACTGGCATTTCTTAACTTTTTTGAGTTGACTTTGCAACTGTAATGAGTGTTCTTTTAATAGGTTTTTTTTGGTGTAATTACATATAATTATGACAGCTTTGGATTTGTACTTCTGAAGTCTAAGACCATGAGTAATAAAATGGGAGTAAAACATCTCTCTTCAAGAAATAACCCAATGGGAGGAATAAATAGTAAAGCCCCTCTGTCAATAGTCTTCACTGCCAAGTCCCTGACTGAAGGTCAAGAGAATGCAGACTGTACTGCCCACTCCATTTACACCTGTCTCTGCTCTTTTTTCAGGATGTGCCACTAATAAGCCTAGCGAACATCTTCCACAATGCAAAACTTTGGAACGATGCCATCATTGTGGCTACCATGGCAGTGGAAATAGCCCCGCACTTTGTGGTTAATCATTTCACATTGGCTAACGTCTATGTCGCAATGGTGAGTAACTGCGGATAGATTCTATCCTGTCTCCAGATACAGCGTAAAGTAGCTCTGAGCCCAGAAGCAATGGGTAGCTCAGAATCTCAGGCTTCAAGGTGCAGGAGGCTGGAAGTGGAGATGCTCAAGATCAGAAACGAGAAATATTTTTTCAAATGTGCTCTTTGAATTATTTCAAAACCTACACTGATCATTTAATACTGGGATGGCTACTGTTGTTATAGTTTGGTGTCATGATGCTTAGTAATGACAGCAGCAAACGGCTGATAATTCTGCTTAATCTCCCCTCTAAATAATGTCTGAAATTTACATGGCACTGTAAATTTGGAGCCAAACAGAGTCTCTGCTCTGTCTCTATAGGCACAATTGGATACAACACAATACAAAATAACTGTGGATAAACACAAGTGAGACATAGTTTCAATGTCTAAATTATCAGCCCACAAAGATCACTAGTGGATAGAGAGAGTTCAAACTCCCTCACGTTGTAAACCTATTTCTTTCAGCACATGATTCTACATCCTGTTGATTAAAAGGAGCGAGAATGTCTCATGCTCCTAGACTATCCACTTCTCATTGGACATACATTATATACTTAATTCTAATCAACTGCAGGGCTGGTGCCAAGAAATCAGGATGGGTACCATCAATTTGACATCTAGTTAGTATTAACAAATGAGTCTCATGTATTTTCAGGTACTACACTTGCCTCTACATGCCCCTGCCAGTTTTTCAGGACTTAGTCACATATTCTTAATTTTTGTATTTGTTTTGAATCTCCTTTGTTGCTGTGTGAAAAGTCCACAAAAATAACAGGGGAAACTGACCAAGTGGTCAGATACTACTGTGGTGGGGGTGGGACATATCAATAATCAGATATACTGTGGCACTAACTGCACACAGTGCTATCAGATGCATAGTGGAAACAAACTGAAAAAGATATGGTTCCTCTTCCCCTTTCTGTTACAGTAATCTGAGTGGTTACTTATGACAATAGTATGCAAAACACGTCAGACAGAAGTGTAATTGTTGAGTTGTTGGTGAACCTTTGAAGGTAACTTTCTGAAAATGCATACCACCAGGCTTTTTCCCACGCTTCACACAGCCTTTCCTGCCTCCAGAATGCCCCTTGCACTATGGCTCTTTGCGGGAAGAAAAGGGTGTGACAGAGCTGACAGAATTGGTTCTGCACCAAGTGTAGAGGGCTTCCTGGACTTTGGATGTTGCCAGTGAGGGGAATTTTTGCACCAGTTCAGGCAGTTCATAGGGCCTGCAAACAGGCGAGCATGGAAACAAATTCCCCTTCTGAATTAAGTTACCACATATATAAAACAGAGTAGCTCCAGCAGGGAAGAATGTTGTTCCTTTACTGTATGAGAGCGCAGAATCTGTCCCAATAAGTTAAATATCAAAAGTGTCATGTTAGCTACCAATACAGCATTAAAAATGATGGCATACACTAGATTTGCTAGATTTAACCAGCAAATTGCCATATAATTTGGAAATGTTCACTATCTGGCTAGTGCGGAAAATTCTGGGAGATTCTACAGGGTCTTACACAATTCTGCAGAATTGTGTAGAAAATAAAACTTAAGAGACATCAGGGTAAAACCAAATTATTATAAAAGTATCCTCACGTGTTACAAATGGCAGTGTAAATAATTATCACTGAAAATGCAAAAGTCTTTGGTTCTTCATGACAGATACTGCGCATCAATTTGTCACTTTTCCCAAAAGAAACTAGTTGGGGGTGCTTGCGTGTAATTCCACAAGAAAAGCCCCTTCTTATTTGACTCAGAAAAACTATATTTTAATTGGTTATTATAAATAACGTACGGATCTTTTATCTAAAAATTTCGGAAAGCCTCACAAAAACTGCCTTTATCAAGCTTCCTAACCTCACTGGGAGGTGAGTATTACCTCCATTGTTTAAATGGAAACACTGAGGTATGGAGAGGGTCTGACTTAAACAAGATCACTTGCTGAGTCAATGGCAGGGCAGAACCTAGGAGTCTTAACTCTGAGTGTCCTGCTGTAGGCACTAGACCACACTGCCTTTTGATGCACTATGCAATTTCTGTTTTTTTTTTAAAAAAACAGGGACAAAAAAGAATCTTTAAAAATAGGCTACAGTAATATGCATTATATCTCCTTTCATCCAGGGATCTCCAAGTGCTTTACAAACACCTGCTGTGCAGATGAACCCTTGATCAGTAATTGCTCCCGCCAGGATCAGCTGGCTTAGGCTTCAGGACTTTAAAGTTGCTCTGTAGACATTCAGGCTCATGCTAGAGCCCAAGCTCTAGGACTCCCGCAAAGGCTCAAGCAATTTTTAGCCCTGTAACCTGAGCCGTGCAAGCCCAAGTCAGCGAACCCAGGCCAGCCATGGCAACGTCATGGGTCTTTTATTCCAGTGTTAAGGTACTCCAAGGGTCCTATCCTGAAAAGTGCTGCACATGCTCAGCTCTCCTTGACATAATTGTCACTCATCACTCTATGGGACTTGGCCATGAACCACACAACATCCCTGAGAGGTAGGTGAGGAAAATAGAGAGCGCACTTCAACTATTTCTGGGGTAGAATACCACATATTTAATGGCCGACAGCAGCTCTGCACAATCATTTAGGACAGGGAGTGAATAAAGTATGTTGTGGCTTTAACTGGTTTGAAGGCTAACGTTTTCAATGCTCCTTCCTTACAGGAGGAGTTTGAAAAAGCCATGAGATGGTATGAATCAACATTAAAACTCCAGCCTGAGTTTGCACCAGCAAAGAGTCGAATCCGCACCATCCAGTGTCATTTACTCATGAAAAAAGACCGACGGTCTCCATAAAGAGCAGCAGCTTCTTCATTTTTCTTAAGAAAACAAATCATTGTTCACTATTCTGCTTTTAATGAGAGGTGCTAAGATAAATTGGGCAATCAACATTTCTAACAACTCTTGGAAAGAAATTGGGGTTCGGATCAAGGGGTTTCTAGTTCTTTTTTTCAGACTTAGAATTATCTTTGGGAAATAAATACATTTCACAAACCATGATTTCAAACATCTGTGTAAATATTGAGCCAAGAAACTTTCCACATGTCCACCACCTACATTTGTTTTTCTTAATGCTCCAATTGGCACCAGCACCAACAATAACCTGCTTCATTTTGTAACATCAAAGTCAAAGCCCATCCCTGTACCAAATAGCAAAAAAGTTACATTCAGCTCTCCACCCATCAGAAATTCATGCTTGACCCAGTCTCGTCCAGTCCATATTGCCATGTTACCAACTCCAAGTTAGTTTGTGGGGGAGGAGGGAACATGATTTAAAGAAAATCTTAGTTTAAAAAAAAAAAACGATTTTTAGGATCATCAACCTTCTTTTATATTGTTATTTCTGTTAGGAGATGGGGAGGAGTAAGATGATGAGAACAGCAGGAGGCCACACTCAATGGTTTGTATTTTGGTTACAAGATAAAAAGAAGCCAATCAGTTACAATCCAAATAAGAGGTTTTATATCTGTCTGTATATTCGAAGCCCTCTGCAGCCCTGAGTCTTTGTTCTACTAATTCTTTGTTCATTGTATTTTTGCCCATCTTGGAATAAGGTGCAAGTGTTAGTCTATCTCTGTGAGCCTTGTAGACTTTCAGCTGCTGAGGAAGAGAGAGAGAACAGAGATTGTGAGCAAACAAGTCAGGTGGAGTGTTTCCATATCAGTCGTCTTTGGTCGGTGGAGAACCTGAAGCTCCAGACATCATTGCTGTATCAACAAGGGCACATACGTGGAACAAAATAAAATTATGTTTATGAACAAAACCCTGGCCTGTAGCTTAATTTTTCTGTAAGGGTTAATTTAACACATGTACCATGTTCAGCCCACAGTTCCACCCTGAGGCTGAATAGAGAACTGAGAGCCTTGTATAATCCTGGGTCAGCCACTGATTCTCTGTGTGACCATGGACAAGTCACTTAATTTCTGTGCCTCATGTTCCCGTTCTGTAAGAAAAAGGGGAGATAATAATTAGAGCTGGTCAGAACACTTCTGACTATATTAAATTTGTTGTTTCAGCTAAACTGAAGTATTTAGCAGAACTTTTTCAGTTTTGAGAAAGTTTTTATCAGTGGGGCTTTTTCTGAGAGACAGACTCTCACTCTGTAACCGGATGGTTAGGACATTAGCATTGATTGGAATGTGGGAGATCACGGTTCAAGTCACTGCTCTGTCTGACGCAGTGTAACCTGAAATGAATAACTCTGCTCATACTCTAGCAGAGCAGGGGCTTGAACCTGCGTCCCCCTCATCCCAAGTCAGCGTCTTAAATGTGTGCGCACACCCCTTCCCGAACATAAAAGCTCAAGTTTTGATCCAAAAGCAGACACTGACACAATTCCATTTGTGGAAAAGCATTTGAAAGGGTTTGTTTTCATTCCAGTGCAGAACAAAATCAAATTTTGGAACCTCAGAAATTGTGTTGAAACAGACCAGTCGTCCGCCCGTCAGGTCTAGTGATGATAGCACAGGTAGAGCTTGTTGAAAAATGAGTGGTTGGGAAAATCACAAAAAAATGAAGTCTTTTGTTTTGAAGTTTTTAAACAGCTCTTTGCAAATTCAAAAATAATTTAATTTACCTTTTTTTCCCTTTCTCTGCCACCTATTCTCATTTTTCCTTTTTGTTTTGCCACTGAAAAGGAGATAAAGGAGAAAATAAAAAATGTTGTGGCTTTTGTTTAAAAAATGGAAAAATGTGGATAACAAACAATTTTTATACAATTTTCCGTTTTGGACAGAAGCCATTTTTGACCAGGTCATAAAATACCCCTGTAATGAAGATCTGTTGGTTCTATAAGGCACCCTGAAGATAAGTGCTGAGCATTGTCTATTGCAAACAATTGCAAAAGAAGGTACAGGTTTGACCAAATACTACAGTTGTGCAGATTTATTATTATAAAAATAAAAATGTATGAGGCAAGTGCTGGTCTCTGGTTACCAACGAAGCCCAGGATGTCACAAAATTTGTCATTCCGCAAACTACAAGTTTACTAAAAGCCAGAGGTAGTTGATGAGGAGGGATGTGTATATAGGCAAAAATACAGAAATTGTCATTTCATTAAGAGAAATACTCCAAAAACCTCTTCCTAGAAGGGAGGTTGATAAAACACAGCTATTGGATCTGAACTCTGAAGAGGCTTGTTGTACGGTAGTCTAGCTTGGTTTCTGGAGCCAGGAGATAGGTGCAGATAAATGGGAAGAAATCTCATCATTTGTCATGTGCCAGGAATAATTATAGTAAAAGACTTGCTCAAAGTCGAACTTAAAGCAACAACGGCTGGAAAAATATATTTAGAAAGTGGCTTTTTAGTCTGTTGCTTACCTCAGCCTTTGTTTGCAATTAGAGTTAATAATAGACACTGGGAGCCACCTAGTCAGTGGTACAAAACCCTCCCTTGCTGTTTCATCCACAAACCTTACAAGGAAAAGTATGGTTTCCTGTTCTGCCTCTGCACCGAGAAAATGCCTTCCTCTTGCTCCCTTACCATGTGTACTGGTCTGCACCAACCAAGAGATTGACACACTGGATTCTATGGACTCTGCTCTCTCTGGCTGGTGCCAGTTGTTTGTGAGAACTTAGAGCAGCAGTGGGAAGAGGGTGGACAGCAATTAACTGGTCTTGGCAAGGGATTCAACAGATCTTTATGGACCATTAGAAATACAGCAGAGATTAAAATGTTTAACAATACCATAGTAGACCAGAGGGAAAATACCATGAGCATTGCCGTGTACTTTTTCTCTTAGAAATAGCCATTAAATATGCAGATTCTATACAACACGATGGAACAAACACTGTCAATCGGTAACTGAGACTGTCGGCATGACCATGTCCACAAACTGGTATCATAAGCAAGAAAATCCTGGGACTCAGCGATACAGGCCTTTTTAGTCTGATTACTTTCCAGAGTTCACATTAACGTCTTCAGACAAATACCTAATAAATGATTCAGCTGTTAAGTGGAAGTCTGCTCATTGCAATCTGTCTGCATCTTGGCTAGGTACCACAAGGAGGCCTCCTTTGCCTGTTCACCAAAGAACTTATATTTACAGCTGTCCATTCCTTAGTGTCTAATTTGTACAATCTACCTGTCCTATAACTCAGGGGGGAATTAACAATTATGATTTTAAAATGTTACAAAATAGACCTGAGTTGGCATTGTCAACAGTAATTCTGAAACTCTCCTTTTGTACCTAAACTAAGACCACCTCCACACAACTACCCCTCAGAAAAAGTCTGAGGATAAAGTTGTCTATGAATATAATCTAATATGCCCTGAATCAATAGAGTTGGGGTTTGTCTGACCAAGAGGCAAACCCAAATAGAATGACCTTCATTCCAAACTCCCTGCCTTCAAGCCCGACGTACTTAACTAGGTATTGACAAATTGAGTATCCCAGCTGTTCTCAAATATCAGGTTAAAAACTGAGGAGCTAAAGTATGCTGGACTCACACCAAGAAAAATATATTTTAAAAATTGACTTTAAAACTAACACCCTGAATGCAGATCAAGTGCATTCCCTGAAGCAGAATGTAATGTGCTCCATGCAAAGTCTTTAAGTAAAATAGCCAGCTCATTCTGCATAGACTGACCTTTCTAAGTGGATATCTGTAATAATCCAGTGCAAGAGTGACAAAGGCCTGGATAGTTGAAGCAAGTTCTTTCAGATGATAGCAGACCTAGCCAAATGCAGATGAAAAACATTCTGGGTCACTGCTGCCATCTGGGCATCTAGCAATAGCCTATGGTCCAGTTTTGTATGGTATTGACATAAGGTGAGTGGAATCTCCCCTTTCCCAGATACTCTGTCATCTTCAGGTACACCGTAGTTGCCTTGTATGGACAATAAACTTCTCTAAAAGAGGAAAATTCAGACAGAGGGTGATAATTGGGAAAATTATCCATCAAGACCATGTCTTGATCCAGGGCCTAACAATTTGAGAGGTGTTTGCATGCTGTCTTCACAAAGAAAAGGAAAGTGGACACAATTTCCACCAATAGTGGACCCAGTACCTTCCCACTAGATTGTACCAGCCAACGAAGACACTGGTCTTTAATTGCAGGTAGTAAGCCAAAATTCCCAGAGCACATCCAGAAAACAGCTGATCAGTAAACTACATCAGCTGAAATCCAACTGGAGAAGACCTAGTAATGGTGCCCTGCCACTGCAGAGGTCCCCAGGCAAGTCCAAATCAGAGTGCTTTCATCCACTGAGAACACTCACAGCAAGAAACGTTTGATCGTCCCTCTCTCCAACAAAAGGCAGCTCTGAGTCTCCAAAATCAGACCAGTTCTGCTGATCAGAACGTCATGAATGCTACAGTGGAAGGGAAAAACAACACTTCTTTGCTCCCGTCACGGCCATGGTGTAAGATTTTATCAAATCTTCTTGTAATATAATAGACTGTAGTGGGAGCATGATTTCCACATCCAGTACCCTAGCTCCTTCTTTCCTCACTTCGTCTGTTGCAAACAATCTGTACAGAAGTAAAAAATGTGCTCCTAAAACAAGACTTCTTTGGTTTATGCTTATAAAACCCCTCATTCACCCACTCCTCCATAGCTTACTGAAAAGATGTGTGCACAAAAGTAATCTGGGTAAAAACTGTAGAACTACAAGCCATGTACTAAGCGTTCTTATTGAATCAGGGTTTAGGATCCTAGTGTCCTAGTGTTCTGTTCTAAAGTGGGAATCCATACAGCAACAACATTTGATTTTCTGTCCAGAATTCTATTCCCAGCTTTGCCACTGACCTACTGTGGGAACTTTGGCAAGTCATTTCCCCTTTCTGTGCCTCTTTTCCCCTTCCCACCCTTTGACTGTCTTGTCTAGCTAGAAGAGTTGTTTGCGGCAGGAACAGTTGCTTGCTACATCTTTGTACAGTGCTCTGATTTCAGCTGGGGCGTCCGTGTGCTGCATAATACATGTAATGCAAATAATATGAATAATATAATTAAAATAAGGAAAACCAGTGAGGCTCATAAAGTGGGGAAAGGAGGAACGTAAGGGCCACTGTATCAATAGCAGATAATTTTAAAGCTCTTCCCTTGACTTGTGAGAAAAAGTCAAGTTCCTCTCCTCTGGAGAACTATTGGTTCTTGTGCGTAGAATTCAAAATTATCCCCCTGTTTCAAGCATCATAAGTGATGGCCTTCTGGAATGCTGCCAATAACCCTATAACCTTGATTTCTTAGGAGAGTAAGTGGTCATATTTCTTCACATCAATTGGGATCCTTTTGAACACAGATCCAAAAAGGTAAGTAAGGCATCGGTGTCTCCATGCACCTTGGTCAATTGTAATTTTTTGTATATTGCTGAGCACCCAAAAATGCATTAGGCACCATCTGGATGCACACAGACTCAGCCCCACCCCTGAAGAGTTTATAATCTAGGACCTGTCAACATTTAGGCCTGTAACTTTAAGCAAGTGAGTAGACTCATTGATTTAAATAAGACCAATCATATGCATAAGTGTTGTTATGATCAGGGCATAGGCAGAGATGTAGCAGGAGGAGCTTTATTGCTAACCACAAGCCTTCAGAAAATCATGAATCGGGTCCTAAAACATTGAGATTTGTTTAAAATCTCTCGGGGTTTTTTTAAGCCAAAATTATTTTTCCTTCTGGTTTTTGAGCCTTTAGGATGTACTGGGGTCACGTCTCCCAGTTTTTCTCTGCAACCCTCAGGGCTGGAAACTTACTTGTGTTTTTAAATAAAAGCCTCACCTTATTACATGCTGCCAGATTAAGAAAAGAAAAACTTGAAATATGGCCAGATTCGCAATAGACAACACCTGAGGAGGGGAAGGCAAAAGAGAGGGAAGAGGTACTGCTGAGGGAATGTAAGGTTACAAATACAAGATTATCACGAGCTAGCTTACTCTGCTACTGGCTTGGCTTGGCTTGGTTTACTAATTTAAAGCTCTCCCCCCTCCTTTAGTCCGTCAGAATCAGGATATTGCTAGCTCATGTCTCCTTATTAACATTGTTTGTTTATATTCTATGCTGCCTACAGCATACAATGTGTTTCACAGTAAGGCAGCCTTTAGCTCCACAGAGCTTGCCATTTATAGCCCCCCACCCTACAAGGAGCACTGGGTGGGCACAGGGAGCCACCTGTATGGGGCACTGTATAGGATCAGAGTCTGAATGACATTTATCCGATTTTTTTTCAATATCTATTTGTCCATGCAATGCTGCAAATAAGCAAGGATACAACACAGCCCAGCCACAGGTGAGGAAAGGAAGCAGGAAGGGGTCATTCAGCACAGGCACACATACAGCTGGGTAGTTGAGAGGTGTGTGTTTGGGTTTTTTTAAATTTAAAGGATCCAACAGCTATGTTTAGTAGGCATTGCTGCAGAAGTGGAGGGTAGAGGGCAGAGAAACAGATTTTGAAAGGGAGGGCAAAGTGTAAGTGGTATCATGGTAGAAGGCACAGACATCAGTGAGAGAAAATAAAAAGGGGCCATAGGTTGGTGATGTTGATGGAGCAGAGAGGATTGGAAAACAAAGGGAGACTAGGTCAGAGATATAGCCCAGACCTGTGTGGTGTAAGGTTTTGAAGGCAAGGACAAAAAAGTTTTAATTTGATGCCAAGTAAAATGAAGAGCCAGTGAAGTGTCTCAGAGTGACATGGTGGAAGCAATGAGAGGAGAAATGATTGTTGGCAACAGCTTTTTGGGTGGACATGGTTAGTGTCTGAAAGACCCAGGGGGAGGAGGCTGTGATAGTCATGGTGGGAGATGATTAGGGTATGAACGAGTGATTTGGCCACCTGCATGAAAAGGAAAGGGCATATTTTTTTTTAAATGTTGGGTAGGAATATGGGCCTGAGTTGCAGGGAGAATGGTGGTGATAGATTCTTACAGAGAACTGGAGGAATAGGCATATATATCATAGAAATATTATAACTCAATTTTTACCACAAATAAATTTGAATGGATAGAGAGCCATCCTAGATGAGGGACGCCAGGAGTGGGGAAGTATATTTGAGCACATTAAAGAGGCTCTAATACCCTGGTTGCTTCAAGATGTTAAAGAATAGGTGATACTGTTACACTAATTTCTTTCCTTAAATACGTATTGCCACCAGACTTATGAATGTCTATGGCCCTATTGCCCCAGAGCATTGTACTTGTTTGTTTGGAATTAAAGTGACCCACATTTCTCTTCCTGAAACAAAAGATGTGATTATAGCAAATTAAGCAGTGATCCTTCTAACCTAGGAGTGAAGCAGTGAAAACCTTTCAGCTGTTTCTTTTTAGTTGCCCTCCATCTCTGTCTAGACTTAAAATTGTCTCCTCCCTAAATGTATTTAATGAGATTATAATTATTTATTATACATATTTTAGAACTACTGAAGTTTAAACTAGGCACCCTGGGTCCTACATGGGAGGGAAAAAGGGAGCTGTTGACTGTCTTTCTACTCAGGTTCGCCCTCTTTTCTTGTAAGCGATTGATTGGAAATGGCATTGTAAGACTACTGCAACCACATTTTGGAAGGTGAGGGAGATCTCTGTTCTCTGGAAGCCACCATCAGCGAAGATATAGCTTAATTGTTGATCTGGTGATGACTTTTAGTGTTTATGGGAATGAGAAACCAATAACGGTCTAAAGCTGAGCAAAAATGTGGAGAACTTCTCCCACCCACACTCAGGCAATGCATCTCAGTTTTGGGATCCTGATCATCCACCTCATGCCCTGCTGAACAAGAACTCCCTTTAGAGCTGCTATGCAACATGGTGGTTTTGTAATATGGACAAATGCCCTCTGTGCGCCACACACGCCATGACCACTTTTCCCCACTCTTCAGAGGGGAACGCCTCTTCGGTTGGCCTGTTTAACCACTTGGCTCTTCCTCTCAGCATCCTAAGGACTTGGGCTTTTGTAGATCTCTGTGGTGTGATTGAAAGTGCTTTCCTGGCCATGTTGTTTGAAGACTAGGTAGAGAAATAGCAAATGCCCGTTACCCATATGAATCCAAGAGGAAAACTTCTGTTGTTCTCGGTCTTTTTATTTATTGATTTAATCCCAATTTCTTTGCACGTCTCCTTTCCCTTAGCAATTGAGAGGTAGCCAGGCAGCTGCAGTGCTTGAGTAGCTGAGGCCTGGGTACCTCTTTGACTTAGCCGGTTGCTGCCACCAGTACTAGGACTGAGCTATTCACCATGGGACTAGCCTCCCAAGGTCATGTTTCGGACCTTCACGAACTTCTCTCTGTTTCCCAAGCTGAAAGTCTTCAGAAGCAATGGTGTCAGGGTGAAAGTAAGCTGTGGTGGTGGGGAGTTGTTGGGAAGGGGGTTTAGAAAAGGTGGGTGAATTTTTAGTGTTAGGTGAGTGGAAAAACTGACAGTAGACTGCAACATGTGGATGCCAGGATTGAAATATTTGGTATGGTTCTTCAACTCCAAGGCCCCACCAACAGCTCCTGATTACACTCTTTCAAGACACAGCATCCTATATTTGCCTGCAGATTGGTCCCAAGGTATCCAGCAGGGATCCTGGGCAGCAAGTCCTCTTTTTTTATTTTCTTTGTCTCCCCACTTACTGCCAAACATGAAAGGAGGGGGAATGGTAGTCATCACCTTCTTTGTCACGTCACCCTGCCTAGTTTCTCTCCTCGTTACTTCAGGGCCCGTCTGAAGATCCTAAGAACATAAGAATGTCCATAGTGGATCAGAGCAATGGTCCATCTAGCCCAGTTTCCTGTCGTCTGACATTCTCTGTATTTTTTTCAATTCTGTATCTTTTTTGAGATGGGGCAACCAGAACTGCATGCATTATTCAAGGTGTGGGTGTACCATTGATTTATATAGTTGCTTATGACTTTTTCTGTCTTCTTATCTATCCCTTTCCTAATGGTTCCTAACATCCTGTTAACTTTTTTGACTTCCCAATTTACATTGAACAGATGTTTTCAGAGAACTGTTACTCCAAGATCTTTTTCTTGACTCGTAACAGCCAATGTAGATCCCTTCATTTTGTACATATAGTTGGGATTATATTTTCCGCTGTGCATTACTTAGTATTTATCATCATGGAATTTCATCTGCCATTGTGTTGCCCAGTCACCCAGTTTTGTGAGATCATTTTGTAACTCGTCACTATCTGCTTTAGACAAAAGTCTGCTCCACTGTGAAAACTGACCATTTATTCCTACCCTTTGTTTCCTATCTTTTAAGCAGTTACTGATCTGTCAGAGGACCTTTCCTCTTATCACATGACTACCTACTTTGCTTAAGAGCTTTTGGTGAGGGGGACTTGGCAAAGACTTTCTGAAAGTCCAAGTACACTATGTCCACTGGATCACCCTTGTCCACATATTTGTGGACCCCCTCAAAGAATTCTAATAGATTGATGAGGCACGATTTCCCTTTAGAGCTCTTCCCCCAACATATCATGTTCCTCTGTACGTGTGATAGTGTTGTTCTTTACTATAGTTTCAACCAATTCTGATACTGAAAGTAGGCTTCCTGGTCTGTAATTGCCAGGATTGCCTCTGGAGCCTTTTTAAAAAAATGCCATTACATTAGCTATCCTCCGGTCCTCTTGTGCAGAGGCTGATTTACACATTAGGTTTTATACCACAATTAATAGTTTTAGAATTTCATATTTGAGTTCCTTCAGAACTCATGGATGAATATCATCTGGTCCTAGGGATTTATTACTGTTTAATTTTTCAATTTGTTCCAAAATCTCCTGTTGACATCTCAGGCTGGGTCTACAGTAACGGTGGCAAATTCGCCACCATCAGATCGATTGCTCTGGATCGACTGAGCAGTCTGTGTAGACCCGCACAGTCGATCCAGCAAGTGATGCAGGAAAACCACCCCGGTAAGTGGCGTAGTGCTGCGTCGAAGGGAACACCGTTCCCTTCAACGCAGTGCAGTGTGGACGGTATGCAGAGAGGACGCCGTGATGTCGACGCGAGATACACAAGTGATTTACATCACTTGCGTATCTCCTGTCGACTGCTGCCAAATACAGAAGGTAAGTGTAGACCGGGCCTCAGTTTGGATCAGTTACTCAGATTTGACACTGAAAAAGAATGGCTCGGGTATGGGAATCTCCCTTACGTCCTCTGCAATGAAGAATAATGCAAAGAATTCATTTAGTTTCTCTATAATGGCCTAGTCTTCCTTGAGAGCTCTTTTAGCACCTTGATTGTCAGGTAGCCCCACTGATTGTTTGGCAGGCTTCCTGCTTCTGATGTACTTACAGAAACTAACAGCAAAGATTTTTTTTTTGTCTTTAGCTAGTTACTCTTCAAATTCTTTTTTGGCATGCCTAGTTACACTTAACTTGCCAGAGTTTATGCTTCTTTCTGTTTTTCGCAGTAGGATTTGAATTCCAATTTTTAAAAGATGGCTTTTTGTCTCTAACTGCTTCTTTTACTCTGTTGGTTAGCCATGGTGGTGTATTTTGGTCCTCTTAATGTTTTTTTATTTGGGATATACATATATTTTAAGCCTCTATTATGGTGCTTTTAAAAAGTTTCCATGCAGCTTGCAGGCATTTCACTATTTCCCTTTAATTTCCATTTAATTAGCTTCCTCATTTTTGTGTAGTTTTTGAAGTTAAATCCCATTGGGGGGGGGGATTTTCTTTGGTACTCCCTTCTTCCACTTCCCACCCTCCCGCAAGGATGTTAAATTTAATTGCATTATATTATTTCTATTAGCAAGCAGTTCTGCTATATTCACATCTCAGACCAGATCCTGTGTGCCACTTAGTACTAACTCAAGAATTGCCTCTCCCCTTTTCGGTTCCAGGACTAGCTGCTCCAAGAAGCAGTTATTCATGGTGTCTAGAAATTTTATCTCTGCATCCTGTCAGGAGGTGATGTTCCCATTCCATTTGAGGATAGTTGAAATCCCTCATTTTTACTGGATTTTTCTGTCTTTGTAGCCTCTCTAATCCCCCTGAGCATTTCACAATCACCATTACCATCCTGGTCAAGTGGTCAGTAGTATATTCCTATAACTACGCTCCTATTATTGAAGCATGGAATTTCTATCCATAGAGATTGTAAGGTACTGTTTGATTCATTTATGATTTTTACTATATTTGAATCTCTGCTTTCTTTCACATATACTGCCATTCCCCCACCAGCACGACCTATTCTGTCATTCCTATATAGTTGGTACCCTGTTATTACCATGTCCCATCGGTCATTCCACCAAGTTTCTGTGGTGCCTATTATATTAGTACCCTCATTTAATACCAGGCCCTCAAGTTCACTCACCTTAGTATTTACACTGCTTGCATTTGTACACAAGCACTTAAAGTTCAATGTCTTTTGTGAGAAGTCTGTCAAATCAGATCATACATTTTCTTTAAAACATATGAACATAGGCCCACTGGGGACAAGGCTGAGCCCAGCACACTGACCCCTCTGGTGTCCCTAAGTCACCACCGGTACAATTCTTGTGCATGAACCCATCATGCCAGTGCTTATGTGGAGAGCACCATGTGACAATCCAAGAGCATAGCAGATCCATTCCTAGAAGGGAGAAAAAAACAGGTTCCCATGACTGTTCATTCATTACCTCTGCACTATGCTGAGGAGAGGAGGCAAAGGAGACCAGCCTCTGAGCTGGATTCCTTTGCCCCAGAGGAGGGAAGAACAGCCCTGCCTTTTGGAAATGGGAGGAAGCAATGATTTCAGCACCAGTGTCACTTTCACTCCAAGCATCTCTCTCCCACTACACTTGTAAGTGGGGGAAAGGAAAGAAGCTGTGGCCTATGCTTCCTCAATCCTGTAGGTGGCAGCTGGACCCCAGTTTAAGCATTACAGAAAGGAGTCCTAGTGCAAACAGACAAACATGCACAGGAGCTGGTGAGCAGCTCCTCATACTTAGAGACAGCAGGACTGAATGGGTGAAGGAAAAAGATTAGAGGGGAGGTAAAGGCTGCGGGAGGACCATGCCCTTCCCAGCACATAGAGGATTCTTCCCTCCTGTTTGAGCCTCTAAAGCCCCCTCTCTCAAACAGCAGATCCCCTATTTTCAGATATCCACAGCTTTCCCCATGAGCCACTCCCTACCCCATCATATATTTTATTATAGATAGAGTCAGCAGATATAGGACTGGGGGGAAGGGGAAAGGAGACTGTGTGTGTCCCCATTGCCACAGCCTGGCTCTGGTTCCTGTCAGTTTAAACTGTCATTTTCAGCAACCTGCACACAGTGTTTCCTAAAATTTGGCTTGTCGATTGTTATATGATCTGAATTCGCAGCAACCCTCCCAGTTAATGATGGGGTAATTCATCACACACCCAGTTAGCACAAGGGACTATGTGCTCTAGGGATTGCCAATGGAAACACAGAACTCTCACCTTTAGATCGTTGGGTCATGTTTAACCCAGGTTAGTAGGGAATGAGCATTGTTAAACCTGATTCTCTGGCAGCCTGTGTGAAATGGGTTTAGTGGCTGAGCGTCAGTATTACAAAGCCACCTGCAGCATTGGCACTGATCCCCACCCTCCCATTGAAGACAAACTCAGAAGAGAGGAATGAAAACCAAACCATACTCTTATTAGTAAAGATAATCCTTCCTGGGTGTGGTCCACGGGCAGGGAGGAGTGTGAGGGAAGCTTTCCCTGCCGTTGCTTGTATGGTTCCTGTCTATGCACAAGCAGGGAGCACAGGCTGCCCTGATGTCAGTACGGTACCTTTCAGCAGCACTAAAATTCACTAAAGAAAATAAAAACGTATAGTGCCTTTGCTCTAGAAAACAGAGAATTGCCTTGTTAGAGCTCTGCCAGTGTCACAATGCTGAGACCACTTTATGCACAATGATTTGAAAAAGAGGACTCCTAGCTCACACATTTGGAACATAGCTTTGATTTAGGATTTCACCCTTCGTTATTGAGGCCTGTAGGCTTTCACCATGTGCCATTTTCAGAGCCAGCCATTGTCTACTTCCATTTTTCTCTGAATCCACTGGCTATGTTCCATGCAGATTATTGTGTGGGTCTTTTCATATGAAACCTTGAAAACGGAGGTGCTGTGTGCTCTGCATGGACATTAGGGACTGGCTGCAAGCCACAAAATTTGCCTCTGAATCCAGATTCAGATTTCAAGCACCCTGACGTTCAGGGCATTAAGATCTGGGATTCTGGTCTGGATACAGCTCTATTAAATATTAAAGATCCCATAGCACTTATGGTAAGAGACAGAAGCATGCATGGGGGGGTTAGGCAGGGGCACAAGCCCCTTCCAATAATCAGCAAGGGCAGAGAGCTCCTCCAGCCCTGGAGTCGCAGGGGAGAGAGTGAGCTCCTCCAGACCCGGCGGTGCAGGGAGGGGGATCACAGAGCTCCTCCAGCCATGGGAGGGGAGGATCACGGGGCTCCTTCGGCCCCAAGGCCATGGCGGGGGCACAGAACCTGTCCCCACAAAGGCGGTTAAATGTAAATTCCCATGCACGCTCCTGGTTAGAGAGAGTTGGGGTTTGCCCGGGTATCTAGGGTGTATGTCTGCTTTCCTTTCCCTGTATGCTGTGTACCAGGTGTTTGCTGGATCAGCTCTTTGCCACCCTAGAGGTAGTGGTATTTCGGGGGCAGGGGGAAGAAGTGAAATAAGCCCCATGTGTATTTACTTTGTCAAGTACATTGGGATCCTGTCTGTGTATTGTAAAGTACAGATCAGTCGATCTATAAATTGTACATCATTATTCCAGTCCCCATGCTACATCCAGCCTCACCTTACCCTTTCTCAGAGGAGTCTGAGGCATGCAGCAGTCAGTTCCCTCACTCCTCGTTAGGGTATGGAAGGAAGAACACCACAGTCAAACAAAAGTTGTAATCTGAGCACAGGACTGCAAAACCCTTAACTCTAGTTCCATCTCTGCCTCTCTCTCTGGCCTTTGGCAAATCACTTAGCTTTTGTGTGCCTCAGGGTCCACCATTAGAATTAATATTGTGTTTCTCTATCACAGAATATAGTGTGAGCTTAATTAATGTTTTCTGAGTATGCTGGAAATGAATATCACAATACGTGTGCGTGCCAAGAATGAGTGTTAGCACCAACGGACCCACCTTTTCCAAACCTCTAGAAAAACAGTAGAGCTCTGTGGGCACAAGAGGGCGTCAGTCTTAAAGGTCTGGCCTCAGAGCACAATCAAAAAGAATGGAAGACATCCTTTTCTCCTTTTAAATGATATTTAGTTTAACATTAAGTTCATCATTTACTATGAAAGATTTGTGACAGTAAGTTGGGAGGGGGCTGAGACGGTTATCTAAAATTGAAGATCAAGCAGTAATAATTACCAGTAGGCACTGGACAGAACTCAACCAATATTGAATCAGAGAAATTAACACTGGAAGTGTCTGTTGGAGGTGATGTAGTTCAGAGCAGGATTGTTCCCTGCAGTCTATTCAATGGGACTTTATCCAAACAAGCTGTAATTTTTCCAAGTGCTAATATTCCACCTCTTGTCTCTTTCACAATAATAATTTTCTCCAGATATTCAATTTAAATTTTCCTTTGTTCTGTTTCATTCTTTGGACCACACTAAACAATTCTTCCCCCTCTTTGTAGATGGCTATTCTGTCCTCCAGCCCTTCATCATTGTTTGGTTAATCTGTATATGTTTCATGGATTCTCATGATCCTTCCTTTTAAGTAATCCCCTCAGCTCCTTTATCACACTGGCTGCTAAGATTCTGGTACCAAGGTGTCCAGAGCAGAATGGAGAATCTAGTTGCAAGGAGTCCCCATTTTTGGCACTTGCCAGTGCATTAGCTAGAGAACAAGGCACTACAACACATGTATTCTACGTCTCTAGAATGTAGGCTGCAGACCATAGCCCAACTCAAGTGGATTCAAATGTAAGAGTTTGTGTATTTGGTTTCAAACCAGTGGTCACAGATCAACAGATCCATTTCCAGACATATGGACTCAGATTTTCTTAAAGATAACTCAAATGGAAAAGAAAAGAATCCAATTCAGGGATTAATTTGTCTCCGGAATTAGGAGTGAGACAGAAAGCCTTTTCATCTCTAGGTCACAAGTTCAGCTGTGGCTCATCTCGGTAATGACAAGAAGTAGTTGCTGTCCAATGGCTATTTGGGGACTTCGGTGAAAGGAAATGTGGGGTGGGTTCGCAGTCCAGTTCCTAGCGTGCAGGTGTCTACATTCCACAAACTACTGGCACTTATTAGTCTCAGCTGAGAGCCCAAGAATTCAGTGGGAGATAAGGGAGTCTGGACGAGTCTTTCAGCCTAGGAGCTGTGGCCCCTCCAGGGCAGGTTGAGACACATTGGCTGGGCTCAGTGTGGGGAAGCTTGCCCTGCTCGTGCCCAGGTGGTACCCATTCTGTGGATACACACTTCAGCTATTGCCTGGGCTGTCAATCTTGCCCCTTTTGCCCGCATAAAACGTGCTTTAAAACGGGTTTTAAAAAGCCAGGAATCCAAACACTATTAAATGCAAAGAAATCATGAAAAAAACCAAGGAGCAAAAGCTCTCAATCCGAGCTAAGCACTGCACAGACAGGGACCTGCTCTGACGTACATGAGCACCCCATAGGGGTTAACTCTCTCCTGCCTGGCAAAGCCAGCCTCACAGTTTCCATTTCGCAGGGTGTTTTGTGTGCTACAGATGTATTTAATTTTGCTAGACAGAGAGATTGATCGGGACAGGTTTGGCAAATGTCAAGATCTGTCTCCACTGATAGAAGCTTTTGGATCAAGATATTTCTTCCTACATGAAGAATCCAAAGGAATTTCCCTTATGAAAGTGATACGTGACACAGGCAGCAAAGGTCTGAAGGGAAATGGAAGAGTAATTTCCCTATTCTGCTTCCCTGTCTCCTGGATCTTGACTATGGGGCAAGGGCAGAAATTACAATCCTACCAATAATTAATATTTTGCTACTGCTCCCTTCATCTAAGGCTCTCAACATGTTTTACAGCCATTAATTCAGGAGACCTCACAATATCCCTCTGAGGTAGGCTAATGTTATTAACCTCATTGTCGAGCTGGGGAAGCTGAGGCATGGCGGCAAAGGACCTCGCCTAAAGTCAGACAATGAAGCTGGGGGTAGTGCTCAGAATAGAAACCATGAAAGAGGATTCTTGGCTCATGCTTTAAGCGCTAGACAACGTTCCCTCCCTTTCCTAAAACTGCAGGGAAAAGGCTGCTGCACTCCCAGCCACCCAATAGAATCTTCTTTGGGATATGTTGTTGATGGTACCTGAGAATGGAGGAGAAAAGGACCGTTGTCTTCGGGGAATACACAATCCACTCAGCTCTCAAAGAATGCCCAGTGAGTTAGGTGGACCAAAGGAACAAAAACCACAGCACTGGTTCTCTGCATAGTCTTTCATTTGTGTCGTGGAGCATCAGGCTTGGTGGCGGTCTAACTTGAGAAGGGCTCGCTGCAGCTATTGGTTATGTCACGTGTTAAAACAACTGCTGCTGTCCCCCATCTGAGAACAATGAGGGGGTTTGATTTTCAGATGCAACTTGTTCTCTGATCCCTTTCTTGCAGTGTCTATGCGTGGGCAATTCACAACCCCACATCAGTCTCATCTGCTCTGGTTCATAGCTCTGCTTTCAGGGTTTTGAAGTGCCCACAGCCATGAAAAGAAAATCTTGGAGGACATTTCCAGTCATCCTGATACTTTAGAGGGAGTGGCACCTAGATAATTTTTTTTCTTATTCGCCATGATCAGTGTTTCTATGGGGAAAAGGACTCAGCTCCCACATCAGTGACTTGACACGACTAACATCTTAGAAGACCTTTGATGGAGAGGTGTCTAGCCTATATCAGCCATCATAATAACCAGTATTTTCTGGCCCTTGGCACAAGACCTGGGTCATACTTCTGGTCATTTTGAAATGCTCCCCTTATTAAGCATCTGTGATAGCTGTTAGTGCCTATAATAACCTACCTGTCTCTCTGAGAACTAAGTTTCCCTTAAAAAAAAAAAGAGGGAAAATGTAAAATGTTCATTTGTTTTTGTTCTACTGGGTGTTAAACTATATGACATAATGGCTCTGAAAACTCCACCCTGGTTGTATCTGTCTTAGGGGGAAAGAGAGAAAAGTAAAATGGCTGCAGGAAAAGATTTGTGATGTAATGGAGACTAGAGTATATCTGCTTCCGTTATGGATTTGAGGGAACATTCAGCATAAATGGCAGGTCTTTGAAGTTTGTGGTGTTCATGAAATGAACATCCATCCAACAACCTCATACATAAATGTGCTAGAGTGAGATCTATACGAAAGCCCCACATCCAAATGTCTCTGAATTTTGGAGTGTTCTAATTCTGCATCTAGAGTTTGTGGCTTGAGCCTAGCCCTAAAATAAACCAGGTTGTGACTGGAGGTACTGAGCTAGCATGGCAGAACTGTGGTATAGAGACGTTCAAAGATATAGCTTAGACAGAAAGAAAATATCTGGCCAGCATGTGGTGTTTGAGATGTCAAGTTCGAAAGCACCCAGCCACATTTTGGCTGGTTCTGTTTAATCACCTTGCACTGTGTTTAATAATTCAGCATGCTTGTTCCTTACAAGTGCTGGACAGCTAGAACCATGCCTCTAGTACATTATAAAAATGTAAGTGGAGAGTCCCATATTTTTGCATTCTTGGACTTTTCTGAAACTCGTCTTTCTAAGCTAATTTTCTTCAAATGCACCAAAGCTCCTTGTTTTCAGTGAGCTTTCAGTGCAGGGGTAAATGTTAAGTTTTACAAGAGAAACCACTTTGGGGTTATCAGAGCATTTTTTTAAAAAAAAGAAGCATCTGAACACCAAAAAGTGAAAAATCACCTATTTCGAGCTCATGTACCTCCGAAACCACGGCTAGATGAAATTTGACCAAATTGGTCAGAACCACAAACTTCTCAGCTGAAACCAAGCAGAAGTTAGGATGGTGCGGTGTTTGCTGGATAGCTTAAAATCCACATAGTGTGTGCCACATACTCTCCCTTGCTTTATAAGCCCTCCAAAGGTTAATTACTGCCATCTCCCCTAGAAAGTTTTAAGTGCCTCAAAATCTGGGCTTGTAACCACAGTGCCTCTGCAGCCATAACCCTTATGACACTGACATGACCACAGTATCTTAGATGCTCCTTACCTGATTTCTTCTGGTGCTGTTCACCTTGCCATCCCCATTTGTTTATTGCGAAGGGAGAAACCTGATAGCCAAAGACCTGATGCTAAAGCCTTACAGATCTCCATTTTACAGAGGCATAATTAAATGGGGGGCAAGGGGGTGAATTAAAAAAAACATAGAAAGCTGATCTATGATCAAAGGTTTAAATGTATGGTGTGTGGCCAGTGACATATGACTCACTTGAGCCTATCTTTATAAAAGTAGCAAAGTATGAATAAAAGACCCAGCTGGCATCATGCCAGTGTCCCTGTAGCTATATCGGAGCATAACGGCAGCCAGTCTTGTCTGTTGTCATCAAGACCAATGGAAATCTTAAACCCTTACTCGTGGTGTTTAATTGGCAGCCGCGCTCTACCCCAATCTCCTAGACCAAACTCTCCTTTTCAGATCCTTCCACTGCTGCATTTTCCCTGTAATCTCTCTCCGCACCCTTACCCCCTTTTATTTTTAAATTCAAGAAAGTGATGGGGTAGATCACTGATTAAAGACGTGACTCCCTTACCCCACCTTTAGACAGATTAAGCATGAATCCAATTGGTTTGTGGAGCTGGGCCAACCTATTCCTGACTTTGTTACTGTATTTTTATGAGGAAGCTTGTGTCTGATTGGCAGGACCAGCAATACGATTTGCAGACATTAATTCTCTTTTATAAAACGTAAGATCAAAAATCCTTTGGGCCTGATTCTTATTCCCTCCATTTCAGGGCCTGGAAGAATGGAAGAAGGGCAAAGTAGAGTTTATATGCCAAGTCTACATGAGCATATCCCCCTGGAGCCATTTCCACACCCAAAAATCCCGTTATGCTGCTCTGGCAGTGCAGTATCACTTAGGTCCGGACTACACTATGAAATCAGGTCGGAATAAGTATGGTGCTTGGGAGGAATCCACATCCTTGAGCAACGCAGTGAAGCCAACTTGACCCCTGGTGTAGACAGCATTAGGTTGGCGGCAGGATTCTCCTGTCAACCAAGCCACCACCTCTCGGGGAGGTGGATTAGCTGCGCTGCCCACAGAACTCCTCCCATCAGCATAGAGACAGCCTACCCTGAAGTGCCAGAGCAGGGATGCTGTGCTGCTGCAGCATTTTAAGTGGAGACAAGCCATTAGTTCCGTAAAGCAATATTTAAAAGGGGGGGTGGGTTCCAGTTTGAAAATGCAATAATGTATTACAAAAGCCTGGGCTTTTGCAAATCCAGGAATGTAAGAATTGTCATACTGGAATAGCTGGTTTTTCCAGCGGCATTGGGGAGAGTGGGTTCTGCTTATTTACACCCCACATAGATATAAAGGGATTCTGAGTCTCTCACTAAATAGCGGGAGCCTTTGTTAGGGGATATAGGTGGGTCCCAAACTCTTTGCCAGCACAATCCCATTTGAGTGAACTGTTTCCTCCTGAGATCCCAGACAGCACGTAGCATGCCATCTTGCAGATCAAAATGGCATCCGTCACACAGCATGAGCTCACACACACCATCCGTGCAAGGTCATGCTTCAAAAAGGATGCATAAAGCAAAATGGCATCTTCCACATAGCATGACCTCATACATATGGTAAATGCAAGGTCACACCACGCAAGGGTGTCATTTTGCAGAGCAAAATGGCATCCTCCACATATCATGATCTTGCACACCCAGGTCACGCTGCGTGGAGCAAAATGACACCCTCTGAACGCGAGGGATTGCCACGATTCTAACTGCTAGTGGTGTGATCCGCAGTTTGGGACCTGCTGCTTTAGGATGTGGGTGGAACAGTCCTGATGGAGGAAGCTCCTGGGAGCTGAACTCAAATTTACTGTTGCTTTCTTTGTTAATAAAACAAAACCACATCAGAGGGGCTGAGTTTAGACGTTACCTAAAGTGTCTGCAGAGCAGGCTGGAAAAGGTGTCTATTACCATATTCTGATCTACTTTCTAGCATCTTCCATCCAAAGGCACAAAAGCTTTTTGCTGCTATTAACTACTCTAACCCTACAACTTATCCTGACTATTCCTATTGAACAGATGCATCAGTGGAGTGATTTGCTCATGGTCACAGAGGAGCAGAACTGGTAAAGGAACCCAGGAGTCCTGATTCCTAGTATTTTATTATCCATTAGACAATGCTTCTTCTCTTTTGACACAATTGTGCCATTAAGATGTAATAAACTGTGGTGCTCAAATGAATTTCTGCTAGGAGGCTTGGGTGTATTTTTTTAAGTCAATAAATAAGTAGATATTGTAGCTTTTACAATCTGCTACTATCCCATGAGTCTACAGTGTGAAAAGCACCACTCCCTGTCTTTTCTGAAGGGCCATTCTTCCCTGCAATGGCACTCATATCAGCCCACTTGCTGCAAACTCACATAACCCCTACCAGCTAGGAAATCATCCCCTAAGATCTGATGGCAAGTCTGTTTTTTGGGCCTTGCAGGCAGCTCAGAGAGGTAGTGGGAAGCAAGTAACAGCATGACTGGTGTGCTCTCTAGGAGAGAGAGAGGAAAAAGGGAGGATTAGACACAACAGGCAAGTTTTTGTTCCCTTCTGTAGTGGGAGGATGGCGGGGCTGGGAAGAGATCACTGCCCCTCAGAAATGGGGAAGGAGCCCCTCAATTTCTAACTCAAAAAGCTTCATTCTCAGAGATCTGACTGCAGAGAAATGCCCTACTCTTCTTCACAGAAGGGAGGGATAAAAGCTAAATAGTGCGATCAAGAAGCCTGCAATCCTCTCTCTCCCTTAGAAGGGTCCTTTCAGGTCAAGACTGAGGCAGCTTGCCAGGGGTGGTGAAATGTAAGGAAGGTGGCCTACTGCCTCAATATATCAGCTTGGTCTCTAGAGCAGTCCTTCTGGTGCCTTCCACCAGTCGTACAATTAAACAGTAATGATATGCAGCTGATTGCAACTGCCCTGAGTTTTCACAGGTGAAAACTACATGTCCCAGAATACACTACAGCCTGGTTGTTTGGCTCAAGATGGGGTTGCCTGGTAAGTTGGGTGTAAGCAAACAAGATGTGTTTTGATGTGGTTAAATGTAAATATATGTTTACTAAGAACACAGACTGTAAGCTATATTGACAAAATGGGGGGCTCTATCCTGGGAAGCAGTGACTCTGAAAAAGATGTGGGGGTTGTGGTAGTTAATCAGCTGGACATGAGTTCCAGGGGGAACGATGTGGCCAGAAGAACTAATGCGAGCCTTGGATGCCTAAACTGAAGAATCTCAAGTACGAGTGGCAAGGTTATTTTACATCTCAGTTTGGCATTGGAGTGACCACTGTTGGAATACTCTGTCCAGTGGTGGTGTGCACAACTCAAGAAAGATGTTGATAATTTGGAGGGTGTTCAGAGAAGAGCCCCAAGAATGATTAAAGGGTTAGAAAACATGTCTCACAGAGACAGACTCAAGGAGTTCAATCTACTTATCTTAACAAAGGTTGGGGTGATTTGATCATAGTCTATAAGTATCTACCTGGGGAGCAAAGATTTAATGATGGGCTCTGTAGTCAAGTGGAGAAAAGTATAACATAGTCCAATAGCTGGAGGTTGATGTTAGATAAATTGACATGGGAAGTAAGACATAATTTGTTAAAGGTGAGAGTATTAACCATTGAACGATTTACCACAGGTTATGGTGAATTCTCTATCACTGCCAATTTTGAAATCAAGATTGGATGTTTTTCTAAAACCTCTGCTCTAGGAATTATTTGGGGGAAGTTCCCTGGCCTGTGTTGTACAGGCAGTCAGACTAGATGATCGTAGTAGTCCCTTCTGGCCTGGGAATCTAAGAATTGCCTGCTGTGTCTTTGTGGGCACCGTAGCTTGTGGCTCCATGATAAATATGAGAGTGACCATGGAGGGCATTTGACCCTGGGGCACACAATCACCATCTCTAACAACACATCCCACTTTAGATAAGATTCTGAAACTACAACCTTTCCTTTCCCACCCTCCCATCACATAGGGCTGGCTATTTGAATGTATGCTTCTGTAAACCTAGTCACCTTTGAAATGACCAGGGAGAAAAATAAGGGGATTCTGTAAGAAGAAGTCTGCTGCTGCTGTTAAAGCACTGCACTGTGACCCAGGAGAGCTGAGTTACATTTCTGGCTTGGCCCACAGACACACTCTGTGAGTTTGGGCAAGTCACTTAATCTCTCTCTGCTTCAGTTCTCCATCTGTAAAATGAGGACGATGCTTTCTTTCTCCCATCCTTTGTCTGTCTTGTCTACATAGTTTGTAAACTCGTCAGGGCAGGGATTGTCTTGTACTATTGTGTAATAAGGCCTTTAGATCTTGGTTGTGGTCTTTAGGCACTCCTGTAATATAAATAAGAAAGAATCATTAAACTCCTCATAGAAATATTTTGGCATAGCAGAAGTTAATTGGGAGAGACGGGGGGACAGAAATAAAGATGATGGTAAAATGCCTCCACTGCACCTCCTAAATGAGGCTGAGTTAAGCATCTCTGAATCGGTGCGTAAACACCATTTGTTTTCCCTTTATTCTTTGCTGCCCTGACTCATTGTGGGCTGAAGCGAGATCTTTTTGTTGCAGAATTTGTTTTGCCTTCAATTTAAAAAAATAAAACAAACTTTTGACAATACCACTTTTCTTCATCCTCCCTTCCCCCCTCCTCCAGTCCCCCATGCCCCTGCTTCAGGGAACGGCCAATAAAATCCAAGTACCTATAGCCGTCTCTGTAAAAATAGCAATACGATTACAAACTTCAGGGCAATTGCTGCTTGATTTCAACATATTTGTTCTCTTTCTTCCCTGTCTTTTCTCTCTCAGGCCTCAGTGCCTCACTAAAGCAACGTCCCTGACGACTCCCAGCCAGGGTTGCCTTCTTAAATGGGCTGCACCGTTATTAATGGCAGCAATCTCCATCTCAGATTACTTAAAAATACACCCTTCTCTAAATATAGTCAATCTGTGTGTGTTTAACTGCTACAGAAGGAGAATCAAAGGGGACCAAAATATTGACATCCACTGGGTGTGTATAATTTGTTTTTGTTCCTTCTCTCTCATACACAGCTTTGTATATTATGCATACACCTCTGTGGAAAATCTGTTATTATTTAGCAGGAGGAATGTGGCCGCTGTTTCAATCTGGATTCGGATGGAGTTTCCTTTGTTTATTTTTCCATGCTCTGTCCAAACGGTGTCAATGAGAATGGAGCTTAGTGAGCTATTTATAGTCTGTCTCCACACACGACTGCATCTTTCCAGCAGCAACATGCCCCCTGGAGGGGGGGAGCACAGCTTACCTAGGATATAGGGGACTGAAGAAGATGTGGAAGCACTCTAGCTGTAGAGGGGACGGGACAGAGTATGCTTAGTGCAGAGGAGATGAGGTGGTGCAGAGAGGGCAGAGGTTTCCTGACACGGAGATGTTTGTGGGGTGGGAGGGAGGGAGAGACGGAGTGAAGGCAGAGAATTTCTGGTATTGCAAAGATGGGAGAAGCAGGGAACAGAGTGTGAGAAGGGGAAGTGAGGGCAAAGACAAGTGTGACTGATAGATTACACTGAGGTGGGGAACAGGGTGGGGGTGAGGCAGCCATCATTTGGAACAAAGTGAAGGTGATGCTCAGTTGGCAGGGAGCGAGATTTGGGGGGCAGGGATTGCCTGAGACACCGGGAGATTTCGAAGTGGCCGGGGCGCCCAGCTCACGTGGCAGTGATGGGGGTTTGAGGGCAGGGCTCACTTGGAAGAAAGGTGTTTGAGTGGGGAGGTTCACCTGACAGGAAAAGGATTTTGGGGGGGGGGGAAGTGGAGCCCAGCTCCCCTAGCAGGGAGGTGATTGGTGAAGGAGCAGAGCCCAAGCATGCCTGGCATGGGCCAGTCATGTACATCTCAAAGCTTTTAGAACTCCATGTTCTCTCAGACATCTGCTGGTGTTCACTGCCCAGCCCTCCCTGCCCCCCATCGCCATCCTCCTCCCTACCCTGTGTCCAGACTCTGACTTCTAGTGCTTTTGGACACAGGGCAGAAAAGAGATGACGTGGCAGAACCGCCCCATCTGCCTGAGTCTCCGAAGCGCATCCTAGTAGTGGAACCCTCTCCTCTTTGCACCCCCACTAGTACAAACCCTCCCCTCCTTTTCTGAATCCTAGTCTCTCCCCATCCCCCCAGCTTTCCCTGGCCTCTCTCATTCTGGGTTTCCCCTCTATTCCCCCTCAGGCTTTTCCCTTTGCCAGCCTATGAGTGGGTTTGATTCATCCCTTGCCTTCCATGCATATTTTGTGCTGGTGGCAGTTTCCTAAAAGGGGTGAATGCAGCCCCCCCCAGTAACAGAAGCAGTTGTTGGGGATTGGCTTTACAGCCATGTTCTGTTGTTAGCATTAATAACCTTGCCCTTGGTGCAGTCTGCAGGGCTTTAGGTGCTGACTAAGGAGCAGGGGCATAGAAGCGTGTGTGTGCACGCACGTGTGTGTGTATAATTGCTCCCTGTATAGATACAAAGGGGTTAAGGGGCACCCAGTTTTACTAATGCGGTGCAGTGAAAAAGCTGCAGTTTCTGCTTGAGGTATTGCTTGAGCTGGCAGGCAGGACTGGGCTGGCCAGATGGAGGGATGAACAGGAGGCAGAGAGAGGCAGGGAAGGGAGGGGGGAGAGAAGGCAGCTAGACACCTACGCAAACACAGAGCGAGAGGAGATCCTTGGATGCAAACACAGACACAGGCTTCCTCCTCCTCCTCACATGCCCCTGATTCATTTCCACATGCCATCCACGTGACATGCTAATTCAGGGCTACTACAGAACTCCAGGGCGAGAGGAGAATGGGGGAGAGAAATAGTACCCGGTAAGACACCGAACTGCAACCTTTCCGGGGGGTTTGGCTCAGCTGAGCAGCATCCCTACTCTGTGATCCCTCCTGCCACCCCAAGGCATGCAGTGGGCAGTGAGGAGGGGGAAGGCCTTACCAGCAGCCCTCCACCCTCACCCACCCACACACCACCACCCTGTGCGCGCAGTGACATGTGACTACAGCACACAGAGCCAGCTCAGCTCAGGACACAGGGGGAGAGCAGAGGTGCAGTCCCCCCTCACGTTCCTGCAGCACGACACAGGCTGAGGCAGAGTGAGCTGCATTCTGTCAAGCCACAGCCTCTGCCCTCTCCTCTGAAAGTGGGAGACTTTAAATCCATATTTTAAAACACAGACAGGCAAAAACCCTATTGTGCTTGGGGACAATAAACCCAAAACAACCTGGTTAAAAACCAGAGGCAAGCATCGCCCAACACTGTAGCGTGAAATTCTCACCCCCCCTGACATGACGCCCTCCCCCAACGTCCCAGTCCCCTCTTTAATTACCAGTGCCATTCGCACCAAGAGGATTTTCTGTACCTGTTCCTCCCACCCCTGCCCATGTTAGGCCACCTGTCCTGGTTGCTTATTCCCACTGAAATCTTCCTTTTTCTCTAGCACAGCACTATTTCAGAAGGTATGAATGCAGTGGCTTCTCATTTTTGACTCGAGTGTTATTGGAATCACATTTTGCTTAGGAGAGAGACTGTAAAAAAAGAGAGAAATCCTAATAAAAGCTTCAGCTGGCCAGATTCTGATCTCAGGTATACTGGAGTGAATTGAGGAGAACTGACCCTCTAAGTTCATGGGTATTACTCTGGATTTACACCAGTGTAACAGACAGCAGAATTTGACCCACGGTATTTATTTCATTGTCCCGTTTACTCCCATCACCTTCTTGTCAGATGAAGAGTCAAAAATATACACATCACCTGGATTCATAATTTATATAATGTAAAATGCAAAGCTCTTTCCAGTGTTGTTATTCATCCCATTGAAAACCTCCCCATCCCCTTGCTGAAGCCTGATTCAACGCAAGGGTTTTGCAGACTGTCTGAGACCTCCACTGACTCAAGCTACATCGTGTGTGTGGGTGGGTGGATGGGTGGGCAGGAGGGAGGGACGGGGGGGGAGGGGAAACAAATTCCTGAGCCATTTCCCAAGATCATCCCCGTCTCAGCCTTCATATAAACCCATGGATTGTCAGGTTAGCCATCCCTGCTGATCTCTACGAGGAAGGAAGTGGTATGTGTAGTACACCCCAAAACCATAAAGGGCTTTGGCAATGGAAAATCAACATCTTAAATTGTACCAGGAAGAAAATAGCAGCCAATGCAGATAATGGGGTGCAGTTTGATATGTTCTCTGTGCAGTAAAGCACTAAACAAGTGAGCAGTCCTAACAGAGGTTTCTAAGTGCCTTTCATATGTGGCCCCCAACCAGAACTCATTGCAGCAATCTGACCTTGAGGAGGCAGAGAACTGGATAACTGTGATGAGGTCCAGATCCAAAAGGAAAAGTCAAATTCACCAAGGTCAAACAGGTGGGAAACAGTAATCTAGGCCAAAGGTGTTTGTGACTCAAGAGAAAAACTTGGTTCATCAAGTATTTCTTGACTCCACCCAGCCCCTATCTGTTGCTCTGATGACTTACATAGGGCTTAAAGGCACTGCTAGGGGCCAGAGAGAATTCTCCCAGCACAGGAGCATCTTGTGTTGCTCCTTTCATTGTCTCAACAGGGCGCGACACGGCGTGGAGCATGAGGAGGTGGAAAGAGGCATGTCTGTAGTATATGGCACGCTGGAGATTCAGGGATGCAATGCAGCCCTTGAGATGTTCATGTAAATTACAGCAACCCTCAGGGCTGCTCTAATTTATGATGGGAGCTGTACCAGCCCCAGCTAGCCCTGAATCCGGGTGGCACAAAGCCACCTTTGCCTTCCTTCCCCCTGGGTTGTGCCTTGTATGTTGCACCTCTAAGTGACACAGTACAGAATCAGATCGCAAATTTTTCAAGGAATCAGAGCTGGGACCCAAGGTCAGAAGCAGGCAAGTCCAGCATTAAGCAGATGGTAACAAAGCAATTAAGCCATGAAAATGGTCTCCTGAGAGAGAAGGCTGCTTGCAAAGTCCTCCTTGACTCCTATCTCCCCTTTCCCTTTCTCCTCTCAGTGGAAGAGAGCAACCCTGGTACAGGCCCAAGGAGTGGCTTCTCATGACAGCTGCTTGCCGCCTTCTGCATTCCTGCAAGGCACAGAAATGAAGCTCCAGTTCACTGGCTGTTGAAGGTCTCCCCTTATCTGGAAGGCAACTTTCTCAGCAAGAGGTTGGTTATTTTAAATCAAGATCTGGTTAAATTCCTCTAAATTTCTTATTTAGAGGAAGTTTGATTAACACAGGAGGAAAAATCCTCCTGATTAGTGCAAAGTGCAAAGGAACAATGGAGAAAGTGAAAGGGGTTTGAGTTAAAAGCTCAACCCAAGTATTTTGGAATGGGAGGAAAAAGGGAATTTGGGTATGGGAGAAAAGTCCAGTGAGTTACACCAAATTGTATAAGACTCCTAAACACTGAGGCTGTGTGTAATGTAAAAACACAGGTTCGTAATAATACATAGCACAGTATAGTATTTATTAATGTTATGTCTATTACAGTAGCTCCCAAGATCAAAATCAAGGCCCTATTGTCAGTGTTCAGTCAAATGCAGAGGTAAGGCCCCCGCCCCAAAGAGCTTACAATCTTACATGAGATGGGCAGGGAAGGTGGTCAGAGATATACAAATTCTCATGTTTGTATATTTTATTTATTTACAATTTATTGTTGTTTGCATTATAACAACAGATCAGGACCCATTGTGTTAGGGGCTGTACAAACCAAGGGGCTGCCACCAAGACTTCACACTCTGAGTGAAGAAGGGACCGTCTAGTCTGATCTCAACAGGATACAACACGCAAGCTAGAACAGACCCAAAGAGCCCTGCCTCTCAGTTCCTACTCTAACCGTTGGACCACACACTTTTCCATAGGTGTAGGGTATAGACATTGGGCTTGTCATTATATGAATATCAAGTCTCTCAAGCTGCCCCCATCCTAGCAACTTGACTGATTCATTGTTTAGTTCTTTTCACCTTCTAAAAACTTCATCAACAATCATTCATCTTCACAGCGTCCCATGAGGTAGGGCAGCAATAGCTGCATATGACAGAGACTTGCCCAAGAAGGGAGCAATGTGATAGCAGAGATTAGAACCCAGGAGATTCTGGTTCCCAGCCTGAACTCAGGCTGTGGTGTCATAATCCCACAGCCCTTGTGCTGGTAAAACTCTCAGGGAGTTCAGTGGGGGCTTTTTACTGTGTATAAGGACTGCAGTTCCTTTAACTGCCAAGATCTGCATTGAGTGTTTCATCTGTAAGTGCAGTTTGTGATCAAATACTTATGCCCAAAGTCAATCTCCAGTGCTTTGGAATCTGTTGTTTCCAAGCTCTGTTTGAAATTCCTCTGGGCATTTGTGTTTGGTTCTCAATTCAGTTCCCTGTGGACAGGGGTCCACACAACAAAACCACTTCCCACGCCTGGCACTAGTTAGCCCCACATTAGGGAGTATAGTAGAAAGGCAAGGATTGAATGGACTCTGGAGACCGAACTCCCTCTGCTAGGCCAGGTTTATGGCATACAGGTCAAGGGAGAACCATATAGGAAGAGGTTGCCCTGCTGATGTCCACGCTGTGCCTGTGCTGCGGATAAATAGACTTCAGTTTGCCAGGGTGTCAGCTCCAGCCCATTTTGTGTTGGCTAAATTAGCTTAATCTTTCTAAAATCATTGGCACATAAATATTTCTGTGCTTCTTAAAGTATTTTTCTTTTATTTGGTTTTGTGTGGTTGTTTTTGTTTCTTGCACACTGGCCTGTCACCGGGTCATTCCCACACTGTGGGCATTCGATTTCTGCATAAGGTGATGTTTTTGAAATAACACCCAGGCTCCAGGAATCCTGCAAAAACTTCTTCCTCCAAGCGTCACCCACTCAGGTGTGGAGGGGTTTGTAGTGTGAAAAAGGGAGCTAAGTCAAGCCACAAGGGGGCATGTTCTGTTCTAATTCATAAAATGTGAATTCATTGACAAAAATACTGAACAATTGGTGAATGGTGTGTGCATAAGTTAATGCTGCTGGAGAATATCAAGTAAGTCAATGGTTCCCAACCTGAGGTGTGGGACCCCTTTGGCGGGGCGCTAAAGATTACAGGGGACCCGTGATGCTTCAGTTATATTCAGGTCATTTAGCCCCCAGAGCTCTTCACTGGCTGAGCACAGTAGCCTCAAGCCCCACGCTGGCCGGAGCAGAGGATCTGACACCTTCCTGCCTCCCCAGGGAGCAGCAGCCCCGAGCTCCATGCTGGTCAGAGTGGAAAAGCAGCTCCTCCTAGCCCCAAGCCAGCTGGGTGCCTGGTCAGAGCACAGGAGCAGCCCCCCAATTCCCACTCCAGCCGGAGCGGCCCCACCTCTTCCCATCCCTCATGGACTGAGGGTAATGGAGGCGGTGGGGGCTGGCCAGGGCTGCTCCAGGCCCCCACGAGGAACCCCGCAGGCACAGGGCTGCTCTGCTCTGGCTGGCACGGAGCTCGGGGGGAGGAAGACTGCTCCCACACGGCCCCTCTTGGGTCAGTGGAAGCGCTCCTGGTGAGGATGCACTCTGCCGCCCCAAGAAGGGTAGCGTGGACATCAGCCACCACAGTAATTCTGTTTTGTTGGCTTCGTTTTTGAGTGTAGACAAGGCCTTCGTGGTATTATTATTACCATCATTATATATGTTTATTGGGATTATATGTCTTTGTGGCTGGGGAGGGGAGGGGCACGTGGTTTCCCTAGTGTTAACTAGTGGGGCTTTTGCTCAGAAATGTTGGGAACTACTGCCATAAGTGACAGTCAGGGGTTGTATGCAGGGAAAGGGAGAGACATGCTGGAGCACTGGTGCCCTGAAATGCACCTTGTGGATGCCCTCTGGTTCTCTGTAGATTAGGGTATGTCTACATTCGGAGAACTTTGCTGCTATAGGATGTGGTAAAGTCAGGCCAGATGGCTACAGAAGCGTATATCTAGGCTGGTATGAGGGCCCGAAAGGGTTAAAAACCCTCTGCCCAGCAGGCCGAGGGAAGAGCACAGCAGGGCAGTTAAAGACACCTGGGCCCAATGAAGGGCCAGGCCAGGGGTATTTAAACCCTGCCTTCCCTAAAGGAAGGGGAGGGAACACTTGCAGGAGGGGCTGCTAGAAGGTCTGGGGCAGCTGCAGGAGAAGGGTCTCTCGCAGGCCAGGAGGCAGAGCTCCCCTACAGCCAGGGGAGGCGAGGTAGTTGGGGGTGTCCTGACTGCATGAGGCAGAGGTAAAGTGTGAGACCCACCGGGGGGGGGGGGGGAGTTGGCAGCTTGCCACAAGGAGTGCTGATATACGATACTGGCAGTGCATTCCTAGGGTGGATGCAGCTGTGTCGGCAGAGCTCTGCTCCGTATTGGTATAGGAAAACCACCCTGCAAGAAGGAAGCAAGCTGTGCTAGTAAAAGTGCACTTTGATCAATATAACTGTGACTACACTACTAGGGCTTCCGCTAGCACAGCTCTGTTATGGCGGGATCGCCCCTCTTCACGCCCCTGACCAACACAGCTGTGCCTGCAGAAGTCTGAGGTAGGGAGGTGTCGCTAGTGGGAAGTGATGGGTCTAATTCTGCCTCTTGATCCCACTGAAGTTAATGAGGGCAGCACTGGTGCAGCCCAGGGGAGAATACGTGAGCTTAGCGACTGAGGGGGTGTCCTGCCCACACAGGGCTGGATGGGGTTAAGATGGCCAGCCCAGCTAATTAACTCTACAGCTGCACCTGGAGGAGGAGCTGGGCACTAACTGGAAGCAGGTTCAGCTGGATAGGACCAAGTGAGGCCTGTAAAAATCCAGGTAGCTGGCAACAGAAGGGGAGTGCAGGGAAGTAGGCTGTAATGGCTTCCTGAGAAGAGGGAGTTGGGAGGCTGGTGAATCTGGGGGGTGGGAGAGTTAGGAGAAGGCTCAGGGGAATATTAGCAAGAAATAGGACTTTGGCTGCTGACTGGAGGGCTCCTGAGCTGGAACCTGGAAGAGAGAGTGGGCCTAGATTTCCCCTACCAGTCACTGGGGATGTGGCACAGGCCAGGCAGAGGACAGAAGTCCTGGAAAGACTTTGTTACACCACCCCTGGAAGGGGAGCACATAGGAACCTGGCCGGAGGGCCCAGTCACAAAGAGAGTATGGTTCTTGGGGTGAGAGAGGTCCGCAGGGTGAGAGGATGATAGGACGGACACCACCAGAGGAGAACACAATGCCTGGCCAGAGTTAATCCACAGGATGGCCAGGAGGAGGTGCTAGTTTACTGGTGAGTGGTGGCATCTGCCACAGTGACCCTAACGTAGCTCTGGGGATGCCTTGGTCTGTTTGAGTTTTGTAACTAGTGAACTCAACCAACAAGTATTTTGGATTCCTCTGCAAAGAAATGGAAGGAAAGGATAAGAGGGTTGTGTTCATAGGCAGATTTCTTATTTCTAAGGAAATTAGAAGCAGTTTATACTCTCCTAGCAGGTTGTCAAAAAAGTTAGGAGTTGGAAAGTCCCTGTGCTATAGAAACCATTGACCTGCCACAGTCAATTCTTTTAGGGAAATCTGCTAAAGATCACTGATGCTGAACAGAAAGATTTAAAAAAAAACTTTCTTGAAACATTCTAGTGCCACTTTGTAACATTTGTCTAGTTCTCGCTTCACACCTAGCTCTTATGGCACTTTCCATCAACAGATCTCAAAGCCCGCTACAAAGGAGGTCAGAAACTAGGCTCACTTTATAGAGGAGGAGACGGAAGCACCGAGATGTAAAGGGACATGTCCTAGGTCACCCAGCAGACCTGCAGTGAGACTCAGAAGAGAACGCAGGTCTCTTGAATCCCAGTCTACTGCTCCGTGCCCTAGGCCCTTATTCCTCACTATGATAATCCTCCCTGCTCCCAGTGTGTCTCCCTGACTTCTGGCATTGGTGATGGAACTTGTGGCAATGATTCCGTCACCAAAAGAGGGTTGTGAGATGAGATGGCTGTGCAACCGGAATGGGCTGAGCGCAGGACGGGGAGTCTGGAACGCTGGAGCACAGCTGGCTGGGAATTTTTTGACAAAATATCACTCCTGATTTGTGAAAACCCAACTGTTCTCAAAACAGGGTCAGATCTGAGGAATCTGCCAACTCACAGAAAGTGGGGGGGGGGGGGGGAAGAAAAGGTTCAACATTGTTGAAATGTTTCTCTCTGGCAGTTCTGGAACAAAAAGAAATCTGGGTTTTGATTTCTAAATAACTTTGCATTTCCAAATGTAAATGAGACTAAAACAAAGAGTTTAAAATGAAAAAAAGGTCCACATTGAAATGAAACATTTCAAAACAAAATGTTGCCATTGACCACATCAAACAAAATTATTGGTTTTTTGGTTTGTGAATATTTGAGGTTTTAACTTTTTTGTCCTAATCTGAGATGAGAGAGAAATTCAAATTCTCATAAATATTTGAGGGATGGGAAAACTGTTTCCCACCCAGCTGTGCTATTGTGTTCTAATCCCTGTTATGCCACTGCCTCACTATGCATCTTTGGCCTAGTCCTTTAACCACCCAGGAATGCTTGCACAGTGCTTAGAAGCGCTCAGGTTCTAAGTGAGTGGAAAGAAAGGAAGAGGGAAGAAAGCACAGGGAGGAACATGAATAGGTGGCTGTAGGGTGCTGGGTAGGCATATGCATGAGCTATGGCTGCTTTCCATTGGTTTGTTAGTGCTGATAACTGGTGACTACCTCTCTTTTACTAAAACATGCAGAAGAAATGTCCAGCTGTGAATACATGATCAGTTTGCCTGTGGGCAAGACAAGGCATTGAACTCTTCCCAGCCATAGAACGAGTTCCAGACATAAGTACCTGGTGCACAATCCATCCTTAATACTTGTGGATCTCTCTGAACACTGAACAGCCCTGAAATCTCCCTTCAGCCAAACTCTTCTACAGGAGGTGGTGTGGCTCAGTTTGCTAAGACTCGGGAGCCAGCTTCGGAACTGGGGCTAGATTCCACCAGGGTTAGATGGATCAAGTCCTTTTGCAGGGCCCTAGCAGTGGAAATTCTGCCAGGGGAGAGAGACTTGGCAGGCCAGAGAGGCTGCAGGGGTTCAACAGGGTATGTCTAAACTGCTTCTGGGAGCAAGGCTCCCAGCCCAGGTAGACAGACTTGCACTAGCTCAGCCCGAATTAGCACTCTAAAAATAGCAGTAGGCCATTGAGTCTCTAGAGGAGACTTGGGCTAGCCATCTAAGTGCAGACCCAGGGGGTTGGGTGGGTGCCACCTGCCTCTCCATGTCCACACTGCTCTTTATTTTTAGTACATTCATCAAAGCGGCTGCAGTCTAGGCTTGGCTACACTGACCAACAATGCATGATGCTGCCTGCAGAGGAGGCCAGGCTATGGTGGCAGGAGGATGCACTGATTCAGCCTCATCCAGTTCTTAATTTGTTCCAGGGCTGAGCCCCAGCATCTCTAGGCTTGGCAGTTCATAGCCCCGACACCTCTGGGCTGGCTGCCTCAGTTATGAATGTAAAAAAATTGCTTGCACCTTGGCACCTCTTTCATCAGAAATGAAGCACCGGCTTCACCTCATGTGACTCCCATCTAAAGCACCCCGGGGGAGGACAGAGCCTTTTGATCCTGGGAAATGGACTCTACAGCTCCTGCTACCAGTCTCAGTGAGCGTGGTCCCATGTGTGGACAGGCCCAATTCCAATGGCTCTGATGGAGCTGCACTCACTCAGTCACACCAGGACTGAGCTGTGGCATTAGACACTCAGGCTGGTAGACAGAGAGAAGGGACCCATCAGATCTTAACATGAGCATTTAAAATGTGTGGTTGTTTGATTCCCACTGCACCCCAAAAGTGCCAGCAAGTCGCAGCTGACTAAAATGGAGGCTTTCCCCTCCTGTATTCCTAGATCCTCCCTCACCCCATTAGGGTTCCCCTTGACCAACTAATGTGTGAACATTCTAACTTGACCTGCCTCGACTAGGGCTTTTAAACGTGCCAGTGAGAACATGTTCTCTGAGGTATTTTTATTCATTCTAGACAGGAAGCCTACGTGATGCTCTCTGCGCCTAGCACGGTCCTGCCTAGGGACCACAAAGGGCCCCACCCTGCTCAGCACGGCACCCCCATATAACAAAAAGAAAGCAGCATCTCACAGGAGCTTGCAACCATGCAGTGCTTTTATTGCCCATCCTGTGAGTTCCCTAGCCCCAGAATGCAGGCAGGCACACCACGGCCGTGCAAGTGTCTTGGTTCAGTTTACATCCCAAGAGTGCTCAGGAGGTGCCACCTAAAGTCAATCTGGGAAGATGTTCCTGAGCCCAGGTCAGTTCCCAATAGCCAGCATCACAACACCCTCATCAAAGTTGGCCCGTTGTTGCTCAGCATGGATGTCAAGGACTGCATGGGCCATGCAGAAAGAACACGCCCCTCGCTTTCCTGGGCAACAGCCGAGCAAACTTCCAGCCCACCGAGGTTCCTCACCCCTGTTACGAAGTGACTGCACCTCTTGAGCTAAGAGTGGGAATTCAGCCACTGAGTCCATTCAGTTCATGGCACTGTCTATCTCCTCCCTCAAGCCCCCTCCTCTCTGTGGTCCTCATGGAGTTCATTTTCAGCTGTGCCTGGAACAACCTCCCTAAACCCTGGCACCATGCAACTTATCCCTGCTCCTTCCAGTCCCTCCTAAACACCCCACTTCTTCAGGTTCTCCTTCCATGGCTAACCCTTCTGTGCTGATTCCTAGGCACATTTAAACAAAGGAAACAAACAGCCAATTGGATTAAGAAGCAGAAAATAACCAGATGTGCCCGTCACACACAAAAACAATCTTGGAAGTTCGTATCGTGTTTCCCTAGTCCCTCCCCTTGTCTGTTTCAGTTTTATGGAATGTTGTTTTTCCCTAGATCATGGATAAATTAGACCGGAATCACCTCGCAGCAGGCACACTGTCTTTTATGTCTCTGCGAAGTGCCATGCACACTGAGCTAGCTCCTTCTACCATAGTAATTGCCCACAAACTTAATTAGTGCCCAGTTAATCTTGCCCAATGGTGCCTCATGTCCTTCCACAATGTGGAGAGTGGCTAAACTTAAACCTCTGAAAACCAGGCAATATGAAGTTAAGGTACACGCCAGCCCCATGATGCAACCTTAACTCTGCCCTCCTGGAGTTGGCAATACCCGGTGGGAAGAAAGGCTCAGTAAAGGGAAGGGTCAGGTGCCCTAATAAGTAGACCTGAGAAAGTTCTCAGAACATGTGTCCTTATTTGCGTTGCCGTCCACAGGTCTGAATTCCAGCATTTATCTGCATACGCACCAAGTGCCTTCACCGTAGTAGGTGTAGCTCCATTGAATGGTGGATGGATTAGTTGCAGCAGGCTGACAGAGCTGTTTTTGTGATATGGCAAGAGGGGCATGTGTACTTTGGAGGATCAAATATGCCTCATTCCAGTGCTGATCTCTGTAGATAGTGTCCACAGAAGTGCACCAGGGTGTTTTCTTGACATGAGGATTGTCAGACATCAGTGGCATACATGACTGTCATCTCCAGGGCTTACTGAGGGTACGTGAGGCCAACGTCTCAGATGGAAGTAACATTTAGAAAGTCTGAGTTGGTTTGTGTGGAGAAGACTCAGCACAAATCTACACTAGAAACTTAAGTTGACCCAGCTACATCTGTCTGGGGTGTGAAAAAACCACACCCCTGAGCAACGTAAGTTTTGCCAGCATTGAGGTTGTTTTATTATGTCAACGGGAGACCGCACTCCCGTCAACATAATGCAACTACCCAAGCGTCATTACAGGGGAACAGCTGTATTGGTACAGCTGTGCCACTGTTAGTTCCTAAGTGTAGACGAGCCCAGCGTCTCAGTGTTTAAGCATGAGCCAGGGAGTTTGCTATGCCTGACCTAAACCCGAGTTTTGTCTTGGTAAAGAGAAGGTGTTCAATATTTGTCCTACACTGCTTATGTGCTGTTCCAAAATATTCAGGAGCATCCATAAGATCAGAGTGCTAGTGCCTGTATTATTGGTAGGCTGGGGTATCACACAAAGAGGGCAGAGATAAGGTTACATACATGTCAGCCCTGCAATGTACCTTAATATTGTATTTTCTGGTTTTCAGAGATTTAAGCTTATGTTACCTTAACTCTTCATTTCCTGATTTCCAGGGGTATAAATTTAGCCACTCTCCACATTATGGAAGGGCACGAGGCAGCACTAGGCAACCTTAACTCCTCGTAAACAAAGTTTTTAGGTATTTCATTTCCTTGGTTTAAAATAAAATAAAATTCCTAGTATCCCCATGTACCACAGCCCAGCCCCCCTCCCCCTCCTTCCACTGCCTCTGGCCCCGAGGCAATGATTACCGTGTCTACAGAAAACAATGGCTGCGTGTTAGTCACTTCCCCAGCCCTATCTCGTCTGCTTGTCTCCCATCCCACTGCCTGTCCAGTACAGTCTGGTTCTCCCTCCTTAGCCCAAGTCCACGCATGTGCACTAGCACACGCACTGTGCCAAGCCCAGATGTACACACAAGCTCTACTCTTCTCCTTGCCACCATCAGGGCCATGCAGAGGTTTTGGGAGGCCTCGATCCAAATCTGAAACTGAACTGTTACTGAATCCCCACCCTTCCAAAACATTACCACTGAGAAGAGGCCCTAAAGTGGAGAAGGGGGGTTGGAGACGAAGGCTGCACTGCATTTACCCCATAGCAGTTGCTCGGCTGCTGTCACACTGGGCTGGGTCCAGCTCCTCACTCTGGGAGTCTCTTGCATGGGGTAACAGCATCACTCAGGTTTAGCCTTTCTGCCCCTCCATCATGACAGAGGGACCACCAGGCCAAACTGAGTGTCACTGCAACTTTGTGCACCAGATCACAACCCCCTCAGTTCGGGGGCCCGGGGCACACCACTTCTTTCCCTTCAACTTCATGCCCTGGTAAGCTTGGAAAGGCCATGGGGAGGTGGGAGTGCATGTATCAGCCAGAGGCAGGGAAGAACAGGGAAGTCCTTCCTTACCCAAAATCTGGGCCTACTGTCTGGAGAATGGGCTCTACTCGGCCATCTGCAGCACAGGCAGCTCAGAGAGGAGCCAAGTGGCTCATTCATCTCAATGAGAGATTCTCAGCTGAATAAGAACACCCCCTGGGGCTGAATACAGCCTCAAGCTGTGAACTGCTCCATTTGCCTGTTCCAGTTCTCATCTGCCCCCCTGCAGGCATTTAGTATCCTGGCTCATACATGAAGGGGCAGGGAGAAGAGCTTTGATGGTCCCCCCATCTCTAATCCCCCTTCCTGCTGCCCTCCACCCCATATCCCTCTCCCAGCCTCCCACACACCCTACTCCCCAATCCCATCTTTTCACCCAAGAGCTTTTCCCTCCCCATCACCTGTTCCCAATTCATCCCCTTTCCCCCTCATTCTCCCTCTCCTCATACAACCCTAAGCACCTTTCTCCATGTCCCCCCTTTACCTCTAATCACCCCTCCCCTTCTCCACACCACTGTACTGCCCTAACTCCATCGGCCCCCCTGAACTTCCATCACTAGTCTGACTCCCTCCTCTTCCCCCTCCCCCCATTCTGCATCAAAAAAGTTATAAAAATCTGAGCCATTTATGTTAGAGGGACTGTATAAAGAATCCACGGACCAAGTGACCAGCTTTTCTTTGATCACACTTGATTCCATTGTTCAGGAAACACGATCGCATTTTTTATTTGTCCTCCATCTGCCCGCTGTTTAATCAATGCTAATTTTCTTGACAATATTTCAAAACTAAAATCAGAATCTGCCTATGGATTTTAGAGCACTTTAAAATAGACTTAAATCAGGAATTTTGGCCTCAGGACAAAACTTCCAGAAGGAGTCTGCAGATTGGAGGGAACTTGCACGTTACAAATGCCCTGAAAACAGCCCAGACTAGGGCTCACTCACTACTCAGGTACCAGTTTAGTGCCCACCGCACATCATCTTGAGCCACCAGTTACTGTGAAAACACTAAAACAGTCTGCCTGGAAAAGATCTTACATCAAAAGAGCCCTAGTTTTGTTGCACATGTGCATTTCAGTCTCTTTAGCTCATGCCAATTTCTAAAGCCAAACTGCAGGGTCAATAACTTCTTCAATATTGCTCCCCTAAAGGGGCATTGGGCATGGTGCACCAACTGAGATAAATGTCATGCACCTGAGATCAGTTTGGGGTGGATTGGAGATACTGTTTGAGCTTCTGGTGAGACCAAAAAAAGGTTAGCAAACTGAGTGGATGTTGTAAAATAGTGGTTTTTAGGAGGTCTGTATTTTAGGAACTCTTTGCTCAAATTACCCCAGGTTCTGACCACTGACACCACCCAGCATGTGCATGAGGCACAGTAAATTTCAAGACAATCCATATAAGCATGCGGATTTTAGAGCACTTAGCTTTCTTTTAAAATGTGGATTATGGTATGCTCTGCCTTAACTAAGGGACCTACCACTGAAGTCTTTAAGCACCCATGATGCTGAAGCAATAATCAGTGATAATTGGAGTACTAAGTATGCTGGTTATTTAATCATCTCAACACTTAGGCCCCCAGTTTTGCAAAGACACATGTGCTTAATGTGACACCCCTGAGGAGTCCCACTGACTGCAATGCCGTTAGTCACAGGAGTAAGCATAGCCGTGCGTGAATATTTGAAAGGTCAGGGCCTTCTTTACGAACTGATCCTTAAGCTCTTACCACCAGGCGTAGTGCCTCCGTTGACGGGAATGCTCACAGCCCTAAACGCTACCAGGGCTCATGCTAGTTTGCAGGATCAGACCTCCTGCAAGTGAAGTATGTCCAGCTCTGCACAGGGGCAAGTCAGGGACAGAGAGAGAACCTTGACGTGGACGCTTGTCCACTTAGGGTATGTCCACTTATGGAATCAGTGTTTCCAAGCCTGTGTTTGAGCATCCACCCTGCATTGTAAATCTGGACTAAACTGCAGTAAAAAACCCATGGCATCAAGTGTCAGAGGCCCCATGGGGCTCAAGATGCAGGGCTCAATATAGTGGTAAAGACATGCAGGCTTGGGCTCTGAGACCCTCCTTCCTCACGGGGTTTCAGGGCTCAGGCTACAGCCTGAGTCCGACTGTCTCCACTGCAATTCTTGGCCCTGAGTCAGTGACCCAGGCCAGTCGTGGCTATGCTGTGTGTCTCGTATTGTGGCCCGGGTGTTCCCACAGCGATGCTAATGCATCCATGCTGCACTACGCAGGCATTCTGACTTGGGTCTGCAACTCAAGCTGCATCCACGCTGCAAGCTGACAGGGCTTGGACCCGAATCAGAGTGGGACTTGGGCTCTGACGTTGCCCCGCTCCCTCTGCCTCTTAGCAGGGTCTTCGGACCTGGCTCTTGAGTGCTCACTGACCCAAGTCAGACTGATCTGTGTGTGGGCTCAAACCTGAGTCAGAGCCCAGGCTTAGTGTGCAATGTGGACATATGGGTACATCTACACAGCAGGCAGGATCCTAAGACAGCGTGTCTCAGAGCCCATTTCTACAGACCTGGGCTCATGTTATGCACGGAAAATAGCGTTGTAGATGTTCTGGCTTGGGGCTGAGCTCAGGTTCTGAAGCCCATCCCTCTTCTTAGGCATCAGAGCCCAAACCTGAACATCTAGACAGCTGTTTTTAGTGTCATAGTGAGCCTAAGTATGTAGACCCACGCTCTGAGGCCCTAAATGTCTAACCCAAAGCCCCTGTAAATCAGCGGACTTCCCACTCACTTCCGTGGACTTTGGATCAGGCCCTAAGATCTGGGTCTTATTTTCACATGGTAAATGGAATGAACTTTGAAAAAAATTAAATCAGTTTTGCTGGGCGAGGATGAACACAGTCAGGAAACTAATAAGCAGATTGCAAACTTAAATCCACCTAATCAAATTCCTCTGGGCTGTGGTGTCCTTTCTGTGAAATCAACCTGCATTAAAGGGGCTGTGTTGCTGTTTGTGAATGTACCATCTCTGCAAATTACCAATGCTCCATTGCATTGTGTTTGTATGAATGGGGTTACATGTGCTTGCCCACTGGTCCACGTGAGAGGTGGGCTGAGGAAGCAAGGATGTTTAAAAAAAATGAATCAAGAGGGAGAACAGTGGAAACTGTGGATTAATAGTAGAAAGGGAATGGTATCCTAAAATAACCCCTCTGTCATTTACTCAGCCACCCACCACCCAGTGCCAAAATAAAGGTGCAGCTCTTTCATTTAAAATTAATTTTTGGCCCTTGAGGGTATTGCTAGATCAATATCTTGTGCTTCTGATCTCCTGTGGGCCACCCTTCACTGGCTCATGAAAAGGCTAAAAACAGAAAGATGCAACACAAAAGACACTGCAGTCAGCTCAAGCAGGGGGGTTATTTTTAGATCAGTGAAGGGAAAGGAGGAGAGAGGGGGGAGAAGGGAAAGAGAGAGCGGCTGGTCTGGGGTTTGCAATCTAATTTGGTCTTTTTTTTTCCCTCCAATTCCATCAATGGTATTTTCCATACAATCTGATTTCTTTTTGACTCCTAGGGAGGGGGGGATCGGGGGGGGGGAGGCACAGCAAAGCTGGGCTGAAGATTCTGGAGTTTTATGGCTCATTCCAGCTAGTGGCTTCTCTCTGCCAGTTGAATTAATTTGATACTATTTTTGAAAGTCAGTGTTTCTAAGGGAGACCTAATGACGCAATGACGTCAATGCAGGTCAATAGCACACACTGGAGGAACTGACTGTGCTACCGGGAGCCAAGGGCTGGGAGCCTTTTCCAACCAACCCCAGCTCTCGCACACACACACAAAGACTCCTGGGGGAGGAGTGGGGGGAAATCCTAGAGTGGTGCATGCACAGGGCCCCCCCCCGAGCTACCCCGGCCCCCCCAAAAGATGATGCGTGGTGTTCGTGAGCACCACCAAAAATTCTTTTAAAAAACCCCTGCGCTCCTCAGACGCACTGCAGTGCAAAAAAAAAAAAGCACCACCCCACCTGTCAAAGGCACCGTTATTGTCATCCCTGCGCGCGCACACACATTGGGGTTGTGAAACGCAACGCGCACAACATTAGGGGCTCGCCTATAAATAGCGCCCGCGAAGGTGCGTGCATTGGCAATTTGTTCCCCAGCCCGGGCGGGGGAGAGGGCTGTTTTGCAAACGTGGGCGCTGAGTTATTCTGCTCTGATCAGTTACTCAGGAGGTGCCTGGATTGGTGGTGTGGGGGTGGATGCGTGGGTGGGAGGGTGAGTGGGAGGGGGGTTTGCTTCGCTCTGTCTCCAAGTCAGGCACAGAACACGAACAGTTTTTTTTTTTTTTTGCCTTTCTCCTGGAAGAGTGCAGACACACATTACGCGAAACCCACAGCCTTTTGCGAGACACACAGCTCGAAAGGCTCTGGTTTATTTATATAACACCCTCCCCCCCGTGCCTCTTCCCTTCCCATCCCGTCCCAAATTCCCTGGAAATCGAGCCGAGGCGTGTGGAAGTGGGACACGCGTTTTTGTTTGGGGTGGGTGTTTTGGTGGTTGTTTTTGGTTTTTTGTTTTGGGGTTTTTTTTGCCCACAAAAATATAAGCGAAGACGATTTTGCAAGGTAGGTTCCTGGCTGTGTGTGTGCGCGCGTGTGTGTTGTGCTGTAGCGTTTTGGAAAGTTTTCTGATTTCAGTTGTTGGATGCTTTTGCAAGAAGCAGACTTTGCTGATTTGCTCTGCTGCCAGCCTTTTAAAAACCTCAACGACATTGCATTTCCCCCTTTATAAAAAAGAGAGAGAGAGTCCTAGACTGTGGTGGCGTGCGTCCTGTGTATTTGATGATTCCTGCAGGAAAAGCGTGTCAGTTTTTGAAGGAAAACTGGAGGGGAGGGGGGCATTTTAGATTTGTTTCCCCATTTTTTGCAGAGGTTCTTACTTTCACTTTGTCACATTTTTAGGGGGTTGGCTCACTTGATAATGATCTTGCAAAATGAATTTTAATTGCAGGCAGGTTTTAAAGTCAGCAGCATCGGGAGGGTGAAAGGGAATTGGCGTTTCTTGCCTGAAGAATTTGCCACCATTAGGAATAGATACACCCCAAACTATAGATTTTCTAAGTAAAGTAGTCAGAGTAAATGATTGAACAAAGTAATAATAAAAACTCTGATGCAAGAGAGTGAGAGGCTGTTACAATCTCCAGCCACCTGTAGAGGGAAATCTTTATACATAGTAATCTTTCATAGCTGTATCTCTAGGGAAACTAAGGAGAATTACATGGTCCAAACTTTGCTACTCTTTATCTACAGCAAGAGGTGCAAATTGTTTGGTTAATTCGAGGGCTCTTGCAAATTGCCAGAGCCCTTTACATTAACAGAAACTGTAGTGTTTAGTATCTCCTCACTCTTAGCTGCAATCAAGGTGGAGACTGAAATATCTATGCTGCATGTTCTGGTTTCTTTTAATGATGCTTCACTGGAAGAAGTGGTTATCAACAGGTGTTTCTACTCTGAGAAGAGTAGTTTTGATGTATTGATAATTTCAAGGTGTGTTTATAATCTGGGCAAATCCAGGAGGGATTTATTGTTCAAGGAAAAGGGAGTCGTTTCATTGTTTACAAAGTGGCCATGGGCATTAAGTGGTGCATTGGTTTAATGCATTAGCCTTTTACCACTGGAGATCACAGTTCAGCTTCTGATTTTTTTAAGGTACTAGCTAAAATAATAATAATCTTATACATGTGATGTCACACCTTGTATAACACCTTTCATCCTGAAGATTTCCAAAATGCATTACAAAACTATGACTCTGACCTGCAGCTGGATGTACCTAGGTGACCCCATCATCAGCATGGCACAGAATGACTGGGGTTCCATGCCCCAATTCCAGGATAAGGGTCCATAGGCACAAAAATATGGAGGAGATGCTCTAAATCAAGACTGACGTGCACTGGCAGAGGTGTGGCCTGCAATGGCAGTGGGTGCTGCAAGTCAGGCTTGAGAAGCATCAGAAGGATGCAATCCACCTGACTTTAACCAGTGTTTTCAGTTCTCATTCTCACATGTTCCAGATTCACCCAGGATTGTGGTGTTGGTTTAACTTCAGAATTGGAACCGTAAGTTTTCAGCAGCAACACATTGACATTGTGAATTGGAAACTGCTGAAAGCATCTGGTGTGGTTCTACGCTGATCTCATGTGTGACTCTTCTATCCCCTGTATCTTCCAATCCCTTCTCCCCCACAGAAAAAATTATACAGATTTTGAATTTGTTTAGCCTTGACTTAAGTGCTCTCATACCTATCTCCCCACATCAGCAGTCTGAATATCCTACTGAAGGATAAAGGGACTGTCCATCTTGATGCACATTTCATCCAGGCTCTCATTCTGCTTGGCGAAGATTGGAATGGGACAAGTCTTCCTTCTCTGCTTCCTTCTTCCCATGCTGTTGCAACAGCCAGGATTGTCACTGGTTGATGACACAAGTCCAAGGTTCTTGGTCAGGCTTGATGCCATTATACTCTGAGGTGGTGCCTCTGTTTTCTGGTTCAGTGACCTGTATCTCTTCTTGATAAAGAAAATGAATTGTGGTCTTCTGGTGCCTTGCTTTTTTTTTTCCTTTCTTTTTCTTAGGCAAAATGCATTTGCATTTCCAGTTCTCCTGATCTGCCTGTCTTTTGGTCTGAAGAATAAATCCTAATCCATGAGGAGACATCTTGGTCTCTTACTGCTTGGTAGTTTTGCTACTTGCGTGCTCTGAACATAACTTCAGCTATTCTTTGCCACCATGTTTAGACCAATTCAAAAGCTGCTAAGTCGCCACCTCAAAGAAACCCCATCTGTGGTAGTGGGGCACTTTCGATGAGCTTCTCCAGCTGCTTTTATCAGCTCTATTCTTAGAGCCTTCAATTGTGCAGGTGGTAGCCTCCACTGCTGGGTGCCCATACCCTGATTCCTTCACACAGATATGTTTGCATGCTTGCATGCCCTAGCTATACTTGCACAATCACGTGCATGCAGACATTTGCATCGACACCTTTGTGCACACGTCTGTGTTTCCAGTTTTGCAGATATATTTGCACGAGTCATTCCATAGAGAATGTTTCCATCCAGTGCAGAAGGAATTTTCCAGTCCGACTTTAGACCCTCTGCCCTCTTGCCGCATAGTGTATGCCATGTGAAGCGCTGTCATTTTATCAGAGTTTGGAAGCGTTCCATATAGTGAAATAATCAGACATTACCCACTTAAATCATCCATGCACTCATTTACACCAGCTGAGGATTTTTCTCAGTGTTTCTTAAACAAGCACATAGCTCATTAGCGACATGTCAGTGTCTCAGTTCATGCGCTTGTGCCGAAGGATACCTTGCATTATAGTTCCTCATGCCTTGTGTGCTCTCCTGCAACACGGATTTGCTAACAGCAAGTTGTGCCCCACGATTCCTCGTATCCCAAGGATGTCACGTAAGCTAATTTTAAAGCAAAGAACTTTTCTTTCAAATGGTGGTAGCATTAGCCATCTTGCAAAGCCATATTTGCAAAGTACCAGCTGCATGGTACACTGACTGTTAAAATAAATTGTGACTAGCGATGTAAGGTACCATTTATTCCATCCTTCCCATTGCATCTATGTTTTTCCACTTCTTAACAATTGTCTGCAACCACCAGAGACCTATGCACAGTCTCCTTCATGGTCAAAGAGCACCTGAGCTTGTACATTCTTGTTGAGACAAGCTTTGTATCTAGCCAGCAAGCCAAATTTCATTCTATGTCCTATTGGCTCTTGGAGTTTTCTCTGTGAGTCAAAAGTAAAGCTCACTCTTCTACTCATCTACAAATCTGTGTCTTGTAAGGGGAACAGGATGAATATGTTGGTGCAGAAGACAACATTGTTTATGAGGGAATTCCATGAGGTGCTCACTGTCTGAAAATGCTACCTACAGAGCATGAATGCTGGAAAGACTCATTGGCCAAATAATATTTTGCTCTTTGCACAGCACCTCTCGTATTGTCTTACAACCATTAATCAAGTAGGCCTCAGAACATCCATGTGCAATGTAGTAGAAGTACATTCATTTTACAGAGAGGTAAATGGAAGTACAATGTAGATGAATGAATTGCCCAAATTTGCAGTCAGTCATAGGCAGAACCAGGAAGACAACACAAATACAAGAGCTGTCTAGCAAAGAGACTGTCCCCTCCCTGCTTCCGAATGTACATCTCTGAAAGCCACCTCAAACAGCACTGACTTTTTCCTGGCTCCACATTGTCGGGTGAGTTCTTGTTGCTCTTTTATTTGGTTTTTTTTACCAGAATTAAATCAGGATGAAGATTCTATGTTAATAGTATCTGGCATTGGTCTCCCATGCTACCAGGATCACAAAGAAGGTCACTTCTTAGCAAGATAGTTGCCCCATGCTATTATATTTGAAATATGTTCTTTCAAATATGCACAAGATGCAAAGCTCTTCTTACCGTGTTGTGTTCCTTCCCTCTTTAGATCCAGTCACAAGCTTCCCATCACTTTTCACAATGAGATTAGGCTGCTCATCCTCACCTTTGAGGCTCTGAAGAGCTTTACTCCCAGTCTTGGTCTCTCCATTTGTTTCTTTCGCTCTGCCCAAGCCCTCCTTCTTAGGCACTTGCTTTGTATCTTTATCCCTCCTTCCCACATACGCATTACACCTGGAACTTCCTAGTTCATATTATACCTAGTACCCTCCATTTGCTCAAATCTCTCCTGGGAACACACCTCTTCTTCTTCTACCGATTGCTTGCCTAAGCTGAAAAGACTGTTACACATGTATCTAATGCAAAAATCATTGTATGGCTGAGTTAACTTTCCTCTGCTTATCAGTGGCAGTTTCTCTGCTTTGTTTTGTCTCTCTGTATCGATTGTAAGCTTCTTGGGGCAGGGACTGTATCTTCCTCTGTATTTTGTACAGCACTTAGCACACTGTCAATGGTTACAAAAGATCTTCCATCTTGTTGGGCTGAGCAAAGCAATCATAAATTTATGTTAACACGTGAAGCCCAGATTTCAGACATTGTCACCTGAATGGAATGTCCAGCGATGGGATATGACTGCCTTTTTTAAGATAACTGTGTTTGAAAATTTGGCACACAATGTTTAGCATGTTGCTAGTGTTAGAAAAAACGGAGTGCTCCTGTAACAAAGAAGATTGATATCTTGCAAGTTGGATTTTTATGCTAAATTCACCAACAGGCAACAATTCCAGACTGTCTCTAAAAACAAAAGTTGAACTACTTGGGAAATAATTCAATGTGGAATGAAGTATAATTAAGTTTTTGAATTTCTGTTTCTATATTCCTGTAATAGTTGCAGTTCTTGCAAAGGTAACAAAAAAGCTATCTATAATTGTGTGGAATTTACCACAAAGTATATAAAGCTCTTGTGGCTCCTCAGCTGGCTCTGCAGCAGAAGTGTATAGCACAATGATGACAGTTTGCACTTCCATCACCCATCCAATGATCTCCAAGCATTTACTAATACTCAGTAAGCCTCACGACGCAGCCCCCACCTCCATGCTCACTCAGTGAGGTAGGTAAGTATTAGTAAATTCCTTAAACTATAGGCAAATTTAGACATAGTGAGGACAAATGACCTGACTGGGACCCAGGAGTCTTGACTGCGTCTTTTGCTTTAACTCCTGGTCAACATTAGCACAGTGGAATTTGAAGAAAAACATTGACTCTTGTTATCTCTTTGGGTGCCCACTTGCAGTCATTGGTGGTGTGATCATGGTGCACAAAACAACCACAACGCGGTGGTGCTTCTGAAGAATTTTGTAAGGGACCATGCTCTTCACACTGTTAAGTGCAGCTGCTGCTTCCTGTGACTCTCCCACTATTTCTTGTCTTGTCTGTCCTGTCTTTTAGTCCAGGAGCAATTAAAGTTTTTCATGGAATGGACCCCGGCTACATCTTGTGGACATTTCTTCTCCCATTTGCCATCATGCAGACTACCTCCTTTCCGTTCATGATCAAATAATATCACAGTAGCAAATACAGCCTTTGTTTATGTGGGAAAGTATTTTGTTATTAGCTTCTTTTTACTGTGATTTAGTAACTAGGAGAAAAAGTGACCAACCAGCCCTCTGTATGTGTCCAGTAAATGTTCTGTAGGCACTGGTGATTTACAGACCACAATATGAGACCCATTGGTTTAGCTTGTAAACTATGAGGCAGAGACTTCCCTGATCTTTGTGTCATGTACAGGATTGGCCATACTGTCCTTAACAGATATTAACTATTGGCAACAGAGAAACACAGGCACAAAAAAGTCATTTGAGGTCTGTATCTGCTGGTCCAGTGATCCTCCAATTCTTGTTTGTACTGCTGGAATCCACTACTTCTGGTGGTGTTTTTCTGTACCAGTGAATGCTTATTTCCAGAAGTATGACTTCTGGGTGGGTTGCAATGCTGGAAATATTGACGTGTAATCTAGGAACTGGGCATCACCCCTTCAGGTAAGTGGTAAAATGACTGATATAACCCAGATTAAAATGTACCCCCAACTTTTCTGGCTCAGTAGCAACTCTGCTGTTAAGATATGTTGTAAGTTTTGATAGCCAAATTAAATTACATTGGAAACCAGAACAATTAGGATACAACAATTAGACAGAAACAGTGACCCATATCAACATCAAAAACCAAGAGGAGAAGATCTGGTTGAACAAATCTAGTCATTGTAATCCCACGTTCCTCACCACATCCTTCACCTTATCATGTTTAACCTGTTGCTAAATGCACTCTATATCTTATTCCTTTTCTCAGGGTATGCATGTATCTTCCTCTTTGAGACAATTTAATTTCTGCTGCTGATTTGAGTTATTTGGCGCCATGTTCCAACTACCATTTCAGTAAAGAAATTCTGCCTATGTTACTTAAATGTCACTTCTTTTCCTACCTCCATCCTCTAACACTGCCTATGATACTTGGGTTTGAATTAGTTAAAGCCTCAGGCAGCTTTTTGGCATCTCTTCATTGCCTCCTCTCCTTTTTCTACCGCTACAAGAAGCTGCCCAAACTTCCTCAAATTATTGCTGCATGGTTTTCTTCTCATTAATTCATCCATCCTGTAAGATGGTTACCAAGGATGAGTACACAGTATTCTAAAGGTGCGTGAAAAGTTCCAGTTCATTGTTTAGTGCAAGTCAAATTTTAACAGTAACCTAATCAAACTCAATAATGGATTCACCAGTAATGGTATCCCCTGTGACTGAAATATGCATGTCTATTCTAATTTTTTTTCCCCTCAGTGTCAATTTCACATCAAGGAGTGGTATGATTTTCTTTGTTTCATGTTCACATATTTAAACTTTTGTACTTTCTTTTTCCTTGACCTAATAATATTGATGCTTTTCATCTTTCAATCCTCGTACCACTAACTATTTTTTCTAGGACCTGTCTTTGCTATCCAGCAGAACAAGATCCTGTTTGTGTTATTGCCTTGTAAATTGCTTTTTAATATAAACAGAATAAATATACATAAGAAATCAAAGTAAAGAAAACAGTGCAACTATACCAGGTGTTTCAATCTGCTAGGGTTGAAGTTGGTTATAGATAGCATGTAAAGTACAGCTATTAATATAGTGCATATGAGATGATAATACACCAAATGGCCAGTTTTGTTGGTTTGGTAGTGTGTATGTTCAAATTCTCTGAAAATCCTATAAATGGAAGCCACATTTATTAATCACTAGCAGCTTTGTTCTTCTGGCACATGAGTTTTTTCGTTATTAATGTAACACGCACACCTGATACCAGCGTCAAAGAGAAGGCACTTTTGTCCTTTTTATGCTTCCTAAATGACGGTCTCTCTGATTATTTATAGTACTGCTTTGTCCTTTATATGCCTTTAATACACAGTGTCAATGTTTTAAAATCCATAACAAAGAGCTGGGTGGGGTAGGTAAGTATCATACCTATTTTATAGTTGGATAAACAGGAGTACGGAGAGGGAAAGTGCCTTGTCCAGGATGATGCGCAGAGCTGGGGGAACCTTGAAAATTTTCATGGAAAAACATAATATGGTATACATAATGTAGATGAAAAATTTCAGACCAACCCTAGTCCTGCAGCAAAGCTGGGACTAGAATCCAGAAATTCAGAGGCCCAGTCCCCTGCTCTAACCACCAGTTAATATCATTTCCTTGATAGCAACTTGACTTGCCACACTGAACAGCTCATAGCCTCCTAAGTAGTGTGTACCCTGAATTTATCCAAGTCAGTATGAATTTCATTCCTCTATCCTCTGGCTTTTCTGACCCCTATATTATCACATTGTCAGAGGTAATGAGTGTTTTGTGCGTGTGATTTATTTTTCTTTGTGTTTAAAGAAATGTGCTGCATGATTAAGAACTGAGTTTCTTTGTAATTAATGAGGGCCACTGGATGCTATGCTTTCTTGAAAATCAGAGCCCCCCAAATAAATAAAGTAAGTCCTAGTTGTTATCGTCATGGTGCTACACTCTGTACTGCTGGTCACCCCATGCTCCCCTACATTTGTAAAGTAGCAAGTCAAGCTGCTGCTGTTGTCAATGGGAGACAGAACGAAATCAAAAGACTGTTAGGAATAACTAGGACCTAGGCAAATGCTGTAAATTATGCTCAGGACCGGGATTTGACCCCTGGCTGCCAGGTCATCAGCGCTGGGGGAATTGAGGAGGTAAGCCCAAGCTAGCAAGGGGTGGGATGGGAGGAGAACATGAGGGCACTTTCCCATCATTCTATGTTGCTTTCTCTGGCTGATTCTGGTCTCGACTAGGCCAGCTCAGCTGAAGTCTACCACCCAGCCAGAAGGATCATTATTACAGGATGTGGCCTTGAGGTTGAAGAATCAAAAAGAAAGATGGGATTTCCCCCTGCCTCTCCAAAAGAATGCCCTCACTCACGCATGTCTCAGTGGCAGGCTGCATCAGTTTGTATCTAGTAGGCCAAAGATGTCTTTTGAACAGTAAACTGTGCATACTAATTGATTGCCATTGCATTGATGCCACTGTCCTTGGAGTGCAGAGCGCCCTGGAAGGTTTCAAGGGCTTTTCAAGGTTTCATGGGAAGTTGAGCCTGCATTCATGATGCACTGCGATCTACTCCACCTTCCCGCAACTCCTAGCTGCACCGTGGGATAGCTATGCTCAGGGCACTGTTCTCACTGTCGAAGCTAGGGCACTAACTGGGGCTGCACGCCACTGACAGAAGGAGCGTTATGTGAACATGCACAAGCAGTGCAATTATAGCACTTTTTGATCATCGGCGTCGATAAAACTCGAGTGTAGACATGGCTCTTTCGGTGGTCTGTTTTTGCAGGTAGTGTACATTGGAGACCATCACGTCATAGTTCAGCACCTTGGATAGTTTTCCTGTTCTGTGCCCAGTGCCATGTATCTATACTCGCTATTCCTTCTGGCAGCCCCTTCCAGTGGGAGGGAAGAATACATCATCCGTTGATTTAATTATGCCCCAGTCGTTAGGGAGACTTAATTCTTTGGAAACCAAGAGATTGCTGATAACTATAAAATATGAAGATGGAGGATCCGTTGTCCTTTTGGTGTTTATAATAAGCAGGAGAAGTGGGAACTGTTGTTTGCAAGGCACATAATCATCTGCCAAAAAGTTCTTTCCTTTCCTTCGGATCGGTTCCTTTATTCTTATTTTATTTGTGTGAAACACGTGATTCGCTGGGCATTGTATTTCGTCTTGAGTTGGGTGACTAGCAGCAGGTAGGGTAGGTAGCAAGCTGTCCTGCTGAGCCGGAAATTACACACTCCTGCTAACACGGGCTGTGCTTGTGGGAGAGGAGTTTGGTTCTTGCTGGGAAAGGCAGGCACCCTCCGCGTTCATTCAGAAGAGGTTTGGAGTCCTGGGGAAGAGCGACAAAGTAGTTCTTGCAATGCTATGGGTAAGTTTAAAAAAAAGGCCATCAGAACAAGGGGAAGAGGAGGGGACGGAGGGAGGAGGAGACCTCTCTGCTGTTAGGGAGGGTCTGGGATCCACCAATTCATACTCCAGGGTTTGTCACCAGGTTAATCCTAGCGGCACAGCTGCGTCAGTGTCTTCTCACACCAAGGGAAACAAGTTGAATTCAAGGAGCCCTTCCGTCCCAGGCTCCTCCATGCCCCCAGCCCGCGAGGATGAACTTTAAGCAGACAGAGAGGAGAGGGACAAATAGCCGCCACCCCGACCGCCTTAGGCCCTGGCAAGCTCCCGTTTCACGCCAGGGAGCAAGAGCTGGCCCCGCTGTGCGTCTGTGCGCCTCCTAAAGCCTCGCCTCTCCCTTCAGCCGCGCTGCTCTGCGCTGCAGCTCCTCGAAGAAGGTGTTCGACGGCGGGCTCAGGCCCGCCCGTGGGGACCTCCCGGGACACGAGCTCTCTTCAGTCCAACAACTGGAGGGGCCTTCCCCGCCCTGAACTGCCTGAGCGTGCTCCTGGCTGCACGGGCCGTCCATGCTCCTGGCTGCAGCCAATGGCTGGGGCTGGGTCGCCATGTACCAGGCTGTGTCCTAGAGACCAGTCCTTGGGTGGGCGTGCGGGCTTGCGCTCCCGGCAGCGCTCTGATCGCTTGCTGCCAGCTGCCTCCTCCCAACGACGGTCGTAGGTTATCTGAAACGCCAGATCTCTCCCGAGCCTGGCGTGGCCTATGATGTGATCTGGAATGGCTGTGTGATCCCCCCCATGTTGCTGCACCACTAGCAGTAGCTGGCAATGCCATTGTCTGGCTGCAAAAGAGAGAGAGAAACAGCGTTACTGCATTGATTGCCAGTGTATTGACATTAGGAAATTCATTGTCCGCGAAAGAAGTTGATGATAATTAACGGAGTTAATAAACAAAGAAAGCGTGTATGCAGATTAGACAGTAAATAACTTACTAGCTTCTTGGTTGTCCCTGCATTTTGGTTTTCACTTGGTCCAGGTGTGAAGTGGGTTGGTTGGTGGGGGTTGTGAGGAAGGACGGTTAAAATATGCACCCTTGAAGAAGACACTTCCATCCCATCACTAAACCTTTTCTTTTCCCGTGTGTGTGAGAGAGGGAGAGAGTGTCTAGGAGCCACGATTTTAATTCTTTGGTACATACCGTGTGCCATCCTCCAACAACAAGAGATCTGTTTAAAAATAGCATCGACCCTTTGCGCTAGCCTTTTGTAGATATTTTAAGAAGTATCGGTGTCCTTTTGTCTCAGAAAAGAGCAAGCCAACTCACCTTTAAAGGTCTTGATTACCTTACTTGAGAACATACAATGGCTTTTGGTTGGATCCCCACCCCCAGCTACCTGTCAGCCAAATATATTAATTCCCCATCCCTTCCAATGCTGGTAATATGGGGGGAGGAGGGGTTAGAGATATATTTTCTCGTTTGGAGATGGAAGGGTGGGGTGTGTGTGTGTGAGAGAGAGAGAAGGACCTTTCTTTGCCAGATAAACTCTGCATTTGTCAACAAGACCATTTCTTTTGTTTGATTGCTGCTTTCTGCAGGGTGTGTTGTTTTAAAAATATATATAATTATTTTTCATTTTGGGGCTGTGGGGTGTGCCACTGTAGAACATCAGCTTTAGTCATTTGCGTCTAGCAGCATTATAATTTTTAATTGCAATTTCATTTGTTATTCTCTCCCTCTTCCCCACCCCCCTCTCCCTGTATAATCTGGATCATTGCTCTCTGTAACTGATTCCGTGGGAGACCAAGCAGAGTGCGTGGGTGCAGAATATAGAAAGCCAGAGCCATAGAATCTGTTATTTGCGTCACTCTTGGAGACGGGGCTGTTTGCCTGACAAATATACAGAATTAATCCTAGTTTTATCAATATCTGTCTTTTGCTACAGTAGCCAAACACAAGCGTAAGGTGGTGATGGGGACTAGATATTGCTGAATGTTGATGTTTTTGTTCAGAAAGCTGGGGCGTAGGGTGCGAGTGTGTGCAGGAAAGGGAATGTTAAAATATATTCACCAACCCCCCTGCTGCTTTCCTGAGAAAGACCAAATCTCAGGTTTTTATTCCTATCTCTGTGTGCTACAGTTGCCAAACATGAGGTGTTCCTGCATGCTCTATCTATGCAGATTTTTCGCTCCCTGTGTGTTTCTGCATGGGGGATCTGTGTGTGTGTGTGTGTGTGTTTGAAATATATACCTCCCCATTGCATGTATTCTCT
>ML675613.1:38909898-39070699 GCA_007922155.1 Mesoclemmys tuberculata
CAGCCTTGCAAAGGAGTCTCAGGCTGGCTTCTTGCAGCCTGCAAGCCCTAATGATTCTATTTTTTCCCAATTCCCCCTCGTAGTGAATGACTAGAACGCAAACACACACACACACTCCAGATTTGATGTATAGCTATATATAGACCGAGAGCTTCTTTATTCTCCAAACAAAGGAATTTAAAAAAAAAAAAAGCATTGGGTGAGGTGGAGAGAATTTTTTTAAACCCTTTGTGCATTCAGCATATGAAACCATCGCTCTGTCTCTCTCGGCAAAACAAGCTTCCCTGCCTGATCCCCACATTTGTGCATAATGTTAGACTGCTGCACGGTGGCGGTTGCGTTTTGGTTGTTTGTTCTTAAAGCACACTTCATAAAGACACTGCAAGCAGACAGACACAATAATGCTTACAAGGAAACAGGCAGAGAGACAGAGACAGGGTCAGTGCAGCTGTGGATTGGGGGTTTGTATAACAGGACAGCATGGAAGGCGGTCAGGTTATTTTTTTTTTAAATTCTCTCCAGTAATGCACCTAAAGCAACTGTGGATGGTGGTGCAGAAAGAAGAGGGGGTGGGGTGACTTGGAGGATTGGGGGGAACTTAATCCACATTTAATGTTTTGGATGTAAGGTTCCAGCGAAATGGCTTTGTGTGTGGATTTTTTCCCCAGTACTTGCTAAAAATAGCACCGGGTTTTGATCGCGTTCCAGAAATAGACAGAGGGTTGCACTTGTATAAAAAGCGAGCGCGGGTGGAAGAAAACCTGGACATCACCGCAGTATTTTTTCCAACTCCTGTCTGGAAATTAATTGTTGGATTTTTCCTCTCTCTCTCTCTCTCTCTCTCTCTCTCTCTGTCCTCACCCCCCTCCTCATTCTCGTCCCCTCCCCCACCCGCCCTCAACCAAGGAGTTCCTGTTTGGGTAAGTAGTGATCTTTCCTGTGCATGCTGCAGAGAGTGACTGTCATTCGTGTCTTTATTTTCTGCATGCTTGGTTTTGTTATTTTATTTTTTCTCTTAAACCGAGGGGGAGATGCGAGTTTGCATCGTGAATTTGGTGCCTGCACGGAACCTAGAGACAGGGAAGTCTTACAGAAAGGGGAATCACCCTGTCGGTAAATCTCTGAATCAATAGCGAGCTGCAACTCTGTGTGTGCGTGAGTGTCGGCGCTATTGAGTCCTCCTTTCTCTCTGCACCTCTCCATTCTCTTTTTTTATTTTTCGAAAGGGGGACTAGACGCAATCGAGTGGCACAGCTCGCTCTCTAGCCTAAGCGAGAGGAGCTCTCTGTAGCTTGCCTAAAGGAAGCTTGCAATATGCTGACACTACAGTCCCCTTATCCCTTGCAGCTTAACCAGGGGAAACCACCGGAGCGCCTGGCGGGGAGCTGTCTACTAGCCGAGGTGCTGAAATCGCAGCGCCGGCTGCTTAACTTGAGCCAGAGGAGTTGGTCTCTTTATTCTTTCGCTCTAGCCGCTGTCTATAGGTTAAGGGGTTCAAAGGCTGTTGTAAGCTCTGCTGCACGTTCAGAAGGACCCCGACGTTTGCTGCTAGCCCTGATTATTCTAAACTCAGAGTGGCTGGGAGTCTCCCTCCCATTCAGGTTTTCCCATCCGTGCGTAAAAGCGCTGCTGCTGACTCTGCTCGGAATCGCCTGCCCTTCCCGCCTGTGTGTTTGAAAAAGTCTGTACCTGATGATGGTGCTTCGCAAAATAAGAGGCTATAGGTTGCTTTGTTTGGACTCACCCCTTCTCCTCCCACCTCATTTCCCCTCTCTAGGCGCTCACACCTTCCACAGATCCCGTGTGTGTGTGTGTTTGTTTTATTATTGCCCTTCCTTCGCCTCCTTAGTCATAACCTCACCAGACGAGTTGGTGGAATGACTGAATTAGAGGCGAAGTAGTGGGGCGATTCTTGTGTGTACGGGATAGATGGAGGGTTACTTCAATGCTGCAAACACCAATCATCCCTTTTTGGAACCAGGGACGTCCTTGCTAGGTTACGAGCATGCAAGTTCATAGGCATTCCACTTAGCAAAACCATGCCATCAGATTGCATTGAAACAGACACAGACACTCGACAACAGTGACATGCATCAACCCATTCTCCTTAACATGAGAAGGGAGGAAAAATGAATTCCCGACCTGATCTGGGGGGTCTTTGAGCCGCATACTTACACCTGCAAGGAGTAGAAATATTAAAGCCAGGCAATGACAAAGGAAGCAGACTTAAATAAGTACATCTAGTTAGCTCAGCGAGACAGAAGGCAAGCTTATAAAATGGTGCACCTACCACTCAAAGCCCAGCACCAACTGCGGATCCTGCAGACAATGACACGATGCAGACACGAACATCAGTATAGCGTAGGACATATTTATTTGTTTGGTTGGTAAAAGCACATCTTAGCTAAAATCGCATGCAGTAACTTTATACATATATACAACAAGGCATCGTTTTCTTGCAATGAATAAAATACAAGCCCATGGATTCATAGCACAGTAGAACGCCACCCATTAATGTCCTTAATGTAGAAATCGTTCCTTCCCCGAGCCTGCGTGGTCGTATTTACAAACTGATCGTTTTAAAAAAAATCCACTTACAACACGTGTAGCCGATTACTGTAATTCTTAATATATCTCTATAAAACAGTCGTTAGCAACCAGAAATGCTGCCCTCCTTTCTCCCGCTCCCTCCCTTCCCCGACCCTCCCCTCCTAGATCATTGCATCTCTTGGCACAATGCATAAGATTACCCTTAACTGGATCCTATTAAATAATTCAATGGTGGCGGTGTAATTTTGGTTGGAAACTGCACGGATTTCCAAGTCGTGACTGTAAAAGTGAGTAATGTGCGCTGGCTGCGTCATGGCTCCAGTCACAGATGGTTCCAAACTGAGCAGAAATCGTGACTTCGACTTGAGACGTCCCCTCTACATGAAAAGACCATCCAATCAAAACGGCGTCAGGGGGGCATCTGGACTCCTTGGATCTCGCTTTCACTTTGCTCTCCCATCCGTGTGTGTGTGTGTGTGTGTGTGTGTGTGCCTGTATGTGTGTGTGTGTCTATATATATATAGTGTGTGTCTATATATATATATATAGACACACACATACATATATAAGTGCATATGTATAGATATATAGACACACACACAACAAGTTGCAGAAGGGGAAGGGAGTGGAGGGGTTAATCTTGGGGAATCTTCTGCACTTAGCAAGATCGTGACCCTCCCACACAGTACAGTAACTTATATACATACCTGGAGGAAGGGATGCTTTGCTTTGGGCTTCCTAAAAATATCTGGTGATGGCTGCACCCTCCAAAATGCTCACAGGACCGGACACGGATGCACCCGGAAAGGTAAGTGCTGGGGGTTTAAAACTTTTTTTTTTTAATATTGTGATCAAAATCTCCAACTCTGCAATCACCCCGGGTGTTCAGTTGATCCGCTTGGGGGTTTCTAAAGCAAGCTGATGTTGTTTAAAGCAGTCCGCAGTGTGGCTAGCAATACTTTTGGGGGAGCATGTAGGGACGCGTAGGTGGTTTGTATCTAGGAGTGTGTTGTGGTGTTCCTGGTGTGGGTTTTGTGTGACATTACATCTGATAATGCAGGAACTTTCTGCCTCTACGCCTCATTTTGGAGCGCGCATTATTGATCAGTGACAATACTTTCAGGGTGGGAGAACACAAGAGATTAACTTCCAAGTTCCCGAGTTATGGCTAGTTCTGCGAGTCCTAGTCGAGCTTCTGTACGATTTCGTCTGTAACTTGAGTAGTAGCCCGGCTGATGCATGGAGGAAAAGTGGACACTAATTTGCCTATCTACTGTTGCTGATGGGCACTAGCGGGGCTACTAATTTCCAGCAGGCTCTGTTAAGAAGATCTCTGGAGTTCAGTGACACATTCTTGGAACTTTTCTTAATTGAAAAGATGGATTTCTTTGCTTGGGCTGAGTAGAAGCAGAGAAGCCACGACGGCATTAAGAGTTGGTACTAAGTGGAAAGTAAGCAGTTTCGTCTCTCTTCCCCCTCCCGTCATATCTTGGGTGCCCAATCCACCGATGAATTGATACTGGTGGAATACATGGGCCATTGCTGGGTGGCAGCATCAACGTGATTTGTTGACAGATGCCCTGGCTCGTTTTAGATTACTTTAGCTTCCTTTATTGCTATTATACTTTGGGCATCTCGTTTTCTTAAACATACCTGGAATTAATTGCTGCTTGGATGTATGCATAATCCAGGTCCTTTCTTGATTTGATTTATTATAATTTAATTGTGCCTCTTTTGTTCTGGGATTGCATGGCAACACTATTGAACGTGCTCTTGTCTAGGATTTGTTGAATAATTAGAAATGGAAATGTTTCTTTCTTTTTTTCGCCCCTCCTCTCCCCCTTTGGAAAAAAAAAAGGGAAATGTGAGGCATCTCCTGATTGGTGGGTGACGATTTTAGTCCGCACCAATGAGCTGTCTGCCTGATCTCTATTTATTTAGTGCTCAGGGGGAGAGTTTTCTCTTTACGCAGCGCCTGTGCACAGCGCTAGACCCTCTGCTCGGAAGCAGAGAGCTGGGGGGACATTCCGAACTCTACCTTGCTCACAAAGCCCCCAGATCCTGCAAGCCTGGGCTCCCGGCTCCTTGATGGGGGGGAGGGGAGGACGAGGACAAGGGGGCCCCGTGTGATGGGGATGGTCTAGGGGAACCTCCCCCCTTCCCTACCTCTTCCTCTCCTGAGTTGGGTACATCGTCTCGGGTTTGGAGAGGGACTTGGTCGGGATGGAGGGGGGTGGGCAGGGATCCTTGTGTGTCTGGGAAATAATCAGCCGATCGCCTTTGGCTCGTGTGGATATGTTGGTGGCAGCCGGATGGATGGATGTAGGAAGCCGCAGGAGACTTTGTCCTTCGCGAATCTTTTTGCGGTCTGGGCTTGCTGTATATAACTACCTAGCCGGGAAGCCCTTACCCCAAAAAGCATTCGCGGAGGGCGCGTTCGCCGAAGGAATCAGCAGCTGCGATCGCCGAGCCTTGGACTTATCTAGACTCTATGAGCTTCTTTACCTTCCCCCCTCCTCCTCAATCCAGCCCCCCCAACCCTTCCGTCCTGTGTGCATCTAGAGAGAGAAATAAACACCCACACCCTTTCCCCACCCCGCTTGGTCACCAAGACGTTCAGTTCTTCGCCCTCGTATTTCTAACCTAACTTTTTAATCGCCTTTTGCCTCGCGGGGCGGATCACACGTTTTATTCGGATAATTGTATTGATGGGGTTTTTCTTATTATTTGTGTTTAAAAATAAAAATAGAAGGAAACTTCCCCAAAAGTTCCCAGCCCCTCCCCCTCCCCCCTAAGGATTTTTAATGGGATTTTTTTTTGTTAAGTGGCTCGAAATTATTTCATTAAAAAAAATTCTGAAGCGGTTCATTAAATTGGCTCTTTAGTCAGGACATTCGGTTGATTTCGAGCTGGGGAGGGTGGGATTTTCTGGGATCACCCCATAAAAAAGGGAGGGAGGAGGCGAGGGAGGCGCACGAATCAGCCGCGGTTTGGGGGAGACCCCAGTTACCAGGAGATGCACCATGGAAGCGCTTGCCAAAGGCGCCTCCCTCCCCCCTGCACACTTCCAACCTGATTTTAGGCAACTTGCAGCCCCTGGGTTCCCCAAATCACCCGTTCCCCAAAACAAAGTGGCTCCAAAAGGGGTAAAAAAGGCGGAATCAGGGGGAAAACCCAGCCGAGGCGATGCTCTTGGACGAGGTGATTGCAAGCGAGCAAAGCAGCTTCAGCACCAGCTCTGGCTCTGAAACTGCCTTGTACAGGCACACACAGCAGTGAGAGCATCTAGACAGGAGTTAGGAAGCCTGCATTCCTTCTCTTTGCAGTAATTACCAGGTCGGATTCCGTGGGTAACAAATCAAAAACTCTCCCTAATTGCTGACCCCCCAAAAGAAAAGCAATTTAAAAATATATAACCGTGCAGATCAGCCCAGGGAAATAGACAAGATCTGAGCAGCAAGTTGGCAGTGGAGTGCCCGGCTGACGCAAGACAGGGGCCTGTGGTTCAAACGTCTGCAAAATGTTTTAAAAAGGATTATTATCTAAGATCTGAACTGTTAAAATACACCAGGGTTCCCCTCCCTGCACCCCCCCTAGCCAGCACAGGAGGGGATCCGGCTCGAAAATGGCTGGTCTTGTATTTAAAACAAGCCTGCCTTGAAGACACACAAGGCGAGGAGCATATCCGAGGCAAAGAGTTAATATTTCTCCAGAGATAAAAGATATTTTGAAGACCTGGCTGTACTTTATAAAAGAGTAAAAGGCTGGCTAAGGGATAAGCAGAGAAACAAGGCGAAAGCAAAAGCACCTCATTGTTTCCCCCCACCCCTACCTTAGTCAGGACCTGTAACTGGCTTGAGGAGAACACAGATGGAAGGGTTACAATATCTGCCAAACAGACTCGCATATTCATAATTGTTTGCCCTCTCCCCTGTGGAAAAATAGTGTTTGTCCTTTCCAAACGCTAGCAGACCTCTGTACAGGGATTTATGCATGTGAGCATCTTTTAAAGGGAGAGACAAGGTATTAGAGGGAACTTTAAAAAAAAAGGAGTGATTAGACGGATCAGCAAAGATCAGGCTCTGGAAGTATCTTCTCCATTTCCTACCTATCCTGACCCAAGAGATTTTAAACAAAAAGTGATTTCTGGCCAGATCAGACGCGAGTGGAAACCCGAGCCACCGTGCTTTAGACTCACGTCTCTTTACATTGCCAGCCAACTGTTGCTACCATTCTGGGGACTGCTGCTGCAGGAGTGTAAACGGGGACGTCTCCTCTCAGCTACATCAGGGTGCTACTTCCAAACTTTGCTCTCCAATGTAGGTACCAATGCAAAAGCAAACCGGGGCATTTGTTTCTCCCCCGTCTTCATTTGTCTTTTTTTTTTTTTTTTTTTTGGTGAAGATTTTCTTTAATTACTGGCAAGTTGGAAACTTCCTTCAGCCCTGATCATTAGAACAGCAGCAGCCTCCACGCAAGGGCCGAGGGACTGCCCCTTAAGAAACGCTGCAAATACCCCATTCCTAAACACGACCAACCACAAAAGCAGCTGCGGAAAGAGGCATCTTTCAGAGCGATTAGAGTCTCCTAATGGATTAATTTGCAGCTTCTTTTAAAGGGTTATAGTCCTCCGCCTCTTCCAGACGGATACACAATTCACAACATTCCTTTGACTTCCCTAAAGAACTAAAAGGCCTCTCACCCTTGCCTCATACAATCTTGTCTATTTCATTTCTCTATGAAAAGTAACAGCTAAACCCTTCCGCCAGCTCCGACTAATGCTGTTTTTACCCTCCCTTGAAGTTACGAGGTGCAGTTACTTGAGCAAGGGAGTGGGTCAAAGGGGCGGGGGTGAGATGCCTGACCTTTACTGCTGTTTTACGTTGAAAGGCTGGTTTGATTTTGTTTTCTGAATGGCTATGAGTTTTAAAGAACAGTGTGGACAGATTCAAATCCGGCCTTTGGCAGCAAGGATGGTTACCCCCCTAGATTTCGAGTCCACTGGTAAATGTCTGAATGACCAGAGCTCAGCTCTGGCTAACACAGCCTAGGTGTCTCCACCAAAGCGAAGGTGAGTGAGGAGGGCGCACGCAAGTCCACGCAGAAAGTGAAGTTCAAAGCTTTAGGGGTGGCCGGGAAGAGCTGGCTCCGCATCTCCCTCGCCTTCCCCCCAAATGTCTTCCCTTCTCAGGTTTAGCTGACGTGCTCTGCATTCACTGAACGTGCCCTCGGTTGAGCAGCCTTCGCTGTTGGGTGACATGGCATTTCGGGCACTAATCCGGAGCGGGGAGACCAGAACCACCCCGCTTCTCACTGCACAGACGCGCGCTTTGTAAACCCCTCTCTGTTTGCAGATCTGCCCTGGAGCCCGTCTGGGATGTGCCGTGTAACGGGGCTGTCTGTGTCTCTTTCAGCTCGGCCTCCGAGGAAGGGCGACTTGGCGGTTCAGGATCCTGGTCAATGACTCGAGCGCCTCTAGATCCAGGTGAGACACACACCAGAAGCGGCCGGCACGGTCGGAGTTATCCCTACAGGCCACAGACACTAACTCATCCCCTTACTGGAGCCCACAGGCCTCCCTGCTGGAGCCCTGCTGGAGCCCATGCGTGCCCCGGACTCCTCTCCTCCGGCCCCTTTGGTCGCCCACAGGTTTCTGTCCCAGCCCGGCTGGAGGGCGAGGGAGGCACCTCGGCCTGCAGACAGGCTGGCGTTAATCAGCAGGGTCGCTATTAAAAACCAAGGCCGGGTGTGGCGGGGAGTTTTCCAAGTCCCTTAGTTCCAGTGACTCGCGCGGAGCTGTGGGGCTCGCCTCTGAACGCGGTCCGCCCCTGAGAAGAGAAGAGGAGAGAATTCCAGGCCCCCTTTTCCGCTCCCTCCTCCCAGTGAGAATGGCCCGCTGTCTGCCACTGTCCCTTAGCATCTGCTTTAACACCCCAGCAAACTTCGAAGCTTCGGAAGGAGCCCGGATCCCCGGTACGGCTCGCTGAGCTCTCCTCCGTGGGCTCATTTAAAACCAGATCCGATTCTCGCGTGGAGTCCTGCTCTGGGGTGTTACAGCGAATCCTTTGGTGCAGTTGCCTATGTTTTTAATGACCTCTCAAGGTCTATGACAAGATGGAGTGCTAGAGGTTAGCTAGCCAGTCCGGAATGAAAACAGCACGAAGGGGAAGGAGCAGATAAATCTTTAACTGGATTTCAACTTCATGTCAATTCCCGCCTTCTAAAACCAAATTTCAATCAGCATTTCCATTAGCTGTTAAATTCCCCCTTCGAATAATTTTCTGTATTTCCTTTATATACATATATAAAAAACCAATCACAACATATACGTAATGTATCACCTTTTACTTCATTTGACCTGTAACTTTGTACTCCACCACGACCCTGGGCTAAACAACCCCAGCTCATCTTCTGCACTGGGACTTCACACAATAAATGGAGCAAGTCTTGACCTCATGACAGGCCTACTTATGTTACTGCTTGAGGAGTATAGTTCCAAAATACAATAGCCTCATGCTCATTTATACTATCAACACCCCAGGCATGAAATGCTGCTTAAAGTGAGTGCAAAGGTAATTTGCAATGAGTTGGCATAGGGCTGTGACCATGTTCATAACAGAGGAGAAAAGTTTAAGGTTCATGGAAAGGATTTAAGACAGTAATTGAAAAAGGCTAAAATTTCTGTTATAATCTTTTCCTAAACTACTCCAGAACTGATTTGTAGAAAGTCTACCATTTTGAGTAAGAAAAAACGTATCTAGTAGCAGGATAGAAATCTTTTCATAAAACGTCATATAATATTAAACAACTATCTTAGCTTCTATATTCATTAGTGGATTTCTTTTTCGACCTATATGTTAATGCTTGTTCCAAAGTCTGTAGGTCTTTTATTTTTAAGCCTGTGGGTTTTTGAATTAATGCTGAGAGAGATGGCCCTTTTATTTATGTATAGATTTGTAGCTGTGATGTAGAAACATATTGGTCAGACTTACTAATGACAAAAGTCCTGATTTTCCTTCATTTACAATAAAAACTTCCCATTCAGTTTTAATATGCTATCCATTTTAGAAAAAGGGAGAAAATCTATCTGAGTTTTAAATAAAAGACTCATAAATGAACAACTGTAGCAAAGTGTCTTTTAATTGACTATATTTTTGAATTCTAAATCCCAATAAAGAGTATGCAAGAAGGCTTTTTGTTAGAAGGCCATTTCTGATACTCCATTTTTGCATCTTATGTCATACAAGGCTATTATCGTCACCCATATTATAGTATACAATTTGCTGTAACGCAACAAAATGTTATCCTTTGTAAAGGTGCTGTTCTGAACCGGTCTCATCCTATATGACTGAGGACAAATATATCTTTAGGCCGCATAAGGCCTAGCATTGCTTTCCTGTTATCCCTTAATTTCTGGTTTTGTGATAAACATTTCTGCATATCTGAAGATAGGAATGACAATCGTATCAAAGTAGTTAGAGAGAGAAAAGGCTTATTAGATCTTTGAGTACATACCCCTGCCAGGCCAGCATGTAATCTCTCCTGAAAGTGGACATATCAAATATTAAACTGTCACTATACTGGAGGTTGGTAAAAAGACCAAGGAGTACATTGCAAGGAGCATGGGGTGAGTGTATGTTAATTTGTGTCTGTCAGAACACTTAATATAATTCTATAAAGGCAAAGGGCTATGAATGGAATTTCTGCACAAGGCCTCTGAGCCTCCTGTATCACAACCACTTAGACAGCAGGAAATTCCACAAGCCCCACCTGTTCAAAACCTGCTATTTGAGTGACAAACTGCATGAAATAGTGATCGACCCCCTTTTCGTGCCCCTCTCCCCCCCCACACACACTTTTATTGGTATTTAAATAATTTATAGATTACCTGCAGGTCAGTCCGAATTCATTCTCTTTTAAATACATTATTCTACTGACAATTGTTTAGATACAATGTTAATCAAAATTTGGGTACCTACGATATACTGCATGCGGATTTGTAAATAAAGGCCTTTCCAAATAGGATGCCCAGAAAATAACATTTACTATTATTATTATTACAATTGGGGGAAATCTTTTTTGTTGTTTTGCAATTTTAAGTAGCTTTCAATTCTTATTGAAAAGCTACTACTCTCTTACTTAATCAAGATATTTATATTTTAAATATATTTACTCTTTGGAACTTGTATACAAATAACCTCTTGGCTTTTACACTTATTGATATACTCCTAGGTTGTTTTTTTCCTCCTTCAAATGAAAATATTTGTCTTTATCCTTTCTAACAGACATGAAAATCTCACCGTGTTAGTAGGTAATGACCCTGATGGGGAATGTTAAGTAGGTTCTGCTGACTCACTCAGGGTATCAATAATAGGCTTTTTTGCCAAAATATTCCCAGTGTGGCCATCACCAGTTCAGATTCACCAGTGGAAATGCTGGGGGGTAGGAACAGGGCTGCATGATACAGTGCTTGAACATAGGGAGTCACCAATACGTTGTCTATACTAGGGGTCATATCATTTTGGTCCCTCATGAAGCTGAACCAGTGGTAGTAATGGTGGAAATTTTAGCAAACAATATATTCTTGCATGTAGCTCATTACTCCTTGGGATAAGGGAAGTGGAAGAGCACATAGTGCCTGGGCTGAGCAGTCCTGAGAGAGGAATCCTGAGAGCAGCCAAGCCTGAGGGAAAAACTTGGGCTGGATTTTGCATTGTTTCACTTTGATTTCCTTTTGTGAATAAAAACAAACCCCAGGAAGGAAATATATTCTGACCCACCGTAAGCTGTGTGGACTTTGTTTGGAGCAGAAAGGGGAAGTTGCACAGTGTTTAAATGCAGATAATCTTCTCTATGAGTGACGAAGTATCCTTCAGAAAACTACACACTGGTGGAATGATGCTAAACCAAAAATATGTTGAGTTTTGTCAACACGGTACCTGTCGACACTCATACTTGGGGATTCTTAAGTAATCAGTATAATCTATCTATCTACCTACCTAAGTCTCTCTGTGTGTGTGTTTGTATATATATCTCAGGCTACAGTTTATTTCAGTAACTTTTTTTTTAATTCTAGGTAGTCAAAGCTGACTAGTTTATAATGCATAGCTACAAAACTTGTCTATGTAAAATCAAGCTCTTCTACTTAAAAATCAAAACAGGAATTGCAGTGATATATTTTAAAGCAAATTAATCGATACTGTCCTGATGGGTTGTGAAGGACAATAGAAGCTGCTTTATTCTTTTTTTTTTTTTTTTTGCACATACATAAATGAATCACAACATTAGTATGACACAAGTTTTATTTTTAATATGATCTTCCTTATCCTAGAACCAGCCTGAAATCGTAACCAGATGGTGTCCCACCTTGCCACAGTCGTCTCCAACCGTCAGGGCGCCAGTCCCCAGGGCAGTTAACCACAGGCAGAATTTTCAGGTGTGGTGGTGATTGTGCAAATCTCTCCACATACAGTAGCAGTGCTATGTACTGGGATCATCTGAGGAGAGCTGTCTTTCCTCCTTGCATTAAATCACTTGATAACACTCCCAGGAGAGCAAGTGGCATTGGCAAGCGGTCAGCTAGAAGCAAGGTATGACTTCCTGTGTATGCAGTGTCACCACTGCGTTGTTGCATTATGAACTCCAGTGCGCAAGCAGCCCATCCCATTCCCAAGCAAGAAAACAGGAGGATTGGGTGGGGGGAAGGAGGAGAAGGGAGACAAACTTGACACTTTTTTTCTTATATTTAATTCAAGCAATTGCCTCCCTTCAAAGCACCTCTGAGCTTCTCTTGGCGTTTTGAGAACCCCCTTACTCTCTCCCTACTCTTCCTTCACCCATCATTCGTAGCAACTCTACCATCTGTAAGAAGGCCTAATTGGTCTTCCCAGTGCAGTCCATGTGCTAGCTAGAGGGAGACGCACTGAAATGGTTATTGAAAATTTTTCTTGGTAACTGGGAATAGGTGGCCACGGTTAGGCATACAACTTTTCAGAGGACAAAGCAATCAGGGTGGCACCAATCTCTTGGTCAAGTGGCCAGTGAACTCTTTATTAATGATAAAGATGGGTGTGTCCAGGCAGAGAATTGTTCCATTGTCCTCTGCTTCAAATGAGCTGTAAGTAAACAAAATACAATAATGCTATTTTAATCATCTAGGCTTCACCAGGCAGCAAAATGACCCAGGGTCACTTACTGGGGAATTCTGAATGTTTTCCACTTCCGTATAAAGCTTTATTGAAAGTAGAAATCAAAGAAAATATCTTCTGAGGACATGACTTTTTAATGGACACATTTTTAAAATTGAAACAGGAAAAGGAAAGGCAGATTTGCTAGAGGTAAATTCCATGCCCCTCTTACGAGAACCCAGCACTGCAAATTTTCCTCACTGAAGAATCCATATGCACTCAGGTAGTTCCAGTTAAATCTACCTGCAGGAGGATGGGCTTCAAGATCAGACCCACAATATTTATACTTTTTCCCTTTAGCAATACACGCTGCAGATGTGTTTGTTTTTTACTCTAGGAAACATTAATGTTTTATGATGGAGGGAGCAAGGCCCACACCCATGGAAGCGTATGTGTGTGATCCCTAATACTAGAGGCATGAGAATGGAAGCCAATTCTCAAGTTGGTATCCACCTTATATATAGGCAGAAGAAGGGTAAGTGGTCCCAGAGGAGAATGGGTGTGATCGTATAGGGAATGAATAACGCACAGCATCCACTCTGGAAAAAATGTTTTTCAGTACAGGAAGACAGGTAAAAAGGCCAGTTAACAAGGAGGAAGGATGGGGAGAAGTAGCCTACAGCTGAGAAGCTACCAGTTATTTAACCTCAATATACAGAAAGTAAAGTCAGCAATACTATTTTTACAGAAGTAACCAGAACTGCACGTGTCCAAAGAAAAATACAAAAGTCAATAATGAAATCATTTATGCCCTTGCCTTTCTCTGTCCGGAATGCTCATCTGGTGACTTGCTAACATTCTTGATGACTGCAGGAGCTGCCTATCTCCCTACTGGCAAACTGATGCCACTCGCCCATCCTTTTCTAGTGACCTCTTTAAGTATCCTTAACTACATTCTCATTTTATTTTTAGCGTAATTTATCCCAGTGCACAGAGCTTTGCAGAAAAAAAAATCTAATGGGGTCGTGTCCCAAGAAGCATACCTCTAAAGCCCCAATCCTGAACTTGGATCTGCACGGGTAGACCCTTGTTCCACATGCAAGCGTTCACCTGTGCAGATCTGATTGCAGGATCGAGGCCTCAGTTTGACAGTTAACAGAGTAATAATAACAAGCCACATGGTGTGTTTGTGGTGGGAGTTGGAGAGAAGCACGTGAGATAAGGAACCAGGAGAGATGCCACATAACATGGGAAAGGAGAACACAGCTTTGGGACGTGTCACTGGTTTTGTAAAACATTTTGTAACTCTCCCGTCCCCTGCAATCCAGAAAAAGAAAAGACCCGACACCGTTACAGGTCGATTTAAAAAAAAAAATCTGCCCAACGTTAATTCCCAAACCCACCCCACCAAAGCAACAAACTTCTGCAATGTAGACTTATCCAGCTGCAAAATGTCTGCCAGCAAAACACAGCATGATGTAGGTGGAGTAATAAATGCAACTCCCTGGCAAAGAGTTGTCTCACCATGCTTATTTTCTATTTCTTTCCCTCTTTTTTCCTTTCCATTTTCTCCTCATGTTTCCCTTTCCATTTCCATTTCCTCTCACTGCATCCTAGCTCTCTCTCCTCCAACCCATGTCTTACCCTCTCCCTTGGCTTCTTCCTCAATTTTCTGGAATGTTATTACTGGAAAGGGCCCTCAACGGATTCCTCTATCACGCAGCTCCTCTGCTTTTGTTCCCTACAATGCATAAGATGAGCACTCATGTCAAATGCAGAATGGGGAAAGCTGGCATGCAGGGCACAAAGCACAGGAATCAGCATGAGTCTGCCCAGCAACAGCAGAAGAAACTGTCCAAATACTTGCTACTGGCCACTGTCTTCTGCCACATGCAGTCCATCAGAGACCAGAGGGGAGGTAGCAGGGTTTGTTGATATAAGCATGAAGGAACACCCTATGTACCGGAGGTTTTTGTACTAGTGCCCATCACTTCATTGTCTGACTACTCCCAGGTTATTTAGATTGGCATATGCAACTGTGTGTGTTGCATGCTTCTAGCACTATGCAGGTAATATGACAGATGAGAAATAATCAGCTAGCAGCAGTACATTGCTGACTTCGAAAATGGTGATGTGTATTCAGGACTGTGTGGTCTAGGGTGACCACCCAACTCTTATTTTAAGGGGCCTCCCTTTATTTCATTGATTTGTCCCTTAAGGTGACCGCACATCCCTTATTTGAAGATGTAATGAAATATATTACAACTGATCATAAGTACCATTTTTCAACATTAAATTAATGCTTATGATGATTGCATTGTTTACTTGAGGGCAGTAGAAATGTATGCTTGAGACAAAAACACAGGATATGCTAAGGGAAATGGTGTTTCCCTAAAATATCCCTTAGAATAAAACATTATCCTTTATGTTTAATGAGATTTTTTCCTCGTTGCCATCCAACAAAGGTGGACACCCTATGCACTCCCTATTTTGTGATAGGTTTAGGAATGCTCAGGCATGAATGAGATATAGAGAATGCATTGCTATGCCTCACATTATTATATCAGTATTTAACCAGGTGTATAATATATATATAATATTATGATAAAATTGTAGTAAAGGATCAGATTTTTACAAAGTTTAAGTCACTCATTTGTGCTCTGAGCTGATATATTTTGTGTTCTGGCAGGTTACCGTTATGTCTGGCGCTTCTAATACCAGGCTTTACTACTAGGTTGAAATAGCTAGGTGTGATGGGAGAGACAGAGAGGGAGGGGCCCAGTTGTGAAATTGGCCCCATCTGAGAGTTTTAAGCTCAACGAGTTTGCAGGATCAGGCACATAGTGTTGTTGTGACCCACAATGTAATCCTAAAGAGACCACATCAACATCTTTTTAATCCAAAATTTTGTTTAGTTTAAAAACAAAAAGAGTGTTGGAGAAAGGGCTACGTACCGAGACAGGAAAAGAAATGCTTTCTTGATTTTTTTAAAATGAAATTAAAACAATTTCTTTTTCATATTAAAGTGTTTACATGTGATTTTAGAAAACCAAACACAACAGAGTTGTGATTGTAGATGATGGTGATGAGGAGGTAAAAATGGCTGGACAGTGAAAATGACTGGTTGATTTTCACTGGCCAATCTGAGTGAAATGCGAAAAGTAAAATAAATAACAGACGTAGTAAGAAATCACATTAGATTTATTTAATGCTTTCAGTTTTTATAATCTAAGATACTATTAACCACACAGGTTATATTTTAAAAATATGTATTTTAAGTTGATATAATGATTTTAACATAATCTTTAATGTTTACCAGATTCCTTTAATTTTTTTATATGTATGTGTGCTTGTGTATGTATGTACACGTACAAATATTACAGGATTGTGTGTGTGCACGTGAGCACACTCACATGCACCTATAACGCACGCACACAGATAATATGAATAATAAGGAAAAAAATGTAATCACCTCCTTGAGAGCCAAGAGTTCTAAGAATTTTTAAAATATGTATTACTTACTCACCAGATTTCATTTTATACACATACCTTTTTGGCAAGTTCATAAATAAATATCTGCTGACTTTTTAAGGAACGTCCTGTATTATTTATCCTGCAGTCAGTAACTGCATATTTTAGTCTATTATATCATAGTTTATGGAATTAAGCCTCTTTTTAATCATATATTAACCTGTGATTGGCTATATTTTATGCAACTGATGTACAGGATTTTTGTTTTTGGTTTGTTTTGTTTTAACCCTCTTTTTAATCAAACAGCCAAGAGAATATGTTCTCATCATGGCATAAGTACATAGGTGCAACTAGCCCCCTGTGTTACAGACCTTTAGCCCCATATTTACAAACAGTGCAGCTACTTCTCTAAAGAAAGTAACTTCAGCCTGGTCCAGCAAATGCTAACATTGCCAAGTGGAGTGCTTACTATTCCGAGCTGTCATATGATAGGACTCAGCTTGGCCGTGATAGGACTTCTCCCAGTAGTAAGCACTGCTCTTAGAAGTAAGTGTTTGTAGGATTCGAGCCTTTCTCTTTTTATTTACATTTCTTTCTTTCCCTTTCTCCCCTCAGCCTGCATAAAAAGCCCTTGACCATGTTGAAAATGAAACTCTTGCTCAATTTCAGTTTAATACAAATGATCATATTCCAAGACTGGAGGAAGACTTGTAAATACATCACCTAATTTATGCATTTTATTTGTTATTATTTTTAACGGTATCTGTAGAATTAGTGCTGGTGAAAGACAGCAAACTGATGGAGCTCACGCTTCACATCCTCAAAAGGCAGTGGAATCTCAGAATTCACCTTTCCTCTGCCTTGCTCCATCCCTTGCCTATTTTCCCCAGCTCTGAGTTAGAGGAACAGCCTTTGTGGGTGAGAGGGGAGCTCAGTTTCACAGGGCCTTGCTGCTGAAATTGCCTAAAAGGGGCCAATTAATACAGCTATGACGTGCGGTTTTATGTGGACACCTGTCCCCTGGGAACTGGGCTGAGACCCACCAAATTCATGTCACACAAGATACAGATTCTCTTGTTTGTTTGTTGCCCTGGTCATTCCTGGTCAAACCAGATTTTTCCCATTTCAATTTATTTTTTTAAATAAAAAGCAGGTGTCAAGCTGAGAGCAGAGATGCTATGTTTCAGCACTCAGTAAACTTACTATGTCGGAGTAAATAATCCCCTGCAAACAGGGGTCTGTCAATGATACCCTAACAGACATGAACACAAAAGGCCTGGTAACCTACTATAATATATCTGTGTGCATAATATAGTCATTTTAATTCACATGTTGTTCATGGATTATGGACCCATTTCTGCTTCCACTGAAGCCATTGACAGAGATCCCTTAGACTTGTATAGAAAGAGGATTGGCTCTATAGCAATAATTCTTGCTCTGAAATTAAATTATTTTAACCCATTTTGCTATGTGTTTTCTTCGCTTTAACTTACGCACACTAGAATACTCTTAATTTGGACATTTTACTTGCTGCCCCACTTTAAGTAGGTATCCCAGCTAAGAGAGGGTACCTTTTAAAAAACAAAATCTGACATGAATTAAAACAAAAGAAACCATTATACTGTATAAAAATTATTTTCACTGCATTTCATCTTTATTTCTTCTTTTCCTCTCAATGTAGCTGCTTCTGACTGAACAGATCACAACTTAGAATTTCAAAGCTATATAACACCTGGTTAAACACCATTTAACCCATTGGCACCTGCTAAATGTATCCCCCAGTAAGTCGAATTTTTGCTAATACTGTCCCAGGTAAACAATGGCCATTCCCAGACACTGTCATTAAACTAAATCAGTCTCTTGACTCATTCTAATTAAGGAGATTTCCTGATTAAACATGCTCTGATAAAGTAGAGTATACTGTGTGTGTGTGTGCGTGTGTGTGTGTGTGTGTGCATGCACATGTATGCAGGTACACGTGTATGTAAAAACACATTTTCACTAGCCGCAGAAATTGACAAATAGCATAAAATGAATCTATTATCTATTTTTCTGTGTACAGTAGTCCCAGTAGTTTAGGAGACTGTAATGTTGTTCAGGAAAATTGCAGTGAGCAATCATACAAGCTAAAATAGTCGTGCCCAAAAGGCGTGTCTCAAATTCACTGATATTCCAACAAAACACTTTGGAATTTAATATTAATATGCACCAAACCAAATTTGTTCAAAGCCTGATCCAATGCCCATTAAAGCCAATGGGAGTCTTTCCACTGAATTAAATTGGCTTTGGTTCAGGACCTTCTTCAGCCCTATTCATTTCAGTGAAATAACTTGTATGAGTTAGGTGAGCAGGATTTGCGACATAATGTATATATCCAAAAAACAAAGTATTTTACATGTTTATGTAATATCTCACAGTGTGTGTGTACATTAGATGTACACACAAACATACATACACCGCTGTGCATAAGAAGGAAAGTTATAAGGCTACAGTAGTTTTTATCCGAGTGATTGGAGTCATTCATGCCTCCACAGGGAAAGCATACCCTGTAGAGTATTTCTTGTTGATTTTTTTTCCTGTCTCAGTTAGAATGGTTTGTCCTTGAAGGACAGAAAGATTTTGACGATCACCTCACATCATGATCTTTTTTCTTGGAAATGTACTATAATGTCACATGGACAGGTAACGTGAAGTCACGAACATTTATGTGCAAAGCATCTAACATGCCAAAGGAGAAACGTTCTCCAAGATAGTGTAGAAAGCCACTTGGGAACAAATCCTGTTTGCCTTCTTTATCTGAGTTGTTCTGATGAAGCTCAATAGTTTAATTTTAATTATTGATCTAAAAATATCTGTAAGTTTCAAATCTAAATATTTTAAATCCAAATATTTCATGGACATTACATCAAATAACCAAGACTGCAGTTAAATTATTATTTGATTATTTACTGGCTAAAATGTACAGGCCACTGAAATTTAGGAGCCTAGCTTCAAGCAACCACATCTGAAATTGTTGCCTATTGTTTTTATTCTTATTTAAAGCACCCTAACTTTTCACTAATTAATTAAATATAACCTTTGCCTTAAGAATAAAAATAAGTGGAAGTGAATCATTATCACCATAGTACAGTGTACTATTTTCTGGTTCTAGAACATAACTCCATAAGTGCTAACAGGAGTTATGGGTGAACTCATAAAGCGGGGAACCTTAGTCAATTCCCTCAGTTTTAGGAATATATGTTTCTACTGTTTTTCGTAGATCAGAATGCTACAAGATGCAAAAATATATATTCAGTGGAACAAATAAAAGGAACTCAGAGCTAATAGAGTTCTGTCTACAGTGAAGTAGAATGATGTGTGAAAAGTGTCAATACATCCCAATGTAACCATTGCATTTCTGGTTTATATGGATTTTCTGCATAGGGTGAAACTCTTCTGTGAAATCAGCTCCACCAGCATAGAGTAACTGGGCTGTATATGGGATAAGTGCAAGTGAGCTGGGAAGGTGATATCCACCTCCATTCGGAGGCTAGGGCACAGGGATGGAGTGCAGATTCTTGTGTGGTTGCTACGCTAATCCATAGGCTACTATTCCAGCTGCAGTTGCTCTGGGCATGGGGGCCACTGGATCAGTGTAAAAATAAAGCTGCTATGGTTCTACACAACAGGTAGTTTTCACCATCCAACCCCCTGATCTTGCAAAAACTTAGACACATGAACTTGCACAAAGTCTCACTGATTTCCATGGGTCAGCACAAGTCCATAAAGTCACTGACGTACCTAGGTGTTTTCAGGATCAAGGCCCTAATAGGACGTCACTATCCCATAGAAACAAAAAAGGATACCCAAAAGGAAACAAATAGAACAATCAAAACAAGGGAAGAGAATAAAACATAAATGAAATATTAAACATTTTAGTGGGTTCATTCTAAAATTAATGGAGGCTCTGGATATGTGAGGAATGCAGCCTTGGTGTCTCTATTGAAGAAATATCTACAATAGTTTGATACGTTTTTTAAATTCAAACAAAATTGTAATGGAAACCCTGAGGATGCTATAAAGCAGTTTCTTAAGACAGGTGTTTATGTAGTGAAAGTCAGCCTTACTGGAAATTTTACCATGTTTATATTTATTCAAAGGTCCAGTATATGAGCAAGAGAATATTTTGTGAAAGACAGTACAATAAATAGTACGTCTGTTAGGAAAGTTAAAAATACGGACCCTTTGTATGTAAAGGCCCAATATTCTCATTTTCCACATGGCCTTATTTGCCATATGCATGTTTCAAGTAACAAGATTATTTGTAAGAGCTCTCAGAGCAGAAACTGGCCCTAAAATTAACCTTGAGTTGGATTTCTTTCTAATACTGAAATTAATAATAATAATAAATAATGGAAATGAGAAATAAACAAACATAAACTTGCTATCTCATCCTTGCCATGCCAGTTCAGCAGATTACTGTTATCTGCCATGAACTGCAGGATACAACCCATCTGCAAGGGATGTTTGAAAGAAAAAATAAAAACAATGGCCAAATCCATTTTGCCTTGCTCATGTGAGTGCAGTCCCATTGATTTTAAAAGGAGTAGAATGAGGCTTATTGGCCTCAGCAGGACAATTCACATACATAAGAAAATCAGGGTTTGGCTCTGTCATTCTTATTTGCAAACAAAAGTCTACAGCACATGTAGAACCAACAAAACAGTTGAGGATGATTTTTTTCATATAAATGTAACTCAGATTAAGAAAAAAAAGAATTCCTTTGAGGTAATATTGAAACTTGAGCAATAAACAAGAATCAGAGAATTTTTTGTCAAAGCATCAGATATACCACCATTTTATCACTGTCACCTGTTAATAAAAAGATAGTTAAAGTTTTTTTATCCTCTTTTTTCCTGTTTCTTCCAAAACAATAGATATAATTTTCTTTCTTTTCATTCCAACATGAGAAACCAATTATAAACAATTTTGCTGATGATTGTGAACAATGAACTTTTTTTTTCCTTGTATAAACTACTAATTAACAATTTAGCTGACTTACCTCTATTCTTTGACCAGTCTAGCTAATATTTTTCATTGATCATTTTCAGCTGAGTTTCTTTCTGGGTAGTATTTGAGGCAGGTTTTCACTTCCCTGTAATTCTAATCTTATATATTTCTGATTAATATTTTCCTTAGAAATATTTTTTCTCTTAAAATGAGAATTTTCCCCACCAAAATTTTACATTTATTTTTCAATACAATAAATACTTCATACTTAAGTTTACTTATTCTGAGGAATCACCTTTTTGGGATAACCATGCCAAAAGTGTAAGGAAGCAGTTTGAGGGCTGTGAGTAACTTTACTTGGCAAGTAGCCTTGAAGCCCATCATAATACTCATATAACTGTTTGCAGGTTTGGAGTCTTGGGTAATATATTTGAATGAAAAAGGAAGGGAATGGCTGAAGATTTTAGGTCCGATACCTTTGATTCTAGATCCAGGATCATCAGGAAGTATAGCTGTATATCTTGTGAAATTGGCTGAGGTTCTTGATAGTCACAATATACAAATGAAGCGTGGTTGGCTGCTTTGGGCTAACATTCTGTAGCATCTAGAAAGATTCTAAACTGATTTTATTTGTTTAAGCAAAGTATGTAAAGGAGCCTGAAGCAGAAATTTGTCTGGTGTCAAAAAGGTTAGTTAAAGTTGCATATTGACTACCCTTTTTCCTAGTTTCTTCCTTTCTTTCTTTTTTTTTTAAATAAACGCATTGTTGTATTTATTTATGGTGGTTTTCATTAAGACTTTTTATGATTTAATGATTTTTTAAAATTTTATTACTGTTTTTAGAAACATAGGAGTAAATAAGAAACCAGCTAAGGAAAAACAATGGGCATAGTAGGTCTTGATTCTGCTCCTGTTGAATTTAATGGACACAGGATTAGGCCCACAGACTACTGTGCAAAAGCAGAGGGCTGGTCTTATTTGAGACTTAAGTTGCATAAACAGAATATTTCACAGTCTAGGGGACATATAATAGTATTCAGAGGTCTGTACTGTGGGCCAAAGGAATTTAAGGATGTTGGCAACAATATTAAAACACAATATAGGAGAAATCAATCTGGTTTTATAACACGTTATGTGAGTGTGAGGTATTATGTGCATACTTAGAAAAAGGCAAATCGAAGCTGAAAAAAATGAATATTAAGACATGTTGCTTGTGCACAAATGAAAATTATGTAAAATAATAAGGGTCAAATTCTGCTTTCAAACACATCCATACATCTCTCATTGACTTAAGCATCTGAGAGAAGAATTTAGCTTCATGTATTTTTCACCCAACCTGACACCTAAACAAAGATTATTTTCATACATTTATAGAGTGGTTTTCATACCAAAGGATTCCAGATTGATTTACAAATATATACAAAGATGGCTTCATTATTCCTGAAGTGCAATTGGCTTTGGAGTTAAACTGGGTAGCTATTGAACTGTAAATAGCAACAATACACAACAGGTTAGGTTCTGATACTAAAGAGGGACTTGGATAGGGAGTGGAATTTTATATTGAAGACAACTGGCCATCCCAAAAAGAGAAGTTAGAAGTGTTGCCTGTTCCTCCCATTCTTCTGGTCTCTCCCCATTTTCCTCCACCACTAACATATAAACAAGACCAGCCCCACTACAGAGTGTTATGTCCAGTGGTTAGAACAAAGGATTAGGAAATAGAACTCTGCCACTTACTGTGTGACATTGGTCAAAATGTTTCATGTCTCAGATGGCATTCAGTATTTCAATGAGATGGATTTCAGCTGCATTCAAGCTTCAATAAGCAGACGCACTTTGGGTGGACTATCCCTAGGTATGTGGCTACTGAATAACAGATATGGGTGGATGTTAACTTGTTACAAATAGTTTTCGTTTCTCGCTAGTATAGCCTGGGAACCCCATCCAAATGTCCAGTTACAAACTACAACTTCTAAAGATTCCTTTCCAGAATAGGCAGTTTTCTTTCTTACCCTGGTCATTAACTGTAGTTAAAGGTTCTCTGAAAAGGGAAAACATGGCCTGCTTTGCTGTGATATGATGTATAAAGAAGGCTTGAGAGATTATGGGGTCCCTTCCCCCACACGCACACATACATTTTAAATTTATTTTAACTGCCTCTTTTTACCTTAATAGCATGAGGACTATCAACTAATTTTTTTCCGGAGTTTGCAGGAGGTCTCCTTAGAGGACCTGGGGAAGTGAAGGGGTGAAGTGCTTAAATCTTGAACAACAAGGGTTTTCTTCCTGCTGTTTGCTAGGCATTTAAGTTAAATAGATACTAGCATAAACAACAAAGAGTCTTACAAAGTCTGGATAAAAAAAACCCTCTCATGTCTATCAGTCAAGTTTCACTTACTCGGCATCTGCGGTGGTAGTGGTGTTATTTATTTGTGTTATCATTATGGACCAGGCCCTGTTGTGCTAGATACTGTACAAACACAAAACAAAAAGACAGTCCCTGTCCCACTGAGTTTACAATCTAAGTATAAGACAAGAGACGACAGATGAATATAGTCTGATGGGGCAGTACAAGGAAACAATGAGATAATATTTCTCAGCATGATGGGCAGTGGTGATGTTTATATCTCATTAACTCATCAGTTGCCCATAGAATCTATAAAGGAAAAGTGGGTAGACAAAATCAGAATTTCTCACATAAAAAAACAAACAAGGAGGAACGGCCCAAGCTCACTGTTTTTCCTCTGGAGTGTCTCTTTAAAGCTACCTTCACAGGTATTTTCAGGCATTACCTCAGATGTTTTCTTTGGTAATGGAAGTCATACCAACTGTGAGCTAAGCTCTGCTCTGTATGGAATGTATCTGATCATCAGCTTTTTCAGTCTTTAGTTCACTCCCCAGTCATTCTTTGCTTGTCTCGATTGCTGAGTTTGGTGCCTTGCCCTATAGGTTTCCTTTCCCTTGCTTGTTGTTGAGAACACTTCCCATAACCATTCAGGCCTTCCCTAGGAACTTGCCCTTCTTGAAATAAGCTGCAGTGTTACTGGAGCTGGGGATATTCTGAAATGGAGCTCTCTGGGCTGAATTATTTGCATAAAAACTCCAAAGCAACCACTATACATGATCACCACCATCAATGGTTAAATATGAAGCTATGTCATAAGCTGGGTAGGAATGATGAAGATACTATCACCATTGGTTACTATTTATATAGCACCATAAATGTGCATGGCACATCACAAACAAAGCTTCACGGGACAGAGATGTTTACAGCTATCTAATACTTGTGAACTGGAGCCAAGCTCATCCTGTCACCAAGACGGTGGCCAACAAGACCTTGAAACTAATGTCTCAGCTGCTGGTGAAGAAGCAGCTTCTGTTGCCGGCTCAACAGAGCTTTCAAATGTTTCGAGACTGTGTACCCTCCCTTTAAAGTCTCACCACTGACCACAGGCCCCTTTGATGAGACTGTAGGATGCAGAGCTAAACCAGAGAAAGAGGCTAATTTTCTCCTGAGTTGTTGTATCCTTCACTGCTTTTCTACTTGCAGGTAGATGCTTCTAGTATCATGGATTCCCTTCTTCTCGCCAAAAGTTGTTTATGGGCAATTGTTCCTACCTGAGGCTCTCTGGCATACCAGCACAACTAAATACTGTCTTGGCCATGGTTGGTCCTTCAAGGACATTCATTCTCTCCCCACTGTGAGCTGCTAACTGTCGTCAGCTCCTTCCTCCAGTAATTACAAAGATAAATGAAAGTGCAAGGCAGAAGGGTGGGAAGGAGGAAGCATAACTGTGTGTGTGTGTATGCATATATACCCATATATAAAATAGCTAATCTCTTGTTGTTTAATTACTGATAGTGCAATGCGTATTCCAATAGATGTCTCATATAAATTAACTGTATCTGCCTACATGAACACAAGTCATTTGCAGATACATACTGGCCAAATGACTCCCACATTTGATCTTCCTTATAATTGTATTAAAATTGCAAGAAATTGGAGATCGAAAAGACCTATTATCTTATTTCTTCATAATCTGTGTAGGTTGGGATTGTTCCTTAGGGTCTATTCTTCACAGATTTTCCCAGGCCTAGTGTTAAATGAACCAAGCTATGGAACTTCTGCCATCTTGCTAGGGATACTGTTGTAGAGACTGCTAGGTCTGACTTTTTGGAAATGTTGCACATGGTCCAGCCTGAATGTTCTCCCATTGTAACAGATGGGGAATATCTTTCTAATTGTAAATATCTCCTATCTTCACCTCCTTCACCCCCAGTTCCCTCTTCGAAATACCGCTTAAGCAATCTAGCCCTGTGACCTAGTGATGATTAATGATCTACACTACCATGCAGTAGGCCCAGCTTTTGTTTGCCTTCCCAGTTCCTTGCTTTCTGAGTCGGGAGTGCAGTGGAGAGACAGTGCCTGGCATTGCTGAACAATGACTTTGCTAATAGACTAAATGTTGTTGGGTCTGCTAAGAGCACCCTCATTTATCCTCAGCCAGAAGGATAGTGATTTTGACTGGAGGAGGAAGTAGCTTGTGGGTGAGCATAATGGTGGAGAATTGCAAAACTTGAAGAGCCTCATGTCCCAACAAGGCACCAAAGATCTATTTTCTGACATCCCCCCAAATCCCTAACACAATGTTGCTATTTTTGTTGGCCCCATGAAAATAATTCTACCAGTTATTCTTGCAGAGCCAACAGAAGCTAACAGGCTCAGAGCTGTGTTTATGCCCTTATTGTTGTTGGCATGTTAGCAGGGAAGTGAACAACTAGAACCAAGTGGTGATTTCCAAAACTGTGTAGGGGATTAAAGTTAATTGGAGTTGTGCACTTATATTCCCGGGGCAGCTGTGAAAACTTTCAGCCCCAGTGTTTTTTAAACACCTTAATGAAGAGAGACCTGGCTGCATTGGAGACCTGCTCATTGAATGATGTCCATGCTCTGACACCACCCACCTCTAGAAGCTATATCTTTGTGTCCAAATCTTGTAGCTGACCAAGTTATTTTGAGGTGGCTGTTAGAGGTGGCAGAAGGATGGAGGTTGGCCTTCCAACACCTGGACCACCTTCCTCCATTCATCCTATCCGTTGGCTGGAACAGTCTTTTCCCCTGCGAAGGGTTTTTAAGGGCCAGAATTCTACTGGTTTAGTTTTTTTTACTCTATTTGAATTGCTTGCACACTTTCTCCCTAAAAGCGGGGAAACGGTATTTTATAAACATTATTGTATTTAATTAATTAATGCCACCTTCTTTAGTAGTGTAATATGGGAGTGCATAGCTAGGGAGAATGATCAATAAGGGGAAAAAACATTTGGGAGTCCAACCCAGATTCACTAGTAGATCCTGTTGCCAGAATCACTGTGGCTAGATTCACTAACATCAGCGCAGGAAAATATAAATTACACACCTCTGCACAGCCCCAGGAGGGGGATTCAACCCATGGGAAGGCAGATGGTGGAACTACTGATACCTTCCCTCTGATTTTTTGCAGCTCTAGTTTATAACCATGTTCCATAGGAATCTCACAGTAGAGGCAGTTGAAAGGATGCACCGATCAACACTTTTCTCATCCTCCTTGGTCAGTCCTCCTTAATTCGGTGCTGCTCTTGTCCCCTTCTGGCCTCATGCTCATGGGACACCATGGTTGATTTGTATCTCTGCTTGTTGGACGAGCTCCCTCGGATGCCCTCTCTATGGCGGGGTAAGCTCTGGTTGAATTCAGCCCAATCACTTCAATGGGAATTCTCTGTTCCAAGTGGCTTCAGGTCAGGCCATTTACCTGCAGTTTTAGGAAGGTCATTGCTAACCAGGGAGAATTGGTGAGTCTTGCCCACATTCTCAAGTTTTAGTTGATCACAATATTTTGGGTTGGGAGCGAATTTTCCCCCAGGTAAGGTTGGCAGAGGCCCTGGGGGTTTTTCACCTTCCTCGGTAGCAAAGTCACTTGCTGATGGATTCTGTGTACCTTGAAGTCTTTAAAATATGTCTTGAGGACTTTAATAACTCAGTCATAGGTTAGGGATCTATTTCAGGGGTGGGTGAGGTTCTGTGGCCTATGTTGTGCAGGAGACCAGACTAGATTATCATAATGGTCCCTTCTGACCTTAGGGTCTATGAATCTACTGATAATTTAAGAGACTGTTTCTTTTAACTTATGATGATGATTATTAATACTTTACAAAGCTACAGGTAACTATATATATATATATATATATATATATATATATTTTAAGCAGACACTGAAATGTCTCTGAGGGAAATTAAAGATCAGACTATGCAGTGTATATTAATGATCATCTATTAGGATTTTGTTGACTCATCTTTTGTGTGTCCATTCATGGAGACATTTTGGATACGTAGATAAATGTCAATAATATTTTGGCTGTTCCAAGGTTTCATGTTGAAGTGATATTTGTACAAACTATATTATGATCCAAATTCTACTTGCTTTACTCACATGAGTTATCCCATTGAATTCATTAAGTGAGTAAGGCAAATAGGATTTGGCTCTATGTAATGACAAATTGGTGGTTTGGAAGCAGATCAGAAGAAAGTTATTTCCTTTCATTCCATTGTGTATTTGTGGAGATCTTCCATTCACATGGACTTAATTGTCTCTTGAGATCAATGAAAGCTCTGCTGGGAGATAGGAGGCAGGATATGGCCCTATGTTTGTAACATCCCCTCCACCCCACCCCCAGACAATCAGTTGATTGAAAATAAACTCTTGTTGGGATTAAACAATATTTGGGGCTAATTTCTGCCCTGTGATACATATGTTGGGCTCCCACTGAGTACAGAGGAAGTCATGCATACAAAGCCATGGAAGTATTTTTTTATTACAAATATTACAAAGTTTTAGCAAATGTGGATTTATCTAGGAGTCCGTATCTGCTGGAAATGATTCTGGCAATGGAGGTTACTGCACGGAACTGGCAAACACTGAAAAAAACAAAAGTGAACTTTTGTTTGAATGAAAACTACCTATTTGCTTTGGTGGTATTTGAGATCCCCGCTTATTACAAACATGCATGAAGATGATATTTTGTTTGTGAAAAAGAAGTGCATATACTCATGCAAATATATATCCATCTGAATGTCTAAATTGGAACTCTTCATGCAGCTATCCTGGAAACTCTTTGATGAGTGAGAATCATCCAGTCAGACAGCAGAAGCAATGTCATGTGACTTGAATGACAAATCACAGTGTATCAAATTAACAATAGTGAATTCCCAAAATACTCAAAGCAACTGTCTTGGCAAATAGTTTGTGAGCAGCCTTGTGTGCTGACATATGCTGGCATCAACAACTCATTGAATAATCTGTAAAAATATACCTGTTAATTAATAATTCATGAAAAATAGCAGGGTAAATACATCCAATAAATTGTGTGTGGCAAATAGCTTGCCAGCAACTAATATAAAATATATGAATCCCACTACAAATGTTTAAGTTCCATAACTCCTCATCAGACAATGTCTATTAAGTGGTGCAGATCCCATGAATTCTTCATTCACAAAAGCCTGAAAACTAGAAATGTAGCCACCATTTTAAAAAACATATTGGTAAATCAGACCAGAATTTTGCAGCAGGCCCTTTTCTCAGTAATGGTTGGAAACAAAACCCCAGTTCTAAACATTTCTTCCACTTGGGCAGATCCAAAATCTGGATTGTGATCTGAATTTTGAAGCATGAACCCATCATGAAAATTATTTTGTTTCTGCATTTGCAGTCAAGGCCAGTCTGAATGTGCATGGGCCAATACAGTACGCAAGAAGAATAATATATAAGCAATTATATCTTTCACAGCTGTGATTAGTTTAAGGAGATCTGGTGACCCCATAAAGTGTAAAAGTGGAGCCAGAGTGGTTTGTCAGCAGGCCTCATGCTCCCAATTATTTAATCTATAATATTTATAGAGTGCCACTATTTGCATAATAGGCTCAGCATGGGCCAACACCAGTACAAGTTTTGCCTAAGTGTGACCTCCTTGAGAAGTCAGAGGGGTGTTCAATATCTGTGACCCACTCAACCCTTTGCTTCTCTGCTGAGAGTGGCAGCAAATGGGCTAACTCTATGGGTGTCTTCTGTGATGGTGTCACTTGTCCATTGGCAAATGGACTGAGACTGCCAGACTTATTTCACACAGAAGATGTAAACAGCCTTTGAACACTACCAACTTGAGACGGATTCAAGCCAGTGATCTTACATACAGAAACTTTCACTTTAAGGTCACCAGTTCAAATCGAGTCCAGGTGATTGGTGACCAATTAGTACACCCCAAAAGGCATCCAGGCTTTCATCCTCTCCTCATTTGTTTTATTATACAATGTTGAAATGAGCCCATTTGAACGTCAACTATTTTTTGTTTTAAATCCAATATCTAACGCAATCGTAATATTATTAAAACTACACGCTATTAGTGCTAATATGTCTGCAGGACCTCAGTAATGATATGACTGTAAGACATTAATAATACTAATATTCCTTTGCTATATCGCTGCTATATTCTGTGGCATATATCAACATTAATATATCTTTTTGTGTTAGTTGTTCATCTATTGGATTTTTCAGAAACCAATTTATTATCAAACCAAAATAAAAATACTACATTTTTATATTTGTATTCACTTGACGGATTTTGAAACCTTTTGCATTCAAAGCAAGTTAGGTGGAAATATGGCAAAAGCCCTTTTCCCATAGAGGTACATCACAAACCACTTGTTCCTTTTTCTGTCAGTTGCATCCATCCATAGCTAAAAAGGGGACAATGAAGGGAATTATTTCCAAATTTAGATTTTACGTTAAAAAGAAATTTTACAAAACTGAACATGAATAGAAACATTTTAATGACATTTTTCCAAAAAATGAACGGGAACAGTTTTGTTTTGTTTTTTTATTTCAGCTTTCCCTTAATTTGTATGATCCGAACACAAATAGCCCTGTGCTAGTATCAAAGAACCCGAAAGTGAAACTGGCTAAAAAGGAGAAATCTGTCCATTCTAACTTTGCTGCTTGCTCTGACTGAGGTGCAAAAGGTGAACAATGGGCTGGAATGGTGACAAGTCCATCAGAAAAAGTTTACAGAATCTAAAGTGTGATCAGTAACAGAGAAAAGGAATTTGTGTTTTAACCCAGCCATGTCCTTTTAAGTACAAATTGTTTCAATACTTTTTTTTTTTATACATGCAATAATGAGACAGTTTGGAGGACACACTGGGAATGTTGATGTTGCTGTTCCAAAACATCCATCCTTTTGTCCCCGTCATCCTCTGTCTCTGTGCTGCATGGTATTGCGCACCTGGCAATGTTATCAAGGGTTCTTCTAATTTTTAGAGGACTCAGGGCCAATTCTCTTCTCATTTCAATCAATGGGAATTATGCCATTGATTTCTGTGAGAACAGTATCTGGCCCTATTTTTCTTGGGTTCCTTTCTAAATGAAACAAAAAATTCAAAGTATCATGATCTGTTTTTGGGGCGAGTTTATGGTAACTAAACCAGCTTGTTTGGTTTTTTGTATTTTCTTTTTTTAGTGTTATTCTTAATTTTAACTTAAAAAAGAAATCAAATTATTCTCAAGATGAAGATGTTAATACAAATCTGCTAGCAGATAAGACAAAGTTAATGAGGTTGAACTTAAGTGCATATACATATCTTCAAATATTATAAAAATATGTATCTACAATTTTGGGGACCATAGAAAGATTCCAGTTTTAACAGAAACTTGACTCCTTCCTTTGTTGATATTAAATTTGCTTCTAGAATACCTTGACCATGACTGAAAAACGCATTGCTTTCTGGCTGATTCAGCGGATCTTGCAGAATCCTTACCCTCTTAGTATAGTAAATGATGTCTTGTAACAGATTTCTCCCTGATTTCCCCAGCAGATCTTCTCAAAGACTTCCCAACCCTGGCATTGTAGGGGATTAACACTTACAGCCACTGTATAATTTTCATCAGCTCATCTGAGCAGACGAGACTACCTGCAAATTACATATGAGATTTCAATAGGCAAAGAATATTCTTATAGTGTGTGGGTGGGTGGGTACGCATGCACCCAACACACCCACACCAGCATTTTGGGGACACCTGATTCAAAGCAGCCAGGAGTTCAACTCTGAGAATGACACATTTTAACTGTTTGGATGCTAAAAACATATAATACATCTTTTATTTGTTCCCTCTGGGTTTTGACTAACACTGCCTATTCATTGTGAAGGATCCCAAAGCGCTTTACAAACTACATATGTGCAGGAATTCCTTCCATACTGAATTGTCCTGGTTTACAGAGAGGGTGGCAGCTAAGGAAAGAAACAGTTATAGCACATGGCACAACCCATGTGAACTGCGCAATGTGTAGGAGGATATTTGTGGCCAAAGGAACGTGTGACCGTTCATCTCCCTTCTTACCCCCCAGTGCATTGTACTGGAAAATGCTTAAAGGTTTGTTAAAAAAAATCAGTTGTTTGCTTTGGACAGGAACAACCTGATTTAATCAACAAGAGCCATTGCTTTTCTTTTCTTTTCTTTCCTTAATATAGTTTTGCAAAATGTTGCTTTATCATTAGGATCTCTAAAACAAATGATTTCTTCTAAACATTGGGTATTAATAACTGATGCCCTGCTGCACTAAGAGATAATGCATTTGAATACCTGAGAGGATACTGTATATATGTACATATATTGACCTCCAGTGAAGATTATACCTGTCTGCATCCTATGTTTGCTTTTTAGTTCATAGGTGCCTTGTCTTTTGTATTTTAGGGTCTTTGGGGGCAGTCAGTTAATATATGACTGTACAACACTGACCACAATGGGACCTGAACTGGTTGGTCTTCAGCCACTACCATAATTTAAATGATCAGTAGTAATAATGGTAATAATTCCAGGTGGCTTTCACCAAAGATTCTTTTAGCATTGAACTATGTTCAAAAGCAGACCTCAAGAAGATGCTCTAGTGCTGCAGAGAGAGGTATGTTGACTACATTATAGACCCTCAGGACAATATAAAAAAGGGGGTTGCTAACCTTCATGTTACATCATATTCCCACCTTTCCACCCAACTTCTCCCTTTGCATCCTTTGTCCACTCTCATCTTCCCATCTCCTTCTAGGCTGCCTCTTATTCTCTGGACAGTCTCTCTCTTTCATTTGTGTGCCATTCAGCCACTGTCTTTTTCTCCAGATCCTTCTTCAAAACAAGTTTCTTCTGCAAGATCTTTCAGAGTTGACCAAGCAAAGGAATTTAAGTGGTAAAAGATACGTTAAAAAGCACTGATTAAAAAAAAAGTGAAACAAAACAATATCTATGGCCTGCTCTCTGTAGGGAAAAAACATATTCTCCCACAAGAAACATTCCCTTTCTGCAGTTCACTCTGTCCCACACCCACAATGATCTATTGTGGTGTTGGTCTAATTTCGACCACAAGCTTCTCTGGTCATGGACTGTTTTCTCTATTTGTCTATACGGTGACACGCACACCTATGGCACTATATAAATAACAGCACATAAACCAACAATATTCTTTTAGCCTAAGCTTGTGTGTGCTCACCAAGGGATTCAATGTATTCGCCCCTCTCTGCTTTGAACTTCAAGTCAAACCATTCATAAAGAGGCCAAATATGGGAATCAGAGCTGCAGCCTTTGAATAAAGGTTGGTGAAGCAAGGGGAAAGGGGGGAGTGGTCTTTATAAATTTAATCTAAGCAGTTATGACTTAAAATCTTATATTTTTGCTTCTTACATCCCACTCTTTGCTGAAGGACATGACAGCTCACAAAGAGAGTGAGGCATATTTTATTGGGGAAAAAATATCTGAAATTTTTCTGCCAAAAAGGAACCTAACTCTGGAATGTATGTAAGTGCCAGTATGTGTACACAAAAGTGTACCTGTATGTATTATAATTGTGATTTATGAAGAGCAGTTGTACGTGTACAGTCTTTTTTACAAAAAAAGCAAAGCAAAGGAAAGTTCCACAAGGAGCTTGCAGTCTAATTCAGGCAGATAAATAGAAAAGAGGGGAATGTATGTGTACTAGCAAATGCCTGCATTTTAGTTAACTCTATATAAGTGTAACTATATAACTATGCTCTGTGGGTGTATGTGTGTGCATGTACAAATAGGTGTGTATGCAGATGTTTGCATTTCTGTATGTGTGTATATATATATGCAGTAGAGATGACTGTACATACTTTTAGGTATTCAAGTGTGTTTGTGCCTATACACAATGCATATTTAGAGGTCTCTCTGTGTTGTGTGCATTCAGGGATATGTACTTTATGGATTATGGGGCACATATGTATGTCTTTCCCATTTGCACAGTATGTATTCAAGGGTGTGTGTGTCGTTTTGTATATATCCTGGAGTGTGTCTGTCTGTCTGTGCCAGTCTATTGTACGTCACAATGGTGCGTCTATTGGTCTTTGCCAGTCTGCTGTCTGTCTGTGCTTGTCTGTCCTGTGTACATACAGAGATGTGTGTTTCTCTCTGTGCTAGTGTGTATATATTTGTCACACTCCCAGTGTACACAGTGCACAGGTTTTTCAAGGCTTAAGCCTATATTAATATTAGGTTTTGTGGTCAATGTTTTAATCACTAATATTAAAAATATGTTAATTCATCTGGTAGATAGTAATCGTATTCCTGCCCAAAGCCAAGCTCACTCAGTGCTCCATCCTGCTTTTAATAAAAACGCTCATCACTATAACAGTAGCCAACTGGAATTGCTGTTAAATCAGGATGAGGTAATTCGTTGCAATAGATAACTCTCCAATTTGGACATTTCTGGTTATGAAACTCAGCAGTTTTGTCTTATGTTTAGAAATGTAACTCCTTAGAGCCTTCGTCCCGTATTTAGCAAGTTAACCATTGGTTCGTCAGCAGATTCCCACAAATGCAGGCTACTGACTGACAACAGAGGAGGTCTGCACCTGTCCTGTGGGCAAAAATCAACGGATCTGAACCCATCTGTTGTTCTATCTAGTTATTACTTGAGAGGAATATTCTTCCTGAAGAGCTATATAGGATGATTTTATCACAATTTTGCAAGAGAACCAGGGATTCGCAATAGAAGAACTTGTATTTCAGTTTCCAGGTATGATTCTCCACTCCCATGTGTAATCATTTACTCCTGTGCAAAATGAGAACAAACTGGAGGCAAACACTACTCTTCTGATCTTGCAGCATTTTACACCTACTTTGCACTAAGTAGGGCTGAGGAGTTATCCACCAGTGTAGAGCTGGAGTTACACAGTGGTGAAATAGGCCCATTTTGCCCAGGAGTAATTGACTAAACAAGGGGCAAGACAGTGGAAAATTAGGCCTTAAGGATCTATTCCAATCTCGATTAAAGGAAATGGATGTTGGATCAAACAGTAAATCTCTAGTTACATCTTATCGCACCATTTTTTATTCATATATTTTGTTCATTCTATATTATCATCAATATTTTTCCATATATGGGAGCAGCGACCACTGAGAACCTGATTCCTTAGGTGTATCATTTGTTTCTTAAGTCAAAGACTTCATTCTTTGATATAGCTCAGAAACATCTCATGCTAGATATAGCAAGGAACATATGGGCTTTTTCCTGAGAAAAATAAGAACAAAGCTACATGCATTTCTTGGTAAGTGGGTAGCACCTGCAGGAAATACTCAAAACCTCCCAGTTTATTCCACATGATGTCATACTTGCTGTTTGTGTTTGCAAATCAAAACTTTATTTATTCCTTCTTTCTCTCTGAGACTAATGGCGCTGCAGGCTCAACGTGGCATTTGAAATCTGCTATGTCCTTTTCTGTTGTATCCCATCATCAAATATCAAAGTTCTGGAACCAGAAGAGAGTTGCAACATTCTGAATCATGCCCAAGGAAGAGTGGAATGCAACTCTCCCTTCTGCTGATATATTGATTGGACGATACTGACAGAATTAAAACCCAAGGGTCACATAGTGGCTGTGATATGTGATGGGAACTCTCATTGACGTCAGCAGCAGATGTGTGTCAAGGGCAGAATATGACTAGGTAAATTAAGTCAATGTCTTTCAGAAGACATCTAAGGAGCAGATATATGCACTAGCAAGAGGCATTTCTATAGTCACTTTTCAGTCAATAGCTCCACTCAGGCCAGGTCTACACTATTGCTTAAGGTGATTTAATTTACATGCTCAATGATATGAAAAATTTCTTGGCTGATATAAGTTGAAAATTCATTTACAATCCAGTAGAATTTTCTTTTGTGCTAAAGCAGCATTATTGAGTTTACCTCTATCAGCAGAGGAAGAAATGTATAGTTCCTTTTTGAATTTAGTTCTATCATCTGAAGTTTAGTTTGCAAAGTTACTGGTATGTGCTACAAAATCCATGGGGCCAGATCATGTCATCAGTTTAAGAAGCAGTCTCCATTCATATCAACAAAGATTTCTGCTCAAGAATTGACTGTATGAAGTAGTCTGAGTTAAACAACAACAAAATGTTCCACGGGACACAGACCAACACTGGCCTCAAATTTAGTTTTTACATTTTTCATGAATATTAATAGAAATGTTTTTTAATGATTTCAGTATCTCCACGCTGTGCTGGAAACTGAAGATGCCTATTATCTAAAAACTGGAAAGTAAAACTAACTAGAAGCTGACTAGTCTAGTTTCACAGTTCAAAGTGAGCAAAATGCAGAAACAAACACACAACATAAATGGTGAAAAGCAAACAGGCTGTTGAAAAGTATTTCCTTTTTAACAATTCAAGGTGCAATTTGTTACATAGATATGGAGGATTGTTTAAAATGTTTTTTTACTTTATCTTGTATTCTTTCAAAAAATGATTAAATCAGTTTAACATACTAGGGATTTTGTTTTGCCATTGGACAGAAAATTGTATACCAGAGGGTGGGCAGGCTTATTTATATCTATAGGTGGACTAAAATACAGGGAGAATTGCTCTTCACCAACGTAACTATGGTGAAAATAGTGCAGTTTGATGTGGGAGGAGCCCTGAACGTGTAGAAATCGATGGGGCTCTGCGCAGGTACAGGGGGCCACCCACGTGCATCATATTGCAAGTTTGGGGCCATTGCAGATAACATGACTACTCTTTACAAAACAATCACCTAGATTAACAGTAATTCAGCTGCTAAATTTCCTTTTACTCTCCAGTGTCAAGCTGGAGTCTACAAAGCAAACAATTTGCAAATTTTCTTTAATAATAAATCAACCCTTCATTTCCAAAGATCGGGATGTGAGGGGAAATACATTAATCAATGTATTGATATATGTACAAGTAATGTACATTACAATGTTTGCTATATTTAGACCACAGTTAAAATTGACACTACAAACAGAAATATTGAAAATAAAGCTTAAGACACATATATCTGAAGTGTGGTAATAGCCAGAAAGGAACTGTAAAAACGATTGCTGGAATCCATAGTTTATCTCCCTCAGGGTGAAATTCACCCTTGTGCAGACAGTTGGCAGAAAGCCTATGCACAATCCATTGGGACTGAAGCAATGCATAGTTCTTGTGCGTTGGCCCTCTGCACAGAGGTGAACTTCATTCACAGTGATGTCTGCTTCAACTTTTCTTAGTTTTACAAGTCAGAAGATGACTTTTCAAACAGCTGTGCCACCCCAAACTCATACCCAAGGTCTGAAAATCAAGCTGCATTGTTCTGCCATTTATAACATCAGCATCTTCCCATGTACAGAAACCCATATCTAATTGAAATAACTGTCTCTATTAATGATTAATGGGCTGCAGAATCTGAGCTTGAAAAAATTTGCTTTGTTAGCAGTTACAGGGACATTTTAAAAAATCACCTGAAAAAACTACCTTTTATTTATTAATAATGCATTTTTTATTTCTATAAGATAAAAATAATAAAACTATAAAATATATTTTAAATGTTTCATATTCTGTTTAAAGAAAAAGATCCTTCTATATCTGGGCTGAAATCTTGATGGCCACATTTAATAGATTCATAGATTCCAAGGCCAGATGGGATCTCTGTGATCAACCAGTCTGACCTCCTGTATAACTCAGGCCATGGAACTTCCCCAGAATAGTTCTTAGAGCATAGGTTTTAGAAAAACATCCCATCTTGATTTCAAAAGTGTCAGTGATGGAGAATCCAAAACAACCCTTGGTAAACTGTTCCAGTGTTAATCACTATTAAAAATGTACACTTTATTTCCTGTCTGAATTTGTCTAACTTCGGCTTCCAGCCCATTGGATCAGGTTATACTTTTCTCTACTAGATTCAAGAGCCCATTATCAAATATTTGTTCCCCATGTAGATACTTACAGTCCATAATAAACAAAATAGATTGAGCTCCTTGAGTCTATCACTATAAGGCAGATCTTCTAATCCTTGAAACATTCTCATGGCTCGTCTCTGAACTCTCAACATTTTACAACATCCTTCTTGGATTGTGGAGCCCAGAACTGGAAACCGGGTTCAAACAGCAGTCAAATACAGAGGTAAAATCACTTCTCTACTCCTACCTGAGTTTTCCCTGTTTGTGTAGCCAAGATTTCAGTCTGAAGTGATTGCCTATGGTTGGAAGTAGTAAGATTCTGAATGGAAATACTAGCAGACCATTATCTGTTGCAATGATATCACATGGTGACCTCAGGTGTAACCTTCTAGGTGCTGAACACCTTGAGCTCCCAGTCTACTGACTCAGATTTAAGGGTGCTCAGCCCCTCACAGTATCAGGCCCATAACTAGCACTTGTACTTAAGATGGTGCTGTCATAGCCTCTCCATAACAAAAAACCTAATTAACACTTCCATGCCCAGTGCAGTCCAAAATGCACAATTTGATGACAGCCAATTGAACAATTATGAGGGGAGAGTTGGCTTTTTCTCTTATTATGCACCAGTGCACCTTGGCTTACACCCTTTTATGGAGAGGCAGGGGACTTTTCATTGGTTCGGGGAGTTTCCCAAAATTAGATATGGTTTTATTCCTATGGGAATCTTTTCTGCCTGGCCAAATCTGCAGGATAAAACATTTAAAACAAAGTTTAATATTTTTGCTAGAATTTAACAGCATGTAGTCCAGAGACTGCAAAGTTGTCATCAAAACTGACACCAAGCATCAGTGTCCAGCTTCTAGTCCAGCACAACTATGATTAATAACTAGGTACCAAAAGAGAGCCTGATCCAGCAATTGATCACTGTCAATGGCAATTGCATCACTTACATGGTATGTGGTGAGCTTGCAGGATTGGGCCCAAGATTCTCAGCCCTTTGCCTTTTAGTGGTATAGACCCTGATCAAGCAGGAAGCTCTCTATGGGCAGACCCCTTACAGAATTGGGACCACAGTATGTTCTGGTCCTTTTCTGCACTGTATTTTCCCAATTAGCGGAAGTCAGGGCTACTTTATACGATACTATAGTTGCATTTCACATAGAGGAGGTATATACATCCTCTGTACTATACACTAAATAAATTTTTCCAAAGTCTTTTGGCATATTAAAAATAATTTATTTATACATCAAAACTAAGTTGGCTTTCTGCTCTTTACTACAAGAAGAAAAGTATTTATTATAGCTATTTTAGCTACAACCCCATAGTCATCCATGTGCTGCTTATTCATGTGAGTAATCTCAAGGAAGTCAATGGAAGCACTTACATGAATAAGGACTTACTCGTAGGAGTACAGGTTTGTAGGATTGGGTCCCATAAAAACTGTCAATTGATAATGCCTGCAGCGTTTCTTCTCATGATACCTGTGTTTTAAAGGCAACAAATCAGAGGCATGTAAAAATCAAAATGCAATTTTCAAATTGCAGTACTCACCAAACAATATTTAGCTATCGAATTAGGCAATCCAAATGGATTTTTTAAAAATTTACAGTGCAGTCATATTTTTTTCTTGAAAGTGCAAAATCTGGTAAAATCAGTTCTATAAAAATGAAAGGATTCATAAGGAAAAGCAGCCTGGGTCTTCCTGTAAATAAAGTACATAAAGTTGTCTTTTTAAAAGAATACAGATTAGTGATTAGCAATCGAAAATGATAATCGGCAAATCTAACTCTGAAAGCAGCTTTTTCTTCCAGGTGAGAGAGAACCAGAGCTAGCCCGAAGATTAAGGAAAGGTAACGAGATATATTTTCGGAGTCAGTTTGACAACATACAGTTTAGTGTAAATATTAATTGCATCTAATCATAAAAACCACATTTTAGACATTAAGTAGAATTTCCTATGGGCCATACCTTGCGATAGTGTAAGTACTGCATAATATGATGCAAAATTATAGAGGTATGGTCCACTCAGATATCCCACATAGACATAAAAACAGAGATTTGAGAAACATGTTTAGAACACAGTTAGGGGTTTTTTGTATATTTTTGTATGTTCCCTTGTAAAGAGGGGGAAAAATAAAAGATGTGGTGTTATTTCCAATAGCCAAAGTCTTGCCTTAATATTTTCTCCCTATGCTGGGCTTTTCTCTTAGTACTAATAAAAAAAATGGATTAAATCATTACATACTTCTGAAAGGTAGGCAAGCCCCACTTTTAATACAATAATAAGATAAAACTCAAGAAACAAGTGAATTTTAAATTCTTGGGGCCCAATCCTGCTGTCATTGAAATCAATGGCAAAATTCCCTTTGATTTCAGTGGAAACTGGATTGGGCTCCTGGGTTTTAGTTACTTTACTAACTGTCCTATATTTTGCTAAAGAATAAACCTTCACTATTTCTTTAAAAAGGGACACAAATGGTAGATTAAAATTTAAGCAAAGGAGAGTAGCAAACACTATAAAAAGCTTTTAGGTGGATGCTACTATTAGCCTATCAGCTGATAATTTGGTGAAATGAATTCAGTTTTATTTTTCTCCTATTTCTCATAGTTTACAGGATTTACATGTTTTACATTCTTTATTTAGCAGTTGTAGGATTTGAAACCCAAAACCTTTCTGCATAAATTCAGAAGTATGTTTGGGCAACTAGAACAAAGATGATCTATCATCTGAATCTAAAACTTTGTTACTTAAGTGTTGACATTTTAATGTTTGCAGTAGAAAAGAAAGCGGGGAGAAATGTGGATCAAGAAAGAACTTCTTTTAATAATATGTAGGAATCTGATCTTTCAGACATAAGGTATATTTCCTTATTTGTATTTTTGAGTTTGAACTTGTACTTTAGTAAGCACACAGTTTTAAAATAAAAGCCAGAGGCAGTCTTCAAGGAGGGATAATTGGTAGGGTTAAAGCTTACAATCTGTATAAAGACAAAACATTTTGATCAGGGCAAACTGACAATTAACAGAAGTCAGTCTGTGGTTCGTTCCCATCCTATGGAGTCCTTTAATTTATAGTAACACGTATGTATTAATGACTGAGAGATTAGAGTTTTGATTTTCCTACTTAATATTTTTATATATAAACTTTGTAATGTTCTTTCTCTTTTGTCAAAATTGTTACTGACGTTTCTAATGCAAAGCAAAATTAGCAATATATTTGATGATAATTCACAAATACTTCCTTCTGAAGCAAAATTCTACTTTGATATTACTAAATATTCTTTCTTTTTCTAAAGAAGATTTAATTTTTTTACTTTAGAAAATATTTTTTGGAAGTTCTAAGTCTAGCTGAGCTCTATCTTTTGCTACAATTGGAGCGTGACTCTTGTGGAAGCCAGGAATTTTCCATAATAATTAACAAAAAATGTGACAATATATATAGCTAGGGATTATTAGGAACTTCAGTTTGTATTGTTATATTTTAGTGCTTTAGAAAAAAAGCTGTTCAGCAGTTTGTATGGCCATTGGTTTTTTTTTTAAACATCTATTTGAATTACTTTTCAAATATTAAAAAAACAAATTAGTTTTTTAAAATTTATTATTTTAAAAATATTACATGTGTAGCTTATTTATAACTCTTCTAACAGTAAAGCATATCATTTGCATATAATTCATATGCCATTAAACTGACTGTAAGGTTACCTCATACTTGTTTGTAAGTTTAACACAGAATCATTTAGGAGAGCAATACACTAAATAAGTGTTTTTATTTGAAATAAACATTATTCAAAACATCTGAAGTAATGAAATATCTTTATTGGTTACATGTTGATCATATGTTTCAGAACTATGTTTTCCATATCTTTAGTTTTCTCTGAGAATTTTCATGTACAGGTTATAGAATATTTACTAGTATATCCCTGTTTTGTTCTTAAATGTGTAATGTATAACAAATATTGATTTTGTTTTGACATAGAAGGAAATTACTGGCAGCAGGAGGTAGACAACTATTTTGCACAGGTAACTTTGCATGGCTGGAGTTTTATGTATTTGTAGTAAGGAAAAGGGATTTAAAAAATAATAATACTAATAAAAAAAACTTGCCTGAATCAAAATATTTTAAAATGTACACAACAAAACCTTTGTGTGTGTGTGTGGCAGAAGTGGGGAGGAGATGGGTGCTGAGAGAGGAAGACGACAGCTTTCTCACTTTTGAATTTATTCTTAACTCTTAGGGTTAGATTCAGTACCAGCAAGAGTATGGCTGGCACTGATGCTGCCACAGAAGTTACTCTGGAAAGAAAATTGATCAGTTACTTAAATTTAGTGGAGGATGCATTGTAGATTATATGTTTTTATTTAACTAAATGAATCTAAATGCTTATCTTTGGGGGGGGAGGAAGTAAGGGGGAGGTGTGCTATATCAAAAGAAAATACATAGGAGGAATGATCACCAGAAAAGCAACTTTTCCAAGGAAACTAATTTAATTATTCCTAACTTTTATGTCTGTGTCAGGCCCACATTAGTGGTACTATGATCAGTATAATCCAGTTTGGCTTTACTGAGAAAAAGGGCTAGGTAGTAACCTGGAGCATGAGCTGAAGGATCACATGGTAAAAGTCTTTACAAGGTAGTGGCAATACATAAAGATAAATGTCAGGAACAGAACCTATATTTCTTTGGTTATAATTTTCAACTGTAATATCAACATACATTTGGATTTGTTAAATTTATAAACTGCAATTAAATACTGTGCTTGCTGCAGCTTGAATTTAATGTATTGCTCCTTATCCAATTGATTATGGGCCACAAGTATTTCATTAATTAAAAATAGCCTACTTGGTAAGGCACAGTATAAGACCAACATGGAAACCAGAACTGATGTGCTCGTAACTTTCCTTATTCTTTAATTACTTATTAATACTTTTGAGGGTGAGTAGTAATTGCTCCAAAATAGACATGAATACGTCCATCAGTTTCATTTTCTGTAAATGTTTTCCCCAAATTGTGTATGGTTTTTGAACTATTGAAATAAATCCAAAGCCTCTAAAGGGGCAATCTATTATATTAATTTGCGTTTAATGCTAAAAGAAGTTTTCAAGGGGTTGATACTTTATATTGAAGATATGGTAGAGATGCTGTTTACGTCAATAATTAAAAAATTTCTAATTATTAAGAATTTCCTGGAAATTATTAATTCTATAAAGCTAAAGATTAGAAAGCTAAGACTTTGCATGAAGTTCTCCTAGAGGATTCAGTAAATATGAGACCAAATCCTGCAGTCAAAATTCACATTGATAACAATGGGATATTAGACGAAGTAGAGATAGGATTGGGATCATGGTATCCAGAGTTATATCTACACATTTGATTTAAATTTTGTTTTTCTTCTACTATGGTTGTCAAGATTTCTATTTTATTAGCTGATATGAATTTTTTTTTGGTTTCCAGTATTAATATGTGTCTAGCAAAAAACAACCTAGCTATTTTTTCTGTGCTTTCTGAAAACTATCCTTCAGATGAGAATTTATCTTTTTACTTAAAACTAACTTCATGTTTTTTAAATGTTTCCCCCCTTCCCCTCCCCTGGTTACTTTGGGAGATGGGAAAAACAGGCCTCATGTTAGTGTTTTCCCCCATCCCTATTAAATCTTCCCTTCCCAAGAAAATGGAAGCTTTCAGAGTCCATAATGCAGAGGACATTGTGTTTAGATGAGTTAGTTCCCAAGAAATGGAAGCTTTCAGAGTCCATAATGCAGAGGACATTGTGTTTAGATGAGTTAGTTCAAAGTCCCTTTGTTAACTGCAGTGTTGATGATTTTGAATCTCAATTCATATCAGACTACCTCTCCATAGACATGGAATTGTATGTAAGTCTTGTCTGTGTACATCTAGCCAAATGATTTTCTGTGAGCACTAGGCCCATATGGTGCAGGTAAACAGAGCTATAGCTTTAGGTAGATAGATCTAATCTTATTTTTCCTTCCCACATTCCACATAAACTCTAGAGTCACACATTTTGTTGCTTCTGTAGGCTGAGCTCATTGCACGCACCAGGAGCTCCTTGCATCCCTCCCTTCTCTCCTACAAAGCTGTCTATGTGCCACCCTCCAGATCCCTGTACTTCAGGAACTCCTTGTAACCTCCCCCAAGATGCTTCCTTATGCCAGGGTTCTGTGCCTCACATCTCCATACTTTAAGGTGTACTGGGCGGATGGGCATAGCTGAGATGGGAGTATGATTTAATGGTTGCCATCTACCTGTTCTTGGATTTATAGACAATTACAGCTCTGGTTGAAGCTGCTGGGTCTGCTTACCAGATGCTAAGAGCTCTGTTTCCCCTATTTCCCCCTTCTGGTTTTTCTGTGGAATCTGATGAAGAAGGATAACTCTTCTAGGATTTTTTTAATTAACACAGAGAATTCTATAGCAGGGATCCAATCTCTATTAAATTGTCAAACGGTGGCTTAAAAATTCTATAGAAAAGACCTGTACATTTTCTGTAAAATTCTATAAGATGTTTAAAGTAGTTAAGTTCTATAGAATGCTAATTAATTTCTGTGGAAAAACCCCTATGTCACATTCGACATTTCGGTGGAAAGGGAGCATTTCATTTTCTCATCAAGAGATTCTGTTGTATTCTGTCCCATTCTGCTTAAGTTCTCACTCTGTGCATATCACTGTGCTGTTGGAAAGCCCATCAGTGATGGCAAGATAAGAGTGCTTCCAGTGGCTGGAAACGGTAAGACTTTATTGACCAGGACAAAGGCTGTGTGGTTTGTGTACGGACCACCTCTCTCCCAGTATGGCTGAGTTTAACTGAAACACTTCTGTTTACAATCCATAAATGTTCACTCTTGAGGACCAAATACACGGTGTTTTCAGTGTGGTACACACAGATATGGAAATAGCTTGTTTTAATGATCCAGCATTGTGGATCCACCATTGCTTTAAGGTGGTACGAACTATATCTTTAAGTCAAGTATTTTTTGAGTAGGTACCATTGCTGGGTGATTTGCTATGATTGTTTGTGCTGGTAAGGGAAAGGGGATGCTTTGTGGTGTCTGCTATGGGCATTTTAAATTAATGTGTTGAGTTAAATTTATGCTAGTCACCCAGATGCCACAGTGAAGGGCAAATAAAAATAAGATTAAGTGTACTTAAATACATTAAATTTCTCTCAGGTTTACCTGTTGAAGAATGGCATATTAACTCCCCGCAAATGCAGAAGATCAGTAGAACTTTTTATGGCTGCCAGCAGACAGGTATATTGAAAAATTAGGCTTTTTTCTGGCAGTTGTAACTAACCTCTTGAACATGGTACTTGTAATCATGGGTGAAGCTGGAGGCTGTATGAAAGTAGTCTAAATAGAGTAAGGTAGAAGGGCTATTGGACATGTCATCTTCCTGTCTGAAGATGTCAATCACTCAAGAAGGTGGAGAGGAATTGGGCAAGCTCATCAAATGACCTCTTACAAGCAAAAATCAATGTCATGATGTATTTTGAGATGATGGGAGCTTGCATGATTATAAGACATATTGAGCACATCTTCCAGATAAGATGAGCTTAGTACAACTCCTTCCTGTTCTCCCATTTATAGCTCACTTGGAAGAGTTCATGCTTTTGGACTGTTAGATTTTAGTTGTGGAAATATAATGGTTACAGGCACCGGAGGCCTAATCATTAAATGGGGCTCTGTTAATTGCAGCTGCCACTCAGGCAATCAGTTGGCCTTTTTTCTTGTCTGATGTGCTGGCACAGATCAGCTACCCAGGTGCCTTAGCTATTTGCTTCTTCTACAATAACCAGAAACCATCTGAGGTATTCTATTCTTTGTAAGGCATTAAATATTGTTTGTGAATGACAGTACATTTGGTTAATGGATTAAAAATTACTGCCAAGTGATGAATTAGCTAGCAACGTGGTGTTTTTAGAGTAGGGTGAAACCCATTTCTAGTGAACTTGGAGGTAGTGAAACTCTGCACTAATGAAGTGGTGAAAATCCAACATAATTTCATGGTATTGAATCGTCTGTATGACAGTTCTGGTTATAGGCAGTGTTGCTGAAGCTGTGTTGGTCCCAGGATATTAGGGAGACAAGGTGGGTGAGATAATATCTTTTACTGGTCCAACTTCTTTCTGTTGGTGAGAGAGACAAGCTTTTAAGCTTACACAGAGCTCTGCTGAGAAACTAACTCCCAAACCTGAAGAAGAGCACTGTGTAAGCACAAAAGCTTGTCTCTCTCACCAGCAGTTCTGGTCATAGTCACTTTCCATTTAGAGTGCAACTGTTCTGTGGGGGTGGGATATAAAAAAAAATAAAAAAGACTTCAGTGTGAAAGAAGCCTCCACGCTGTTTTACTGCCTTTAAAGATATAGTGTTATAATTTCTGAACATACGCATTCTTTTTACAATGAAAACTGTCTTAGCTATCTGCCCAAGAGACTAAGGGCAAGTCTGCACTTCCACAAAGTTTGGCAGCAGTCGATGGGAGTTACGCAGGCTACACAGAGTCACTTGCGTAACTCCCGTCAACTTCATAAATTCCTTTTAGTATGCCGTCTCCACTGTGCTGCACCGACAGGAAATGCATGCCTGTAGATGCAGTGCTATGCTTTTCAGGGAGGTGGTTTTATTAGATCGACTTCTGGATTGACTGAGCGTGTCTTCACTGCTGCTCAATCGAACCGGATAAATCAATCTGACGGGGGTAAATTTGCCATTGTCAGTGTGTGCATAGCCTAATATACTGTGGTCACTTAGTAGAGGCTTGTATTTAAGTAAAGGCTGAAGAAGATTGTACTGGAAATCATAAGGGCTATTTTACAGGGGTTGCTTGCATTAGGGGTTGGCCTAATGGAGGGGGTTCTTAGCCACTAGTGCATGTATTCAATATGTTCTGTGCCAACGGCACGTCTCAGTTCCTGTGTGTATTATATATCTAAGAAAAGGCAGTAGGGTAGGATGTTGGCACTACGTTTCAAGAAATAGTGGAGACCTTCATTTCTCTCTCCCCTTACACATCAGCAAGCGGCCTATATTTATAATCTCCCATTGTTGTGCCTACCATTATGTAAATAGCATTAAATGCATTCGGCCATTGGTCTAGGGATGTGATCCTCGCTTAAGGTGCAAGAAGTGCTCCCTTCAAATCCCAATCAAGAGAGCACAACTACTTGTATACTTAAGGTGTATTCTAATAGATCAAACATGAAGCTGGGCAGCAACAAACCCAGACTGTATTCCCAGTTCTACCACACTTTGACTTCTTTACATCTCTGCGCCCCAGTTACCCTGCCTATAAATGGGGATAGCAATGTTTATCTTCAATTACCATTATTGTTATTTATCTTTTTATTATACAGCACCATAGACATGCATGGCACCCCACAAAACAAATAAGTCAGTAGTGCTCCTCTTGGGGAGGCAGGGCTGGAGAGCCAGCCCCAAGTGTGCTAACCTCTCACACTGTTGGAGCAGCTTCCAGGAAAGGATTTCAGAACATTTGCAACCTTGAGGAGACTTTATCCCGCTCCATATTCATGAGGCCTCTGATATAGCACCGCAATCTACCTTAAAAAGTGTTCTCTTCTACTTACTTTTAGGAGTTTGTAGAAATATAAAATATGTTTAAAAGGGTGGAAGGCCTTGTTTCATATCCCTTCCCCCCACTCATAACATTTAGAATGGATTTGTCCATTGATAAGAGTAGTTATGAAGCTTCACTCTTTAATATAGGGTGACCAGATGTTCCAATTTCATAGGGACAGTCCTGATATTTGGGGCTTTGTCTTACATAGGTGCCTAGTACCCCCACCCTCTGTTCCGATTTTCCACACTTGCTATCTAGTCACTCTACTTTAATATCTGAAGTTAAGGGATGTTCATCAAGCTTAAAATGATCAAATTCCTTAATTTTATATAAACATTTATATTATATATTTATATAAAAAGAGCCAGCTGGTAAAATACAGGATTGAATATGGCAGATAGAAAATTAATATCTAGTAATACTGTGAAAGTTGCAGTTAGAAGCAAGTCTAAGATATTAAATGCTTTGTTTTAAGCAAGTATTTTAATATTTTTATGCATTTTCCTGTCATCATTTCCCTGTCTTTTAAAGACCCAGCACAGCTAGGTGACTGATAATTGCAGGTTTTCTGAGTGTTTGTTTAAGACAAGTTTTATTGTATATACTGAAACTTAAAATTCTGAAGCAGAAACTCTGCTGCCAATTGAAAATACAATGGAACTTACTTATAACAAAGTCTCCTTTACAGAACAACATCCCAGTGGGTGAAATTCATCTCTAGATGTGTGAAGTTCTGTGGGTTGGCACAAGGCCTAGGCACCACTTAAGTTCCACTTTTACACAATTTTAAGGGTTTAAAGGGTTTTAAAAGTATATGATGTACACGGACTCTGCAAAAGCTGAATTTCATCTTATCAGAGGCATGTGGATATATTCAGAATTACAATATGCATATTGTAATGTGAAATAATTTAGTACTTTGATTAAGCTTCACTATAAACACTTTGATCCCAGTTCATTATAACTGTGTTCCACTGCAAGGCACAGATTTACCAAGGTACATAAGCATGTAGCTAACTTTAAGCACATGAGTAATCTCATTGAAATCTACTTATATGCTTAAAATTAGGCACATGCTTATGAACTTTGCTGAATTGTGACCTAAAAATGCACAGGATATCTAACTGGGGAAATAGGGGAGGGTGCAGAAAAAGAAAGGGAAAAAAAAAGCAATCTGGGGAAGCTGTTCATCTGTAGATGTGTGAGGCAATAAAAAAAAAAAGCCAGTAGAGTGTTGTTCCTGGTCTGCTCTAACACAAAGAGTGTCTGTGAGCTGGGGGAGTGGGTGTTCAAAATGTAATTCTCCATTTTCATATTTCTTTAATGTTAGGAAACGTAAATAATATAATAAATATAACCAAGATTCAGATCTTTTCACAGGGGGTCCATACCGAAGCTTTTGTGAACATTAGGTGTGCAAATAGGACAATAATTAACGTAACTGGCTAATGACAGCCTATGAATATGCTTGTGGGACACTGGCTTTGTCAAAAGGAAGCATGAATAGGTATATGCTGTACAGTACCTATAAGACCCTGAATCTTTTCCATTAAGTCTCAGTGTGGTACAGCAACCCCTATATCTACGCAGATGTAAATTGCATGGTTTGGGTAGGTGAGGGAAGATTTTCATTGTGTGTGTCCACTTGTCGATGTGTGTGTGTGTGTGTTTACCAATGTGTTTTGGGGGGCTACACCATAAAAAGGTAAACAGGAAGGAACAGCCAGCAAAAAGGAAAAAAAGATATATTTCGAAAATATAAATGAAAGCCAATGTTTTTTCTGCGTTTGATAATCCCAGTTTCTGAAAAGACTGAGGTTGATCCTGAAGAGATGAAGATTACAGAAGTAAATGGATTGGGAGATTTAGGTAAATAACATCCTGGTGGAAGACAGTAAAGTTTCTATATCTGTTGAATTGTCACATATAGCCTGTGGTTGGCACAAGCACTGGAAGTAGCTATTCATAGTTGGTAGAAGCTAGATATGTTTTCCCCCATCACAAACCACAGGGTATGGACTCCCTCTAATTTCACACTGGCAATGTCAGGGTGGGCATTTATCAGTTAAAAGTGCATGAAAAGGGAAATATAGGAACTGTTATTTTGCTGTGAGTTTGAAAAGGAAAATAAGTTCAGCTAAGCACTAAGTTTTCTGAGCAGGTGTTTAGTTAGCATGAATTATTTTGTTCCATATCATAGACGTAGAGGCCTGATCCTGCTGCCAGTTAAGTTTATGGCACAATTCCTGTTGACTTCTGTGGGTGGAGGAGCAGGTCAAAGGTTAAAGCAAGATATGTGACAGCCAAAACATCACTTGTCAGGGATACGGTCAATTACTTTTAGGCACCAAGTTATGTTTTCCTAATGTCCTGTAATACGGATGGAAATGTTTTTGTGATGTTTTGTTCACATTTAAATGGAATTGGCTCATTTTAAAATTTAAACATTCCCCTGCAGTATTATTGAACCCCCCCAAATAAAAGCTTGATGCCAGAACAAAAAAGTGAAACTGATTAGCAGTTGAAGTGAAACCAAACAGGCTACTTTCACTCTCCCAGATGTTTGAAATGGTAAACAAGTAAATTCTAACCAGGTAATAGTGAAAAGAAAATCAAATTTTTAAAATCTCCTTTGCTTTTAATAATTTTAAAAGTGTAACTAACGACCTAGGTAACATATTCCCCCTTGTCTTCCCAACAATAGTAATTTGTTGAGAGTATCTCTTTAAAACATTAGATTCAATAATGAACAGAATATTATCTATGATGTTAAAAAGCAGCTCTGGATGTCACTCCTTTTCCCTTTCCTGCCTTGCACCACAGGCTCCACAGCCATTCACATCAGAACCATGGTAGGACGAAGTACTAGATCAGGAAAGGATTTACCTTATGCCAAAAAGATATGGGTTATTATAAACAACAGGTAGCTAGAAAAGAAGAAAAATTTACCTGGCCAATAATATCTGAAGTAGGTGGTAGAGTGCATTTTATCTGTCAAAACCAAAAATGAGAGATACTGTAGCAAATGGGGGAGAGACACTAAATTCTTCCGGTTTGGTCTAATAGGATCAGGAAGAGACATATGTACAGAAAAGTGGTCAAATACCAAATGTAGGGAAGGAAAAGAGATGTGTGTGGCAGAGGAGAAAATGGCTTAGAGCAGTTAACATTTCTGACAAATGTTTCCTGAGTTTGCTTTGGCCAATACTTATGAAATCAAGCATACCAGTCTTTCAGGATCCTTGAAGTATGAGAAAGGAAAATGTAAATGAAAAGACAGTCCCCCACATAGGCTGAGAGATAATAAAACGTTGAACAATAGAAGATGGAAGAAATTATTATAAAAAAATTAGTCTAGCTTCAAATCCTGCATCCTAAGTTTATTTTATTTTAAATTGCAACTTACTTACGTTTATAATATGATATCCTGAAAGAAGGACTTTTGAGAACCTTAGTGCACTGTACATTGCATAGGCACTGGCTTAAAAGTTTTTCCTTCCTCTTTGTTTTAAAATGTTGAATGCAAATAAATAAAAATAAAGCATGAAAATACTGCATAAGTAGTGTCTTTAGTTACGAACTTCATTGCAGGTGAGTGAGGTACACAAAGGTCTCAAAGCTATAGGCTGGGACAAATTGTACATCATAATATATGAATGCAAATCACAGAAAACCAGATAAAGGAAAGAGGATAATACAGTACCTGTCTGGGAAGCTGTTCAATGGTTAGAACAGGGAAAGGAAAGATTACAGTGGAAGGAAATATCCCACACCTCCCTCTCTATACATAAATCACTAATTGCAAATATTATTTTGAAATGCATTTAAAATAAATCATTTTTTTCTTTTTTAAGGTAAAGGGATATGTGAAGTTGATACAGATGAAGGGCGGCATGCAGAAATGTACAGGCCTCCACATACTCCTAAATAGATTCAGGGGCTGTGAAGGTTCTCTTTCATAGGCATGGAGATAAGTCTGATTCAAATGTTAAAAATTATCAAAACCATTCTTTCATGGCTTTAATTAGAAAGTAATCATGGCTTTAAGAAGGCTTTTCTGGCCAAGAGTTATGAGGCCTCCTGAAGGCCATATAACTTGAATGAATTTTATTGAGTATCCCAGAAGGGGCCGAACACCCATTAATTTTGCCCTGTTCTCTCTTATTTTGTAGGGAATGTGGAAACACTCCTGTTCTGGACAGAATGAAGACCAGCCAAGGGAGGTGAGCACCAGTTCCCAGGTAAGGGACTGCTTATTACTGATGGATTTTGACATGGAGATAAAATGACATTTCTGTGAGGGTTAAATAATACCTGACCCTCTGACCTTTTTGATTTTGCAGTTTACTAATGACATTTCATAGAAATCCAAATATATTTTGTGGTGAGAAGGGGTGTTAAAGTGCTGCAAAGCAGATAAATTAATATGAAGTATTTCTGAAGTCTGATCAGTTACACAAAAGCAGCAAGGAAGATAGCATGGTACTGGATTTTCTTGTAAAAACGTGAATAATATATGGTTATAGGAAGATGGCTTAATACTTTAAAATTGTGTGTGTTCAAGCCCATATCACATTAGAATACAAAATAAACTCTGGGTGGAAGATGGGTTCTTTTTTTGTGGTTAAGCTAGAAAAAAGATTTAAAAATTAGTTCTCCCCAAATCTCTGTAATTGTCCTATATTGACGAATACATCTGATGTCATAAACATTTTAAAATAGTCTATTTGGATTAACTGGAAGGAAACTGTCTTAAAAACAGCCCAGTTAATTAAAATTAACTAGGAGTTTCTGAGTAACATAAAGCGCTAGACAGGATGATTTTGGGTAAAATGCAGTTCCTTGAGGCCATATTTATAAATAAGAAACCTCTTTAATCAGGGAGAAGTCTCTTCATGAGCTATTTTCTGTTTTTGATAATTATATCATATAACATTAATATCAGGGAGATGAGCTGTGTTAAAGTGTGAGACGTGCTATTGTATTACGGTAGATCACTTGATCTTTTGATTTTGGACAATTTATTCCACTCTGATAATTCAGGCACATGAAAAAAGTAAATTTCATTTACCAAAATTGGATGTTTGTGGCATTAAAAAAAAGATTTAAAATGGTTAGAAATCTGTAAAATCCATCATGTTATTCTGAAGCCTTTAAAAGGGAAAATCCAAACAAAAATGTCATCATTGGTAAAATATACAATATCTGAAAGCCATGGAAATTGTTCTTAAGAGAGTTTTGAAACAAGTAATACTTTGAGATAGGTAGTTCGGGTTTTGCAGCATTTTTCTTTCCCCCAGCCCCCTCTCTCTCTGTAAGGGAAAAAGAAAGGATTCTGCTTAATGTAAAATAAATAAATAAATACAATTGCAATGAAATGGTATGCTCGACCTCAGATAAAATTTGTTTTCTTATCAATATTTAGGTTTTTAAACGTAGGTATTGTAAAATAGCTAATATTTCAAAGTTTGTGAGGAGACAGATGTTTTAATATCTTTCTTCATACCTGAGGAATCCATTTCAGGAGTCCATTTTCCTTGTTTGCAGAACACATTTTTTATTAGATCTATGTATTTGGGTTAAGACTTACTTAAAATTACTTAATTAGGTTATACTGAAATTCTAAGTGATTTAAAAAGAGGGATTATGGTAATATGACAAAACATGACACTATTTTCATTGAAATCCTTAAATAAAGCCCTTTAAACATGTCAATTTTTAAAATCTATAAATTTCAGGGGTTAAAATAGTACAAAATATGAAAAGACCAACCTCATTATGGAACATATAATCCCATACGAGTGAGCAGGGATTTTGTATGTACGTCTGGAATATGGCAGAAGGTCATTTACACTTCCACTTTGTTTTTGAGCCTTTTTTGTGCAATGTTGTCCTTCTCATGACTTTAATATGTATATGTAAAATGTTTATAAAATACTTATGGTCAATTAATAGACAGAAAATGTACAAAAAGAGGTAACAGTGTAGCTACGCTAAGATAGGTATTAATTGATTGTGTTTTCCATGAAAATTCTGAAAGATATACCAAAGTAAAAATTGCTACAGTGAGGAATAAATTCTAAATAATTGTATTTATGCCATTTGGAATTGCGTGGATGTGAACTGTCTTTAAAAACATACTGAATATATCTGGAAAAGAGTATCATGGAGAAATGCTTTTCCTATTGTGTTTTCCTTGGTTAAAACTGTTGGCTGATACACTGTTTTAGATTTGAAAGAAGATATTTAAAATTAAACTTTTTAAAAGAGAACATGTGTGTTTATTATTTATGGGGATTTTTAAAAAAAAGAAAATGTCCATATGTTTTTTTCATCTGTATTGTTTATGGATGAAAATAAATAATAAATTTGTAGTGATTTGTTTTTGAAAGGGAAGTGTTTGTATGAAAAAATCTGACAGTCAGTATGTTTTACTTGGTATTTTAATTTTAGAGAAACAGCAGAATACTTTTAGATATTTGCATTTGTTTCAGAGGTTGGAGCATAAACCAGATTTCTGTGTAGGTTGTCAGGCAGTTACACGTCTGAGCATGTCACAGTTTGTAGCACTACAAATTAGAACCACTTGACTTGCATTTGCTATAGAATGTTCTTTTAAAAATTATTTCAAATAAACCGAATTTATAGCAAGTAAACAGGGTATTTTTTAAAAATCTGATTTTAATTAAAATCCAGGAATTTTTGTTGTAAGGATCTATTTCATGAATGAACATTTCTCCCCCTTAAATTAGTTATTTTATTAACTGGTTCTAGTCTTGTGGTTTATTTTTCAATTTGTAATAGATGATTTGTATACATATAGTTTGTTGCTCATTTTAAGACAATAGGAGTTGAACAACTACTATAAGTTTTAGTGATACATATTTTGAATGCATACATGTAATATATATGGAGAGAGAAAAAGATAGAGAGAAACATGACAGCATGAGTGAGTTTTCCCATCAGTTTAATTGCAGAAAAAATATAGTATCTCTTGCTAGCTTTGTCACAAAAGGCTTTTTGGGTTCTAAGGATATTTTTCAGTTAATGTGTGTATTAGAATTGGTCTTCTGAAATGTAGAAAAATGCATTCAGGTAGGAGTAGATCTTTCATCTGCTTTTTCTAAGTTACAGAGAAAAGGCAAAATAAATAAAAGTAATAATAGTGACTAGCAGCTCTGTACTGTAGAAATGTAAAAATATGCAAGAAAATTAGCTAGTTAGAAAAAGACTGAAGTTGAAGGTGCAATTCATAATAAACAGTTGATGACAGCATTTGTAGATCCGTTATTGTTCTGAAAAAAATTTAAAATAGCCTTTTCCACTAAAATGATTTAGGAGTCCTGTTATATGTGTATGTGTTGGAGTGTAGAAAGCTAACATAATCTCTGTTATTATTGTACCATGTGTTAGCTGTTGTTTATAAATTGTGGTAGAGGGGGAAAGTATATGAAATAGACTGTAGCTTTGGTGCCACAAAGTTGTCTGAGTGTAACAAAAGGGTTAACAGTGGAGTTGAGCGCGTGCAGCATGGGAGTTGTAGGCATTAAGAATGCTGGGAGCTGTCGTAAAACTCTCTTTTGCTTCTTCCTGTAATGGCCGATTGTAGGGAGGTAATGGGGTCTTTCTTTCTGGCAAAAAGCTATCTAAATGCAGAAAACAGCACAGATGTGGGGTCATTTGTGCTAGATAGGTATGAGAAAGGAAAGGATGCAATTAATCAAGTCACAGTGGAAATTCTGAACAAGGAAAGAAGCTTTTTGGATCACTCTCTCTCCCTTTCCTGTGTCACTGTAAATGCCATCATCTATCTGGTTGTTGCCTTGCTGACAAAAAGCTGTCTGTCATGCCGCTGTTAAAATCTCTGCTGGCTGGGGATCTTTCTTGCTGTTTGCTATATTGTGTTTTATTGTATTTTCTCTCTCTTCTAGGCAGAACCTCTGCATTGCTGCAGCAGGCCTGGTACAGTGTTCCTAGCTTGCTTTACACGTACTCAGGTTAGTTGTATGTTTTTGCTTTGGCTTTTGTCATGTTTGTTAGGAGGATTCAGTTATATGAGCTGCGCTGTGGAGCTCACCTGCTTTCTGTGTCAAAGGAACTGTTTGCCTTTCTGCTATATCTGCTAGTGTAGTGATTGTTTGTTCCTGCTCTCTGGTGGGGCTTCCCGTTCTCTGTGATGTCTGCCTGTGGACGGGGGACAAAAACACTGTCGCTGTTCACATTCTTTCTTTGTAACTTCAGCCCTGCGAATAAACAGCTTTGTAGCAATAATGGATGTTTTGTGATTGTGTGCAATGTGTCCTTGTCAACAAGCGCCATTCAAATGTCAGCTCCACTAAAGTGGGCCTTGCTGGTGGTAACAAGAGTTAGGTTATAGTTTTTTAAAAAAAAAAAGCCCTAGAATGATAAGCCACAGTTTGTAAGAAAATACGGGCCTTGGTCTGGCCTCAGGTATTTCAGGATAATAGAGAATGTGAGGCTTGCTCTGGGCAATGGCCTTGAGAATATTGGGTTTGGTCTGAACAGTAGCCCCAAAGACACTAGGGTGATAGAGAATGTGGTGCTGGTTCCAGGCGGCTGCATCAGGGACTTCAGGGGTTTCTTTGACAGTCACTGGGCATAAAATCCTAATGCGTTCACTGCTCATTCCTGCCCATCAATGCGCTGTCTCGCATGCCCTTCCCAGTGCACTGATATCTCCTCGCTGCATCCCTTTGCAGGCCTCCCGGGCAACCCTTTGACACTGCTTACCCACCTGACTTTCTGGCGCTGCTTGTGCGTGTGTGTCACTGTGTACCCTCCCACTTTTTTGGTAGGCGCTAAGTCAAAATGAAAAGGCAGACCCCAAGAAATCAAACAGATTATTGAATATAAGGCTTGTAACTGACAGGAAGGTTGTTATAATGTAGATAGAGATATATCTATATCATTATTATAATGTAGCTAGAGCATGAAGAGGAGAAATCAGGACTCTAGTGAGGAAAATGTGTGAAGGGGTAACTACTTTAGAGAACATGAAGCTACTGAAGCAACTCTGGGACTCCATTTCTGACTCTAAGGCATTTCCCCTGAGGGGAAAAAAGAGTGGAAAAAATGCAAATATTACCCATTCATTTAATTTATGTTACTTACAGGCCCAAACTGCAAAGGTCAGACCTAGATATGAACTTCCCCATTTTCCAAGGTGATTGGAGTTTGTCATTTAGTCTGGGCCCATGTCGACTATATACAGGAAGGAAGTTGGTGTATACAATAAGTTGGTGTGCCTGCAGTAGACTTTGAAGAATAATTTTCTTACATTATAAGGGTCTGATCCTGCAAGGTATTGAGCACCCTTGACTGTAACCGACTGTAATGAGAGCTGACAGTGCTCAGCACCTCACAGGATTTGAAAAGTCTTGTCTCATTTTAGGTAGCTTCTTTCCTTTTTATATGCATTTCTCATGAATTGCAAGAGAAAACATAATACGCTAATTTGTTCACTCTGTTAGTTGCCTGGGGAAAACTGGAGTCAGCATAAAACTGAAAAGAAATATTTCATACTATGTTCACTTTCTATTGCAAATTTAGTAGTTTTGGGCTGGGAGATTGTGAGCTCTCTTGGAGCTGCAAGCATTCTCACATTTGTTTCAGAATTTGTAACATAAAAAACCAAAAACCATCAGCTGAAGTACAATCCCTAAACTATACAGGCATGAGTCTAATAGGAAGTGGAAAGATAACAAGGAAACACGTTTTTTAAACAGGAAAGAGGCGTTATCGTGTAAAAGGAAAGGTCTCAGTGTAGCTGGAAAAGGAATTGTTGGATGCACAAAAAAGAAGAGACAAGAACATAAACATTCACTCTACCTACCCCGGTAATAGAGATCAGGATATATACATTGTTTCTACACTTCAGTTAAATTATTGAAAAAGACTTGAGGAGTAGAATCAAAAAGTTTTAAAGTGTGTCAAGAACTGCACAGCATGAGAGAGAAGGAAAATGCTTGATCACTATAGAAACATATCAGCTACCACTCTTTAGATGAATTGGTAATAGGAAACACTGTTGATCTTCCTTCTGGAAATTAGTGCTTCTGGATTTCAGTTCCTGATGAATTCAATAGTGCTTAGAATGTGCTGGGCACTCCACAGAACACACAGAGCACATCCTCTGCCCCAAGGAGTTTATAATCTAATTTTGGATATGTCGCAAAGAATGGGAGCAGTAGACTATGGGTGTTGCAATGTGGAGGAAGACAATAGGAAAGAAAATAGTTAACATAATATATGGATATTTACGTTTGTTAGAGGCACATCTTGAGGGTCCTTCTATTACGGTATTTTTATTTTTCTCATTACTTGAATTTCTTTTCTCACCAGAAGTAGAATAGTTAAATAATATTTATTATCTATTAATGATCATCATCATCTGCATGCTCTGCACTGTGCTGACAGAGACGAAAAGATGCTCCCAGCCCCAAGGAGTTTATATATTAAAGTGGACAGACAACACAGTTTGGACACCTTGTACACTAGATAACCCATTGAAAGTCCACTCACACAATGCTCTAATGGCTTTCTTTCCTGGATGGGTTATTGTTGGAAGACTTCGTGGAAGAAGGAGGAATATAAATGAAAAGATTCACTTAGTGCAAAGTCATTTAGTCCATGAACTATTATGTCCTTTAAGGAGATGTACAACCAGCTCATTTTGGATGTTACCGGAGGACTTAATTGTTTGTTCTGCTGCTGTGTTTTAGATCCTGTAGGTTTTTGCTAACAGCACTTAGTAGTGATTGAAGATAACAGAAGATCCTTCTGACCAAACAGAATTGTTTTACTAAGCAAGGCTAACCTGATGCATGCAGACATTTTAGATTTTACCTAGCCCTGCTGCCATTTTAGGAATCAGCAGTGCCAAGGTGAGAGAGAGAGAGAAAGTTTCTCATTGCTCTTTTCTTAGGCCATGTCTACACTACAGAGTTAAGTCAACTTAAGTTATGTCAATGATCATAAGTCACTTTAATAACATCGGTTGAGCACATCCATTCAGTGCTCCTTGTGTCAGCTGAGTGCGTCCACAATTGTTGTTCTTGCATCAACCAAGACAGCGTTGCATTGTGCATAGCTATCCCACTGTGTAACTCGCCACCCTCTCTTACCCTCTGCTGCTGGGAACTATGGGAATGGATCACAGTGCATTATGGGGCTGTGCTTGCAGTTCTGTCTGTCCCATCATTCCATGGGCTTCCGACCTCGTTTTGTGCCATTTTTGAACAGCACCTGTAAAACTTGCGCTCTCTGTCTCTGCTTGACAGCATGGATCCTGAACTGCTGACCGTTGTAGTGATGAGCTTTATGAACACAACACAGCTGATTCTGCAGTATTTCAGGAGCTGTGAGACAGAGAGTGAATTGGTGATGCCTGCCCTGCTGTCTGCCATGGAAGCAAATAATTCAAAATTGCTGCTGGCATTCATGCAACAGCTTGCCACGGTGGACCATCAGTCCTGGGCTTGGGGAACAAGCACTGAGTGGTGAGATTGCATTGTGATGCATGTATGGGATGGCAAGCAGTGGCTGCAGAAATTTTGGATGCGCAAATCCACCTTCCTGGAACTGTATGCTGAGCGAGTGGCAATTGCTGCGTGGAAGCTGGCAGCTAAAGACTGCTACCAGTCAATCGTGAATCAATTCGGAGTTGAAAAGTCTACTGTGGGTGTTGCCATGATGCAAGTATGCAGGGCCATTAATCACTTCCTGCTACGAAGGACTGTGACACTTGGTAATGTGCAGGAAATAAATGATGGCTTTGAGGCAATGGGATTCCCTAACTGTGGCGGGATGATATAGGGAACCAAATTTTGGCCCCCGACCATCTTGCGACAGAGTACATCAGCCAAAGGGGCTACTTCTCCTTGGTTTTGCAGGTACTGGTGGTTCCTGAGGCCATTTCACTGATATCAATGCAGGGTGGTCAGGGAAGGTGCAAAATGCACACATATTTCGGAACACTGGACTATATAGAAAGATGCACACTGGGACTTTCTTTCCAGACCATAGTGGTTCTGGCAGACCCCACATATCATTTGCTCCCAGGGCTCATGAAGCCTTACACTGGGAACCTGGACATCAGCAAGAAGCACTTCAACAACAGGCTCAGCGGATGCCAAATTGAATGTGCCTTTGGGTGATTAAAAGGATGCTGGCGCTGTCTTTTTGGCTGGTTAGACTTCAATAAGGAAAATATTCTCATGATTTCCCATAACATTTGCCAATTGAAGGAGGAAAAGTTTTCCTGGGATGGACCTCTGAGGCTGATTGGCTAGCTGTTGATTTTGAGCAGCCAGATACAAGGGCAATTCGAGAGAGGCTGATTCAAATCAGGGAGGTTTTGAAGGAGCATTTTGACAATGATGCCCAGTAATGTGTCTTTATGAGATGCACTGAGCCAGGCAATGTTTACTTGCTGCCTTGAATTATCCCTGTAGTGCTTGCTTCCTGAGCATTAATTGCAAAGAGCAAATATTCCTACTTACAGCCACTGTGTTTCGGTGTTAGCACTGAGTGATGTATGTATGTATTTCATAAATAAGGACTCATTTAATTTCAAAGATTCAAGTTGAATAACAAGATCAATTATAAACTTTTGGTCAAACAGGGACATGACAAACGAACAGTATCATGGTTAAGGCTCTCACAAGTGGGTGTAACTCCAGCTTTCATTGGGAAACAAGTCCCTAGGTGTGGAGTGCACTGTGAGGGACCAGAAGCATACAAGGAATGTGGTGAGGGAGTTTGGGGAAGGCATGGGCTGGAGTTCTGTAGTGGCTGGAGGGGTGGTCTGGAACAGAGGTGCTCGGATTGAAGGTTAACGAGGGACTTCAACATCTCTATCTGGCATTCCAGGCACTTTATCATCTGCTCCTGCCTCTGTGTCCTTTCCTGGCTATCAAGCCTTAGTCTCTCGTTGATTGTCTCCCTCCATACTCTTGTTTCACTGTGTGCTGCACCTGCTGACTACAGCACTTCACAAAACATATCCTCCTTATTCCTCCGGGGTCTGTGCCTTATTTGCCGCAGGCGCTCCACCTGTGTGGAGGAGTGGGTCTTCAAGGGCACATCTGCAGAAGGCAAAGTAAAACAATTAACGGAGACAGTATTGTGAGTGCACTCACAGCCATGAATCACAAAAGTTACACATACCTATTTCTTACTGCCCTTTGGCCAGCACATAGGTCACAATGAGTCCCACATATGGTGAGTTTACAGGGAGGAGTGGATAAGGGGGAATGGGCAAGAAGGGACAAAGGGTGGTTTGTGAAAGGGATTACTAGAATCTACTAGGGAGCCTCTTCTGAATATTGGTACCCTTTTCCTCATGCTAGGGCAATTGAACCTAATATCTCGTACCCTTTCATCCTGGATTACCTTTATGAGTATCTCCTGCATGCGTGTGGTTTCAGGCCAGCTCCTTATGCTACTCACCTGTGCCTGCAGAAATAATTGCCATCCCTGCAGAAATGGCGTGGCAAAGTTTCCTATGGTGGGGGGAGAAACAAGGCAGCGCTCCCAAGAAACCGTCAGCAGAATATTGCAGAATACCTACAGGAAACTTTTCTAGAAATCTCTATGGAGGATTTCTTGGATATCCCTGTCCACATTAACAGACTTTTCCACCATGGCCCCACTGCATAGATGGACAGGTTCTGTTCTTAATTTCTGTCCCTTATCCCTCCTGTACCGTATAAAAAATACATAAAAGCTCAATCTCCTCTCACCGTGCAGTATCAAAGCAAAATTAGAACTTACTAGAGCTCCCCTCTCCTGCATCCTGTGCACCAGAGGTGGAGTGTTGGAATTGGCTGGACCCCTCCAGAGTGGAAAAGAGGTCCTGACTTGCCGCACCACTGGACAACCATGCCATAGGCTCCACACCGTCCTCCAGCTCCACTTCCTCATTTGGGTTGAGTCCTCTGGCTGCTGTCTCCAGTCCCCCTGAAGTATCCATGGGGCTCTTGGCAATGGATGTGGGGCTGCCATCAAAGATGGTGTGCAGCGCCTTATAGAAGTGACATATCTTCAGCTCCACACAAGAGCGATGGTTGGCTTCTCTTGCCTTCTGATACACCTGTCTAGGTCCTTGATTTTAGCATGACACTGCTGAGTGTTCCTCTCATGCCCCTTCTCTTGCATGCCACATGAAATCAGCCTGTTGGTATCAAAATTCCTACGGCTAGTTTGAAGCTGTGACTGCACAGCCTCCTCTCCCCATATATTCAGTAAATACAACAGGTCCAGTGTGCTCCATGTGGAAGAGTTTCTCATGCATAAAGCCAGCATGGTCAGCTGGGAAGCTGCATGAAGTGTGCATGCTGAGCAAACGAGAAGAGGAATTTTGAAAATTCCAGGGCCTTTAAATGGGTGCATATCTGTGTACCATCAAGGCAGCACAGTTCAAACTGCTGACTAGAGTAGTTATGACGGGCATTGTGGGACACCTCCTGGAGGCCAATTAGGGCGACATAACCAAATGCGGTGTCTACACTGACACTACGTCTCTCTAACTATGTCACAAAAAGCTCTGTGCCAATCGTCAAGGTGGTTTTATTTTGTCAGCGTAGCAGGGGAGTTTATCAGTGGGCGGAGTATTTCAGTGTGTACACCTCCACTTTCTGGTTGACAAAAGCTGACTTATTGACAAAACTCTACAGTGTAGACAAGGCCTTATTTTTCTTTCAATCCACAGTTGTGTCATAATTTTGAGAGAAGGCGAATGTTTATAAGCCATGAGTTCAAAGATATTTTCCTCATTAACGTGCTCTGTCTTCTGTCACCTATATTCAGATGAATCAAGCCCAGTTGGAGACCTCAGTTCAGTATATCGATGAAGCTTTTGTCTGAGTTACCCCCATTTCTTTAGGATATTCTCTGATATTCCCCTTACTATCTCTCTGACTTTAGATGCTTTCCAGTCCACTTTTGGTTCATCAGTACAACTCAAATATTTAATTGAAGAAACACCAGTTGCCTTTTCAGCTTCACTCTTTTGTGTGAGAAAACAGGTTACTGTGTCATTTTATGTGAGCTTAGTCTCAAAATATGTATATAATGACCAAACTCACATGAAAAAATATATTTGGAAAAAGAGTTTGCATAATTTTGGAGGAAGATGTAGGTGTTCCTGGTTAGCATCAATTTATTGCCCAGAATAATGGTCCAAGTGGGACACTTCTTGAGATGACCAGTTATCCTCTCCTATCAGAGCTGCACGCTAAGCCCCATTGCCTGAGCTATTTAAAATGTGACTTAACCAGACAGTGCAGAACATAGTGTAGGGAACAATCCTGCACTGGCTGAGAAGATGAACAGACCATTTGACTTGGGAGGGGGGGAGAATTGTGTTTCACAAATAATTCTGAGGTTTTGAAAACTTTTTTTGTACCAATGTGGAACAAAAAATGAGACCTTTCTAAATATTTCATGGAGAAACCGAGAGAGAGAGAGAGATACTGCCGATAGCCTGGTGATGAAGGCATATGGGGCAGCCATGTTCAAGTCCCAGCTCTGAAACCCTTTCTCCCCCTCTGGTTTTGACCAGAAATTCCATCATGGACCTGAGAAATCTTCCCAACCAAATTGTTGTCGTCATCAGTATGTTTCTGTGAAACATTTCTGTTTGAGTGAAATGACATTTTTCTGTGGGGAAAAAAGTTTTCTCAAAACATTTTTGACCAGCTGTACACATAATCTTATACAACAGATATTTCCCCCCTTTAATCTCTCTGCTAGGACTCTGCCTCTGTTATAGCTTCAGGCACTTCTGTTACTTTGGGAACACCATGGAACACAACACACCCAAGTTCTATTCAGGCTGGATTCAGGGAAGAATTTCTCTCCCTCAGCATAAACCTGACTCTCTAAAGAATAAAAATGCCTGTTAATAGCATGAGCATTTTCTGATTTTCAACTTCTAGGAATCAGAAAGAGCCTGTGGATTTTCCCCCCAGGATGACAGGAACCAAGTGTTTAGGACCTGAACAGACAGAAATCTTACGAAATTCTTGGAAAATACCACTGCACCATCATTGATTTGCTGGTGTCACCAAACTATGCTTACTAGCCACCTATCAGAGGGAGTGCATACCACACATACCTCCTAACACCAATTCCAGTTATTTTGGGATATATTATGGCCCCTGAGACACCATTGTTTCCAGCAGTGGGACTATAGTACTAAGAAGAGTCCAAGCAGTAAGGCTGATCATCATATTTAGATGTCTTAATAACCTGGAGTACGCAAGAAGGGTGAGGATGTTGCTCTAATGTTCTGATACTACTTGCAAAATCTGTCCATGAAAATCATGCTGTCTAGGAATAGGATGAATCCCTCCTCTTGCTGTTTAGTCATTCATCCTATATTAGCCTGCTGAATTTGCTGACTGCTGAGTACAAACAGCGAGTGATCAAGCAACACCACCTTCATAAATAAGAGCAGTGAAACCTTGGTGCTTCAGACAATACTTATAGGATGCCGGAACAGTTTCATAGCATCAGACAGACCACAAAGATTTTGTCCACACCACCTCAGCAGCCAGTAGAAGCCCTTTCTGTTTTATTCCGTGGTAGGAATGTTTTTTGAGCCAGGTCCTCATCTCTATAAATCTTGATCGCTTCATTGAAGTCATCAGAGCAATGCTGATTTACACAAGCTGAGGACCTAACCTTTTGGCTACAAAGGATGGGGTTTCTTTCCCTCTCCCTCTCCCTCATCCTGTTCTCAGATCTGCTCAGCATAAAAAAAATTAAGAGAAGGGCAGGAAGCTCCCCAATGAAGCCCCTCCCACTTGAAAAGGCTGTGTCTGCTCAACAGCTCTAAAATGTCTGATGAACTGCTAGTGTGTTACAATAATGTTAGCAATAACTATACATTAATAACTAAAGGCTGTTACCCTTATTGTGGTGTCTTTATGGATAGGGTCAGAGCCTGGGAACCATGAGACAGACAGAAAAAGCATGAGGCTCCGCATACCGCGGCTTCTGTTTACCACAGGAAGACCTCAGCAAAGAAGTGAATGACATCAGTTAGAGCCCCTTACTTTAGATCCTGGAGCGCGTCAATGCATAAACTTTACTCAAAATTTAATCAAACCAGAACTGCAGTTTCTGAAGCTAGGTTAGGAAAAAAAAATAAAAAGCTGTTAGGGTGATGGTTATATCAGTTTACATGTGCATATACTGGCAGATGGGGGGTTGTAAATGTTTGTTACCACTGCTCCAGCAATATTCCAGCTAGCTGACACGGCATTTGGAGTCTTGGCAGACCAGCCAAGGTTTTGCACTCATCAGGTATAAACTAATCCATGGAGCACTAAGAAGATTGGAAAGAATCCACATATTCCTCCCTGGATCAATGGGGGTGGCATACTGGGCCTGTGAATTCCATAGCAAGATGTACTCCCCTAACACTTGTTTTTTATTATCATGAACAATTATTTTTGAAAACCCATGTTGTGACTAGTTGGCATTGAAAAATCACCACTTTGCCTGGGCCAGCAAATGCAAAGTTTCAAGACAGATCTATGTAAACACGAGGAGCTGGAAGCAGAGGGAGGAGCAAAGAGGGACTGAAGCTGGTTGAAGTAACGAGGAAACTCAGCTTGCTGGTAGTCAAGCTCATCTGCAAGAAATACTTTAGCATGGGCTATTTCAATAACATGTTCTAATGCAACAACCTTCTGTGAGATACCGCTGGGCTATGGTGGTTGTGACTGAAAGTTGTCACCATCTGATGACAGTTTGCTGGTATGATCTGGTGACTCTCAGTTCTTCTTTGAGTACTGGTCCCTATGTGTGTTTCATACATGGATACGCATGAACTCTATGTGCCTGAGAGCAGAGGGTTCTTAGTTTCTGTTGGTCCATGCCTGTGCAGTTGGTCCCCTCATGCTCTGAACCAAGGGCATAAGGGGAAGGGCGGACCAACACCTCTTTGTTTCCTTCTTACTGTCAAATGGACTGAGTCAGAACCCTCTGTGTCCACAGATTTCTCCATGCTTCTTTCTGCTTAATGGACCTGTAAATATGTTGTAAATAATTTCCAATAGTTCTGCGTTGTTAGAGTTTTTAATCTCAGTACAGTTAATATAATTTAATTTTCTCCTTGCTAACAAAGATCATGCTGGAGTCCAGCGGTTTAAGAACTGCATCTCCTGCCCCCGCTCCTTCTGCATGAGTGAGGAGCAGCAACGCTGCCCCTGTGGTGTGGGAGAAGAGCACCTCTCAGATAATCAAAAAAGATTATAGAGGAGTTTTTGAACCAGGGACTAAGGGAAAGCCAACAGGTATGGAGATGCACATGCTTGGACAGAGACATCCTTTAAAGGAAGATTTATTAAAGGGGATGCTCTATATCCTAGTAAAGAGGAGGGGATCGAAGTTGATAAAGTACAGGTAGGAACTGAAGAGAAACAGTCAAATGAGAAAGAGTCCCATTTAATGACATCACATGAAGGCAAACAACAAAATATTGACAGATTTGCTAAGTGCTTGTATACCAATGCTAGGAGTCTAAATGCTAAGATGGGTGAAGTTGAGAGCCTGCTGTGAAATGAGGGTATTGCTATAACAGGCATTATAGAAACATGGAGAAACATGTCAGGGGTAAGGCCCTACAGCTGCACCTGCTTGGTGCTCCTGACACCCTAATGAGTCAGTGAGGCTGCCTGACAGACCACCCTGCCTGATTGGCTGAGGAAGTTGGCAGGCCAGTTCTGCTGTAGAGTAGCACACAGTAATAGCAGTGGTTCGCAAAGTGCCTGGATTAGCTCCCCACTTTGAGGTGACCAACTTTCGGAAGATGTTGTTGCAGGCATTAACTTTCCCTTCCATCTTCTCTACATGTGCTTTGAAGGACAGTGTTTAGTTCAGTGTCACCCCTATGTAGAAAGGGTTCGGATGATTAGCCACTGGGATTCCATCCCAGGTGATGTTTAGTTTCTGCTTGGCTTCTCAATGGCATAGGTGAAAAGCCATCACCTATGTCTTGGTTGGGTTGGCGTGAAGCTGGTTCTTATTGTAATAAGCTGAGAGGTTGCTCAATGCACTTGCCAATCTGTTCTCAATAATGGCAAAGGCCTTCTCCTATGACATGGTGCACAGACTATTGGCGTATATGAAGCTCCTCATATTGCTCTCTATGGGCTGGTCAGTGGTATATATGTTGAAGAGAGTTGGTGCTAGCTCACTGCCCTGTGGGAGGCCATTTCATTGTCGTCTCTCGCTGCTCCATTTCTTGCAGAATTCTAGGTAAAAATGTCTTTTCTCCAGAAGAGATGTGAATGAGCTGCACTAGGTGGTAGTCATACATCATATCGTCGACTTTGGCAAGCAGGTTTTGGTAGCTGACTGTATCATATGTCACTGATAGGTCTACAAACACAGTGACTTATCATCGCTCTCTCAAAGCCATCTTCTGTATGCTGGATGATATTTAATATTTGGCTAGAGCAGGACTAAATGCAGCTTGTTCTGGTATTAGATGCTGTTCATTATGAGGTGAGAGGTGATTGACACTAAGGTTTCCGTAAAGTTTATAAAGGAGGCATAGGAGTGATATTGCCCTGAAGTTCTTTGGGTCAGAAACATCCTTCCCTAGCTATGACATGGGCTTGTCACCATAATTTAGGTATAGTAAGGGTTGATGAGTAATTGATAAAAAGGCATAATACCCATCACTTAGCTGCAAGACCAAAGTGCTTAACCGGCTCTGTGCATGTGTCATCGAGTTCTGAAGGAATTCAGATTTAAATTGCAGAACCATTAACTGTGGTACGTAATTGTCACGGGGTGTTCTACTTGTTGCTGGAGTGCCTCCTTCTGGCCTCATCAGGAGATTAGCTCTGTCAGACTCTCACCGCTTCCTGCAGTTGCACTCCATCAGTCTCTCAGTCTTGCTGTCTTGAGACTCAGCTGCTCCCACTTCATGGCTTGGCCCTTCAGCAAGATCACTGCAGTTTTCTCCTTTTTGGAATATCGTTTGCATCAAAGTCTGCGAGGACCCACTGTCTCTGGTAGTCTTCTCTTTCACTGCTCCTTAACGATGCCACTTCCCCAATGGCTGGTAGAGGAACCCAGACCTTCCCTCACTGGGTTCCAGCCCAGGGACCCTACAACAAGCAGTTGAGTTCTGCACAGTTTTACTTGCTGCTTACTTACTTACCTTACCGCTGTATCCCAGGGCCACTTCCTACCTTGCCTTCTCTCACCCTGACAGTGAGTAACATCTTTGTCTCTGACGCCCCCTTCTACTCTCTGATACTGGCCTTTATACAGGCCTATTCCTGTCCAGCTGAGTGCCATCTTAATTAGTCCCCATTGCTTCCTGGCTCCTCCTCCTATGCGCAGTCTAAGTAGTTTATTGGCCCACTTGGCCACTTTAACGCCTTCAAGCATTGTGTGGGCTGGACACCCCATCACAGTAATCTGTCACTTAAATCAACCTTTGTCACCAATGACTGGAGGATAGTTAATCTGACACCAATTTTTAAAAAAGGCTCCAGAGATAATCCTGACAGGCCAGTAAACTTAACTTCAGTACCAGGCAAATTGGTTGAAACTCTAGTAAAGAACAGAATTATCAGACACATAAATGAACATGATATTCTGGGGAAGAGCGAACATGGCTTTTGTAAAGGGAAAACATGCCTCACCAATCTACTAGAGTTTTTGAGGGGGTCAGCAAGCATGTGGACAAGGGTGATTCAATTGATATAGTGTATTTGGACTTTCAGAAAGTCTTTAACAAGGTCCCATATCTGTGGCTCTTAAGCAAAGTAGGCAGTCATGAAATAAGAGGAAAGGTCCTCTCATGGATCAGTGATTGATTAAAAAATAGGAGATAAAAGGAAAGATTAAATGGTCAGTTTTCACAGTGGAGAGAGAGAGGTAAATAGCGGGGTGAACAGTGTGATGGCAAAAGTGCAAACAATACAAAATTATTCAATATAGTTAAGACCAAAGCTGACTGTGAAGAGTTAAAAAGGGATCTAAAAAAACTGGGTGGTTGGGCAACGAAATGGCAGATGAAATTCAGTGCTGATAAGTGCAAAGTAATGCACGTTGGAAAACATAATCCCAATTATACATACAAAATGATGGGGTTTAAATTAGCAATTACCACTCAAAAAAGAGATCTTGGAGTCATCATGGATCAGACTCTGAAAACATCTGCTCAATGTGCAGTGGGAAGTCAAAAAAGCTAACAGAATGTTGTTAACCATTAGGAAAGGGACAGATAATAAGACAGAAAATGCCACAATGACACTTTATAAATATATGGCACACCCACATTTTGAATACTGAGTGCAGTTCTGGTTGCCCCATTTAAAAAAGATATATTAGAAATGGAAACAGTACAGAGAAGGGAATGAAAGTGATTAGGGTTATGGAACAGTGTCCATATGAGGGAGAATGTTTATCTTAGAGAAGAGACGATCAAGGCAGATGATAGCAGCCTATAAATTCATGAGTGGTGTCAAGAAAGTGACATAACACAATGTAACACAAGAACCAGGGAGTCACCAATTAAATTAATAGACAGGAAGTTTAAAACTAGCTAAGGAAGTAGTTCTTCACACAATGATCAGTGAACTAGTGAAACTCATTGCCAGGGAACATTCTGAAGGCCAAAAGTATAACTGGATTAAAAAAAGAATTAGATACATTCATAGAATATTGGACTTGGAAGGGACCTCAGGAGGTCATCTAGTCCAACCCCCTGCTCAACACAGGACTAACCTCAGCTAAAACATCCCACTGAGTGTTTTGTCAAGCCGCAGCTTAAAAACCTCTAAAGATGGAGATTCCACCACCTTCCTAGGTTACCCATTCCAGTGCTTCAGCACCCTCCTAGTGAAAAACTTTTTCCTAATGTCCAACCTACACCTCCCCTACTGCAACTTGAAACCATTGCTCCTTGTTCTGCCATCTGCTACCACTGAGAACAGCCTAGCTCCATCCTCCCTGGAACTCCCATTCAGGTAGTTAAAAGCTGTTATCAAATCCCCCCTCATTCTTCTCTTCTGCAAACTAAACAAGCCTACGTCCCTCAGCCTCGCCTCATAAGTCATATGCTCCAGCCCCCTAATCATTTTTGTTGCCCTCCGCTGGACTCTCTCCAACTTCTCCACATCCTTTTTGTAGTGGGGGGCCCAAAACTGGACACAATACTCCAAATGTGGCCTCACCAATGCTGAATAGAGGGGAGTAATCACTTCTCGCAATCTGCTGGCAATGCTCCTACTAATGCAGCCCAATATGCCATTAGCCTTCTTGGCAACCAGGGCACACTGCTGACTCATATCTAGCTTCTTATCCACTGTAATCCCCAGGTCCTTTTCTGCAGAACTGCTGCCTAGCTCGTCGGTCCCCAGTCTGTAGCAGGGCATGGGATTCTACCGTCCTAAGTGCAGGACTCTGCATTTGTCCTTGTTGAACCTCATCAGATTTCTTTTGGCCCAATCCTCTAATTTGTGTCAGTCACTGTGTATCCTATCCCTGCCCTTCAGCATATCTACCACTTCCCCCAGCTTAGTGCCATCTGCAAACGTGCTGAGGGTGTAATCTACCCCATCCTCCAGATCATTAATGAAGATGTTGAACAAAACCAGTCTCAGCACTGACCCTTGGGGCACACCACATGTTACCAGCTGCAAACTAGACATCAAGCTGTTGATCACTACCCATTGAGCCCGATGATCTAGCCAGCTTTCTATCTACCTTAAAGTCCATTCATCCAACCCATATTCCTTTAATTTGCTGATAAGAATACTGTGGGAGACTGTATCAAAAGCTTTGCTAAAGTCAAGGTATATCACATCCACCACTTTCCCCACATCCACAGAGCCAGTCACCTCTTCACAGAAGGCAATCAGGTTGGTCAGACATGACTTGCCCTCTTGGTGAATCCATGGTGACTGTTTCTGATCATCTTTTTGTCTTCTAAGTGCCTCAGAATGGATTCCTTGAGAACCTGCTCCATGATTTCTATGGGGACTGAGGTGAGGCTAACTGATCTGTAGTTCCCCAAATCCTCCTTCTTCCCTCTTTTGGAGATGGGCACTATATTTGCCTTTTTCCAATCATCTGGGACCTCCCCCAGTCACCACAAGTTTTCAAAGATAATGGCCAATGACTCTGCAAGCACATCAGCCAACAACTTTAGGACCCTTAGATACATTGCATCTGCCCTATGGATTTGTGCATTTCCAGCCTTTGTAAATAGTCCTGAACCTGTTCTTTCAGGACTGAGGGCTGCTCACCTCATCCCCCTTATGTGCTGCCCCATGCAGTAGTCTGGAAACTGACCTCTGTGAAGACAGAGGCAAAAAAAACATTGAATACTTCAGCTTTTTCCACATCATCTATTACTAGTTTGTCTCCCCTGCTCTGTAAGGGGCCCACACTTTCCCTGAACTACTTCTTGTTACTAACATACCTTCTTGAAACCCTTCTTGTTACTAACATCCCTTGCTAGCTGTAACTCCAATTTGGATTTGGCCTTTCTGATTTCAACCCATTCTTGACCTTGGGCAATTTAATGTTATGTACAAATCAAAATTCTGAATGGTTATGCTGACATCAATAATTTCCCCCTTACAGGACGATATGTGGTTCATACCTCTTGGTGCAATAAACTCTTATTTTCTTGTGGACATTCATCCATCTTACAGAAGTTTAAGTTTCTGGTAAAACAAGAACACTACCAATTTAGAGTACTCCCATTCGGGCTAGCAACAGCAACCAAGGTTTTCACGAAGATCTTCTCAATGGTGGCCACCCAAATGAGACACCATAGTTACACAGTCTTTCCATATCTGGGTGACAGGCTCCTAATAGGTCTTTCCAGGCAGGGAGGTCCAATTGGTGACTTTGTTCTTGCTCCATCTTCTGGCAGCCTTGAGAATCTGCATCAACAAAAAAAAGTCCACTTTGACTCTCACTATAGAGTGTAAAGGAGCAACCCTAGACTTGATCTCAGCAATAGCCTACCTCCCAACAGAAAGATTCCAGACCATGAACAATTTGATAAGAAAATCACTTTCAGACCACAACCATTGTCACAGTCTGCCTTTGCCTACTAGGTCACATGGCATCATGTACTATGTAATACCGTTTGCTAGTCTTCACATACACTGCTTAGAAGTCTGGCTCTGGTCCATCTACTTACCAGCCAGACCATGTTTACTTACATAAACATCAGAGTAGCAGTTCCTACTAAGATTATCATTTTATTTGCCTGGTGGATGAACCTGGAACACATCACGCCTACACCCAGTGTGACCATTATCACTGACACATCCCTTATTTGATGGAGATCCCACCTGGACAACCACAATGCACAAGGCACTTGGACTCCTCGGAGACCAGGATGGATATCAGCTAGAGCTGAGAGTAGTTGCTTCTTCCTCCTTATTCAGTCCTACCATGTCCAAATGTCAGACAACATGACAATGGTCTTTTACATAAACAAACAAGATGGAGGAAAATCTCTTCCTCTGCTTAGAAGTAGTCAATTGACTGAACTGGTGCAGGAGAAATCACATAACTCTCTTGGCATACCTACCAAGTGCACAGAATTGTTTAGTGGGCCATCCTGAACAAAATCTTTACACAATGGGAAACACTTTCCTGGGATCTGTTCACCCAGATGGTCACCCAAGGCAACTGTGGGCCATAGTTCCAGGGGTGATGCTATTCTGTTATCCTGGACAGACCATCTCAGATACACCTTTCCTCCCATCCCTCTGCTATCACAAGTTCTACAGAAGAATCACAGTGATAAAGCTCAGATCATTCTAATAGTGCTCAACTGGTTCAGACAATTCTGGTTTCTGGACCTTCTGTGAACATCAGCCTGTCCTCCCCATACCTACTAAATCAGGAGAATGGCCAGATAAGATATCCCAACCCAAGCCCACTTCACTTCATGGTCAGTATTTGGAAGGGCATCAGACCTAGAATGTTCGTGCTCATAGTTTATGCAGTCTATTTGCAATCAAAGTAGGGAAGTCTTTACCAGCAAATGTTATGTGGCTAAATGTAGGTGTTTCCCTACCTGGAGACAATGTAATTAGTTATCTCTAGAATCTACAGACATCCCTGCTATATTAGACTATCTCCTATCCTTGAAAATTTCAGATTTTCCATTAGTTCCCTGAAGGTCCATCTAGTAGTAATCAGTGACTTCCATCCTCCGGTAGAGGGACAGTTCATTTTTACTCACCCAGCAATGACTAGATCCTGAAGGGCCTATTTAGGACCTTCCCCTGCTGGTGAAACCTGCACCACAATCGGACCTCAATCTCATACAGTCAGTACTTACCAGGCCACCATTTGAACCCCTGGCCATGTATTCCATGTTTTACCTTTCCACGAAGATCACCTTTGTTGTTGCCATCACATCAGCTAGAAGAGTGAGTGAAGTGGAAGCACTTCTGGCACACCTGTTATACACTATTTTTCATAGGGAGAAGGTTTTCTTTTGCCTGCACCCGAAATTTGTCCCTAAAGTCATTTCTGAGTTTCACATCTACCTATCCACTTACTGTTATTCTTCCCAAAACTTCATTCTTCCAATGAGGAGAGGAAACTTACCTCTCTGGATATCAGATGAACTCTGGCATTCTACCTGCCAAGGACAAAACTGATTAGAAAATCACCAAGACTATTTGTCACTATAGAGGAACAGTCATGAGAAAGGCATTATCTACTCAGACATTCTCTAAGTGGATCTCTGGCTGCATCCCTGTGTTACCAATTAGTGCATATTCCTCCACCAGATGAGGTGAGAGACCATTCCACTAGGGCGCAAGCAACATCAACAACATCTCTTTGAGAGGTACCTATAGTGGATATCTGTAGGTAGGCTACTTGGAGCCCCACCCATACATTCATGAAGCATTACACATTAGTTCAAGTCTCCTCTGCAGATGCAACTGCTGGAATTGCAGTCTCACAAGCATCTATATCAATTGCATCTTCCCAGCCCACTCCTCTTTAAATACTGCTTATCCTCCATACACCTGTGGAACACATATAGGGAGAAGCACTCAAAGAAGAAATGGAGGTTACTTACTTGTACTGGAGGTTCTTTAAGATGCGTGGTCCATATCTGTATTCCACTATCTGCCCTCCTTCGAATTTGTTTTGGATCTTATTTGATTCATGGTCAGAAGAGGAAGAGGTGTCAGTCTGCACCGCCCCTTATACCCTCAGTTTAGAGTACAAGGGGAGTAACTGTGCAGGCACAGATCAACAGACTGTACTTGCCAGAAATCTCCAATCTCAGGTATATGGTGCACATGCATAGCCACAAGTAGAATACAGATAGGGACCACACATACCTATGATTGGAGATTCTTCAATAAGTAACCTAGTTGCCTCATATCCACATCATAAAAACCATCACCACTGTTATTAGTTAGCAGCCTTTCAGGGAGTTTTAGCAGTAAGGGCAAAGGCTTCATAGTCACTGAAAGTGATCTTCCAGATCCCACAAAGATCAGGTATGGGTTGAGGCACACTGGCAGGGCAGTATGTGGAGAACTATATGCTGCCCCTGTTCTGAAGCCAGAGGACATCAATCTCCAGGGAGTGCCTTATTGAGCAAGTTGGTTTCCCTGCCTCGCCCTGAGGTGAGGCCAGTTACTAGGTTGCCTTGCTAACAAGGACAAAACTATCTGAATTAATTGCCGTCGTTCTGCTCACACAAAGCTGTCTGTGCAATTCTGATTTTTTTTATCCCTAATTACCCTTAAGCTCTGTTCAGTTAATGATTTGGAGGGTCCCAGCTATAGTTTTCTTGCATGACTCTTCTGCTGGCTATATCATATCAGGTGTGCATGTTAATAGTTCATTGAAAATGCATTTCTTTGTCATAATACAAGGAACTCCTTTTAGACAATGGTGTGAAGGGAAATAAATAATGGTTTAAAATTATATTCTAGGGAAAAGGCAATCCAAAGAGGACAGTTTGTGGCATGTGGAAAGGGGAGATGATAACCAAGGACTCAAAAATGGTCAAACTCTTAAATAAGTATGTCTGTTCCATTTTTAATAGGAAAGGCAGTATAAGATGGTGCAGGTGACCTGTCTACACATTGGCAGATGGAGAAAGAATTCTTCTCCAAGTGAAGGGCTTGGGAATCAGAAACACCTAGGTTTGATCAGGTGCTTAGAATTACGTGTTGGGCACTCTGTGAAAACTAGCTCCCTGCTACTTCCAAAGGGAAAATGCCTCTGAGGGTGGCAGCATCCCATCCAGCAATTAAAGGGCTGTGATTGTATCCTGTGCTGGAGCTATTTTTGTTGTCGTATTAGTAAACAAAAATTGTAGAAGAAAAATGTTCATGGTGAAAGACAATGTGAGTAGGCTATCCAGTCTACTGAACCAGTTGTAAGAAGGGTACAGAGGTATGTATAGTGGGAATCAGATTCTAACAGCAAAATGGAAGATGTAGATATGACCTCTAGCAAGGAGAACAATGAAGATTATTTTACTGAACTAAGGCTGGGACTTTCAAAAGAGCCTAAATGATTTAGATGCCCCAAGTCCCATTTAATTTCAATAGGAGCTGGGTGCTTAACTACTTTAGACTCTTTTGAAAATCTCCCTTTTAATGAATGTGACTGTCCTCAAGTAGATGCTGGGGAGGTGAGAAGCACTTTAAGGAACTCTCTGAAAAAAGAAAAAAGTATTGTTAGATGTTTACAACAGAAGCCTCTGAGTTGTAAATCTTGTCTCCTGTTCCTCGCTGTGCCACACTCCATCTCTGTGTGCTTCACTTTTCTCATCTGCAAATGGAGAATGATATATATACACCTACTTCACATGTATTCTTTGAGGCTTAATTAATTAATGTTTGTAAAGGGCTTGGAGATCCTGAGATGAAAGGTGTTGTAGACGTGCAATATTACTAAGTTATAGAAGTGCTACCAAAAATATGTGACAAATGATGGCCCTTGGGTAAGGGTCTGGAGGAAGAGTCGTGTGTTTCAGATCTTTAAAAAGAAGGGAAATGAATAAGCCAAGATAAACCTGACTTCTGTGCGTCTTTATTCTCTGGAAAAACATAAGAGGGGGAACAGAGATATGGAGAAGAGGAAGCATTACATGATTGCTGCCTGGCATCTGTGAAACACAAGTCATGCTATATTAACTTTCTCATCAACAACTGATGCATTGGATACAGGGAGGTCTGTAGACACAATTTCATGTTCAACATAGCACCACACAAAGATGCACTGAGAGAGATGAATCTGGATAAGATGATATAGTGAATAAACAATGGGTTACAGATGGGAAACAAAGAGGTCTTATCAAATGTGTTCTAGCAGATGGGGTTGAGGGGATACAGCATTTGAGATAATACAGAACGTTGGTATTGGGACCAGTGAAATTAATGCTGTCTTTTGTTCATTCCATAATGCGCAAGTGTCCATGTTACTAACTTACCACTTTAAAAGGCACTGATTGGCAGTGTCAACAGAGACTCCAAATATTAAGCAAATTGGACCATTCTGATTTGCCTCTCGAGTTGGGTCTTCCTGCTCAGAAGCAACAGGGTGCATTAGGTTAGGAGAAGGTTAACCTTCTGCTGCCACTGCTCACACTGTGTATTCACTAGAGAATGTCACACCTCACAGGGCTCATAATTCAACACCTATCATCAATAAAATTCATGCACACCAATCCCTCAAGCCACTTCCTGTTCTATAAGTTGAGAATGTAAAGCACTTCCCATTATAACTGCTTATGGAAAAGTCCTAATGAATACAAAAGGGATTGATGACCTTTCTGGACAACTTATTAACCAACCTTTAGAATTCTATGGGAAGATTTTTTAAAAGTCTATAGAAAAGATAACATCCTGTAAATGATCTTAGTCATTCCTTGCTCCTCAGCTGAGTACATAGACCCTAATTTAGCATCCAAATTCATTCCTACTTTCTGGCAATTGGTTAAAATTGCAAATTTTGAAAATTTTCCACCAGTTCTGCATAAAACGCAGCCTAAGCTTAGCTGTTCGTAGGGTTTTTCTCTAGCAACTCATCTGTCCTATTTCTCTCTGTCCCAAAGAAACACTTCCACCCTCTTTCTGATTAGAGCTAGCTACACAGTTGCTAGCATGACGGAACAATAATTATCTCCCACTTTAATGCTGGGGTTTTGCACTTGAGCTTAAGGTGACTCAACAGAAGGGTCTAGAGCCTACCATCTTGTTCAAATTCTCAATTCTGTAGGTTTGTAGTATAATTTCTATAGCTTCCGATTGGTTTAATCCCTATTAAAAGGACTTTCCCTTAAGGGTCTACAAAAATGAGCATGCCAGTTTGGCTCTGCATTCAGCAGGATGAACATGCCAACAATTTCTTGTGCTAGGTGAAACTTCTGCTTCTGCAGTTACACTGTGGTGTTTATTGATCAGCTTTAATTCAAGACTTAAATCTCTGAGGCAAAAAGGGAGGTTACTGGGACCTTAGGTTTGTAAAAATAATCACTACAGATGCCATGCAGACTGGTAACCTACAAAAGTTGGTATGAGGCAATTTGAAGATAGGGTAGCTCACTTGTATTTCCCACACCAGCCAGCAAACATAGTCAGAATGTGTGCTGTGACAGGCTTAGCATGTGATAGGAACCAGAGCACGCCTTTGTTTTGTTTTTAATGGTAATAGTTCATATGTGTGCTGCATTAACACTGTAGAACCCTCTGAAGGGAACTATTATTGAAGAGAGGGAAAGAGCTTTGGAAAGTTGCTATGTGAAAAACAAATTTGTAAAGGGATCAAATTTGCTCGAGCTGCAAATATGTCACTTAGGTAATGTCTGCAGTAGAAGCACTTTTCTGCTGTATATGTACCAGCAAAACACTATAGGTACAGCCGCAGCTGATATCAGAAAAACTGCACTTTTGCCAATGCAATTTATCCTAGCCCCTTGGGCCCAGTCTACACTTACCTTTGTGATTTGGCGGCAGTCAACAGGAGATACGCAAGTGATGTAAATCACTTGCGTATCTGCCGTCGACTTCGCGGCGTCTCCTCTGCACAGCGTCCACACTGCGCTGCGTCGAAGTGTTCCCTTCGATGCAGCGCTACGCCACTTACCAAGGTGGTTTTCCTGCGTCGCTTTCTGGATCGACTTAGCGGGTCTACACCGACCACTCAGTCGATCCAGAGCGGTCGATCTGATGGCAGCGAATTTGCCGCCGTCAGTGTGGACCCAGCCTTGCTCTCCGAAACCCACACCCACCCAACTAAAATAATCTATACCAGCTAAAGCATGGTTTCACCAGTATAATTGTCTCTGTGGTCGGGTCTTCTGCTGGCCAAGCTATGTTGGTCACAAATCACACCCCTGACCAACGTAGTTATACCAGCAGAAACTTGTAGTATAGTCATGGCCTTAACAAAACACAAATAAATATACTACTTTTCAGTGGCAGAAAAACAAAAGCTCATCCACCACAAATAATCAATTCCCCTTCTCACTCATCCCTCTCCTGCTGACCTGAGATAGAATTGCAACCAGATTTCACCAGACTGGCTTGAGGAGTTAATTCCAGCACCGAGGACTCTCATTCCTACAAACACCTTACCAGATGCCCCGTTGCATATAAAGTGAATAACTCTTAGGCCTGGTCTACACCAGAAAGTTTCGTTGACAAAACAATTCTGATGTACACACTGCAATGACTCTGCCCTGTTTTGTCAACAATATAAAACCACCTCGACGAGAGGTGTAGAGCTTTTTGCGACAAATCATCGGTGTAGACACTGCTGCATGTTTTTGTTGCGGTAATCAGCCGCTGGAAATGTCCCACAATGCCAATCCTGACCACTTTGGACATCCGTTTGCACTCTGCTGCTCTGTAGCCACCAACCCCTCCCCCTTTGCAATTGCACTAAGTTTGAAATTTTTATTCCACTTCCTGCTTGGTCGGCCTGGGGAGCTTGCATCTCATTTTCTCAGCTGACCATGGCAGCTCCATGCAGCAAAAGCTCTCCCGCTTGGAGCACACTGAAACTGCTGGACCTGATCAGCATTTGGGGGGAGTCTGCCATGCAGTCCCAGCTGCACTCTAGCTGAAAGAACTTTGATACCTACAGCCAGATTTCTTGTGCCATGGGGGAGAAGGGCTAGGAGCAGGACATGCTGCAGTACCAAGGTAAAATCAGGGCGCTGCGGCAGAGTTACTACAAGGCCAGGGAGGCAAACCCTCGCTCTGGTGCGGAGCCAATGAGCTGCCGCATCTACAAAGAGCTGGAATCCATCCTCAGCGGCGACCCCACATCCACCCCCACCCCCACCCATAGATAACTCCGTGGCCGAGAGCCACCGGATATTGGACTGAACCCCGACAAAGAAGTCATTAACCAGGAAGTGGAGCTGGAGGATGAGCCGGGAAACAGACTGGTTGCTAAGGTTCGGAGTCAGGAGCTGACCTTGATCCCAGAAGGCTACAGCCATCCCCAGCCCTTCAGCTCAGGTGCTCAGGAACCAGGAGAGGGGAGCTCTGGTACATATTTGGAAGCTGTTGCTGCTTGTGTACTAAAGGCAGGGGGGTCCTTAGTTTGACTAAAACATACAGGTGCTTGAAGAGATAGAAACGCACAGGAGTAGCTGTGTTTGCATGCACTTTCCCGTTTGCAAGAGCATCTAGGCAATACAGCTGAGAAGCACATTAATGCATGCTGAGATTTCGCGTTTATCCTCTGCTGTCACCTCTAGGAAACTTTCTTGGTGGTACTCCCCAATTCTTTGCCTCAGATTCCTGGGCAGAGCAGCTGTGTTTCTGCCCTCATTATAGGTCACTTTTCCATACCAACTGGCAATCACTTGAGCGGGGACCAGAGCAGCACACAATTGTGCAGCATAGAGACCTAGTTTGAAGTTGCTCGGATGGAAGAGATACATCCTAGCATCCTTGCTGGCTCTAAGGAGTGAGATATCTGCTTCTATGGCCTCTGCCTGTGGAGAGTGGTGGCACAATTTGAAATTTGTTTTCCCAATGTACCTGCATTTATGCTCAACCAAACATCCACTCAAAACCTAGAGCTACTTGTATGGTCTTGCACCCCACCCAACTCACCATTCTCAGGCTAATCAAGGAGCTGTACTCTGCGCAGGGGGACAGTGAGAATGAGATGTGTTTCACAGTAATTCACGTGTACTGTTAGGGCGCTCACAATAATGGTTTTGTTCATTGTTTCTTGTTCTTACACAGATGTGACTTTTGCAGCCAAGGCTCCTGCGCCGGCGGACTGCCTGTGACAGACAAGGAAGCAACCCCAGAGCAGCAAGGAGGAAATGTTCCAGGAACTCCTCCTGTCCCCTGAGGCATCCAAAGGAGAGAAAATTAATTAATTTCTGACAATTAATGTCAGAATCTCAGAAGATGGACAGATAGGAATGGAAGGAAAACCAGGAGAGAATTTTAGATGGCCATAAGTGAATAATCAAGGCCATGGAGGAGCATACAGAGCTTCTAAAGACAATGGTGTCATTACAGACACAGTTCATGCAAGCTTGGCCCCCCCTTCAGTCACAACAGAACTTCTTCCCCTGCACTCCACCAGGTCCGCCTACACATTCCTACCAAAGTCATGGACCATCTCACTACCCCCTTCATTCCACCCCCTCAAACACCTATGAGAACGACAACTGGACTTACACGCAGCTGTCATAACTGGCACTGCCCGCACTACTTTCCCCCCCTAGCATTCGTTTGTGTTGTGTGCTGTTTTGTGTTTAATAGTAAAAGTATGCTCTCAAAACAAGACGCACTCTTTATTTACGGTTGAACATATGTGCACCTACCACCGACACATATGTACAGCTGTATAGCTGCCACAGAATGTCACAGCACACCTTCAAAAAACACCTACTGGGTTCTCATTGTGAAAATGGATCCTCAATGTCTTCCTTATGTGTTTGGCTCCCCAATGTGCCCCTCTAATACCCCAGGCATCTGGCTGCTCGTATATCAAATGCAAGGCGATCTGTCTCTGCAGTTCACCCAGAGGCAAACTTCTCGCCCTTAGCTTCACATAAATTATGAAGCACACAGCAAATGGCTATGACCACAGGAATAATGTACTAATTTAAATCAAGCCTGCCATAAAGGCATCTCCAGCTTGCCTTTAACCTGCCAAACACACATTCAACAGTCATTGGCACCTGCTCAGGCTGTTATTGAAGCTTCATGAGTCATGGCAATTAGTGGGTAGGCTGCGTCTCTGAGGATGACTATGGGCATCTCAACATCCCCTATTGGAACCTTTTCATCCGGAAAAAGTCCCTGCTTGTAGGTTCCGGGCCACTGTTCCTGAAGATACAAGCATCAGGCACCTTTCCTGACCAATCTGCATTGATGTCAGTGAAACACTCATGGTGATCCACAAGTGCCTGGAGTACCACAGAGAAGTACCCCTTCCTATTGATGTACTCCATCGCAAGATGGTCTGGTGCCAAAATTGGGATATGTGCGCCATCTATTGCCCTGCCACAGTTAGAGAATCTTATAGCTGCGAAGCCGTACACTATTTCATGCACATTACCCAAAATCAGTCCTTCACAGCAAAATGCGATTAATGGCCCTGCACATTTGCGATAACACAGCTCCAGTGGTGGACTTGCTGACTCCAAACTGATTAGTGATTGACCGATACAGTCTAGAGTTGCCAGCTTCCACACAGCGATTGCCACCACGTGAATCTCCACCGAGAGGGCAGCGCTCATTCTGGTGGCCTTGCGCCGCAGGGCAGGGGCCAGCTCCACACACAGTTCCATGAAGGTGGCTTTGCCCATTCTAAAGTTCTGTAGCCACTGCTACAGACCTGTCATCCCAGACCTGCAGAATGATGCACTCCCACCATCCAGTGCTTGTCTCACATGCCCAGAAATGTTGGTTCACCATGTGCAGATGCTCTGTGAATGACAACAGTATTTTGTGGTGCTGTTTGTCTGCATGTCACTCAGCAGGTCAGGCTTGCTGGATTCCTATTCTGATTCAGAGCTCATGAGGTACTGTGCGACTAGCCGTGATATATTCAGAATGCTGAAAGCAACAATGGAGAGTAGTGTGGGACCCATCTTTTCAGATCGAGATGGAGGGCGCACAGTAAACAGTGAGGAGCTGTTAAAAAATGGTGTGAGTCGCTGCCAGCAATGCAATCAATGATGACACGGAAACGCAATGCCCCATGGAACATTGAGCCAGCACCCATGCTGCTCTGCGCTCTTCTCCCCCATCCCAGAATTCCTAGTGACAGAAGCTGCCAAGTTGCACGGTGGGATAGCTCCCCATGATGCACTGCCATCATTGTCGATGTTACAGCACCAAGTGTGGATGTGTTTTTACAACAAAATGAGTGCTGTGTGGATGGGCACGAGTGCTGTAATTATAATGCTTTTTTATCACTGAAAAAACAACCATTGACAAAACCTTCTAGTGTAGACAAGACCTTAGTTTGAGAGCTCCATTGGATATCAAGAGCAGGGCTGGCTCAAAGTAAGAAGGGTCTTTCTCAGCTAACCACTGCCCAAGCCATGAGAAAGGAAGGAAGGTATGGCTAAGGCACTGGAATGGGTTCTCACTGGGATAAATAAACTAATATTTGTGATGCACTCAGTTGCTGCAGTGATCAGTGACACAGAAAAGCCTATTAATAAAACTTACTGGTGCCTCTACACTCTCTCTTCCTCCTTATATCTTGTATACTTTTTATCTCTTCTTTTTTCCTCTTTGTTTATTCTCTGTCCTTCTTTTAGTTTGTTCCTCCTTTTCTTTGCTCCAGAGTTCTCCACCTCCTATCTCCTCCTCATTTTCATCCACTCTTGCTTTCTCATTCACACTGTTACTTCCATCCACAGCCTCATAAAACAGGTTCCCTTCTGCCTCCTTTGGGCCCGTCCACCATTCAGTTGCTGCCTGTGTATGTGGGGTGTGTGATTGAGCTGTCAGTAGGTGTTGCAAATGATTTTCCTAATAAGTTTATTAAGGTTTACTACTGCTCAATTTCTATATTGCACCCAAAGTGCAAATATAAGCATATACGGTATATCTTTATTCTATACCCTAGCAACGATACAAATATAAGCTTTGGCCAAAATACAACAGACGCCTTCCCATCCTGACATGATGCTCTGACAAAGAACCCCTGGAAAACGTTGCTTTTTCATGCAGCATAAGATGTCACCGCACATTATCGGACCTTAGCAAAATCTAGATGAGGGAATTTAGGGCTGAACCTTGCTGTCTTTAAGATTTTCGCTTTATTTTACTTTGCCATGTATTTTCCCACATAGTGGACTAAGCATTTCTAACCAATTATTTACTGCAGCTGGTGCCCAAGTAGTGTGACGGGGTCAGGCCGGACGGCTATGAAAAAGTACTAGAAGGCATGTATATTAGCCCCAGGCTCAAAAAAGCCCTATTCCCTGGGTAATTCAGCTGGGGCTGATTAGGCAATTAGGCCACCTGGGGCTGCTTAACTAATTAGACCACCTGGGGCAGTTTAGGCAATTAGGACACCTGGGGCCAATTAAGGAGCCCCGCCCCAAACACTTAAAAGCCTGCAGGGGCAGGTAGGGTTGTGGAGTTTGCAGTGAGGAGGTGTGGAGTTGAGAGTTTACAGGTTACAGTTTTGGAGTTGAGAGTTTGGAGTTTGCAGTTTAAAAGCCTGCAGCTTGGTGCTGGCAGCCTGGAGCTAGGAGACTGCAGCCTGGCAGCCTGCAGTCTGCAGAAGCTTGGGAGCTGCCACAGTTCCTGCCACAGCACTGGAGGCAGGCCACCAGCTGGGGTAGCAGGAAGTGGTCCACAGACTACCCCAAGGGAAGGTAGCAGTACTCAGGGGCAGAGCGGGCCCCATCCCCTCCCTAAACCTTCCCCCAGCTGCCCCACTGGCCGGGCCGGAAGAGCGCAAGACCCATGAGGGCGGAGTACATCTGTTCCTCCCCCCCTCCCCCCCCACTCTGTTACACTGGTGTCCGAAGTGGGATTGGCGTGCGCAGCAGTTAAAAGGGGGGAAAGGCGAAGCAAGAAGGGAGGGGGCCTTCCCTTTTCTCCACCAAAATGGAGGATGTGGTAAAGGCTCTCGTACAGGCCACAGCAGCCCAGCAGGAGGCCACCAGGGTCCAGATAGCAACCCAGCAGGAGGCAATAAAGCTCCAACAAGAAACTAATCAGTTGTTGGTTAGCCAAGCCAACCAGGACCGTGCCTTTCCCCCAGCTGCCCCACCGGCCGGGCCGGAAGAGCGCAAGACCCACGAGGGCGGAGTACATCTGTTCCTCCCCCCCCCACTCTGTTACAGTAGCCATGTTTTCTTTATTTCCCAAACCTTAAATAAGATGCCACTAGTATTCCAAAGGGATATTCCAAGTTGAACACAAACAATCGTTCTTTCTTGTGAGTGCATTCTTTTTGGTCACATGCTTTGAACCCCTTGCTCATGCTAATATTCAAATGCAGTTTAAAACCATAATTCTCCCAGGGCTAATGTGATCTATATTAGACTTAAAACTTGCAGAACCGGCTGAGTCATACTGAGTCTGAAGCCATGTGGATCTGACTCAACATGTGGGGTTTACTGAAGTTCCCGTGCAGACAAGGATATTCCCTGAGGAGTAGGTGGGATATCCTGGTGCGGGTGTTCCTTGATGTTCAAATGCATTCAACAGTCAATTTCATCAGCCGCCTGGTCTGAGGCTCCTTTAGAGTATAAGCAGTTTAAAAGAAATGGGACAAAACCTGGTTTAGTAAAGCTGACGGGGCACTAGGAACATATGGTCACAAACAAACAAAAATCACCTGGCATTTTATTGATGTAACTCTTGCCCTTCCCTTTGAGCACAACTCCAGCAGCTACTGTCTCTTCCCATAACCCTCCACATTACATCTCAGTAAGATTGCTCAGGGAAGCATCTTGTCTCCTATTTCACTGCATAAAGCTGTATAAACAATTTTTTAAACGGTGAATAGCCAGCATTTTAGAAAGTGCAATCCACAAACTTATGGGACCCTCCCTGTATCTGTGCTCCCCTACAAGGATTGATTGAGTCCCACTCATGGAACAACAGCAGAAACCTAATAATGAAATATCTGAGGGTTTTTGGAATTTCTAGGACAACAAAGAGATGATGGTAACAGCAGTTCCTACTTGCAGTAGGTCAGGGCTGACCAGGGGGGCGGGAGAAAGGGCAATTGTACTTGGGCCCCAAGCGCAGGGTCCCCCCTCCCATAATCTGTAACATATGTGTTAATAAAGTGGGGAGAGGACAGTGAACGTGATTCACCAGGACCCCAAATATCTCTAGATGGGCCTGAGCAGGTAAGATAACAGAAACTGGGCAGGTACTGAGGATTTATAGGTCAGCAAACATTTTCATAGCGTGGAATGCATTTTCATAGGCTGTCTCATAGTTGCTTCTCCACAATGAGTACATGTTCCTTCTAATGATTTATAATTCCCCTGTATCCCACTCAAAAGCAATGCAAGAATCTGACTCCTGTTAACTTGTAGATGGAAGAGGAGCATTCGTGTGTAGACCCGCTCAGTCGATCCAGCAAGTGACGCAGGAAAACCACCCCGGTAAGTGATTCCCTCTGACGCAGCGCAGTGTGGACAGTGCGCGGAGGAGACACCGCAAAGTCGACGGGAGATACGAAAGTGATCTAACGTCACTTGCATATCTCCCGTCGACTGCCACCAAATCCCAAGGATATGTGTGGACCGAGCCTTTGAGTGCCTTAATGCTATGCTGCTACAACTCAGAGCCCTGACATTCAGTAGCCAGCTTCAAGCATAAAAGTCTCACCCTGGCTTCTACTAGCCTAGTTACTCCTTTCAGGGTGACCCCAACAGCCTTTCCAGTCCTGAGTCTCTCTAAATCCATCTATCCTAAGTTCTTAACTACTAGAAACTCACTCTGTTCATCACCCCCAAAACTGTGAAAATAGCTCCCCATTATCAGCTCACTTTGGATCACACACTCCACACAGTTTGCACACCAGAGACCTGCTTGGGGTAAAAATAAATGTTTATTCACTAGAAAAATCACAGATTCAACGTTGAAATAGTAAGGAAAAACAAACACATACATGTTACACAGAAAATAAAAATAAAGGCTTCACGCCTCGGTATTAGACAATTTCCCTTTTCTAATACAAGTTAGCTATTTGAACAGTTTCCTCTGAACAGGTTCCCAACATACTCTGCCTGGATGCTGGCTCTCAGTTTCTGGATAAAAAAACTTCAACCATAAACCTGCTTTTAAAAGGCTTTTCCCCCGCCCCTTTTTTTCTTTCTCCCGGCTTGATGACTCATGGTTATTCAGTGTAGAGGAAACCCCCTCCTTCCTTAGTTTTCCAAAGACTGGCATTTTATTCAGTTTCATTGTCTTTCTATCAACTTTAATGGGCCGCAGTTGTCGTTTCCTGGTTGGACAATGGATGCGTATTGAAGTTGATTTTGTGTGAACTAGCCTGGGAAGTGCCCCTCCCTGCCTGATTGCTTCACCACCCTGTTATGAGGTGATACTGTAGTTGCATCACAGTTACAATTTTCTATGCCTATATACATGCATACAACCATAACCCGAACCTGTGTTTATATATCTCCTAATGACCGTTACATTCAGAATAATACATGTTTTCACAGAAGACTTTATATGACATATATTTTATACCCAATAACATTATATACCACCAGTTGATTTAATTGCTCATTCGTTGGAGATCAGATGTCCTGTTCTTTTTTTGGGGTGTCTGGGACCTGATAGTCACAGTCATAGAGTAAAACGTTTAATAGCTGCATTGTTTTCTCTTACGATTACATTAGAGGTGTTTCTTCACCTCTTATACACATACCCACACGCAGGTATGGTCCTACAGAAAATACATAAACTCTCTAGCATGTCTAGGAATTAATTATATACATTCTGGAAGGGTTGAATATTAGTATTTGCTGCTAATGAAAGGTAATGTAAAGAAACAGCAACCAAGCAGAGGAAGGAGAAGACTGTCCTGCAAGTTTGCCATTGGTATTGTAATTATTAATCCAGGATGACAGTCCTTTCTCAGGAAATATCTCCACTGAGGATGAGAGTTCTGCCTGAATACCGGCTACAGGAGTTGGCCCTACAGTTCCACTTATCAATTGTACAGTTCTAAAAATGTGATCAAATTTAATTGAATAATATACAGTTTTGGTTTGGTAGGGAGGAAACTCTTGGAGAGCCTGATCCTGCGTGGTGCTATGTATCAAGATCAGATATATAAACAGGAAAAAATAAATTGGGAGCTAAGTTATTCTACTCAATAGTACTTGCTATTAATACAGAAATCCAGCAGAATTATATTCTTGGCAACGAAAAATGCTCTAAGGGTGAATTCATTTATTGGCATCAAAATAAAAAAATCGACAAAAATGGATATATGGATAAATCCACATCACGCTGACCTGGCTAATTAGCTACTTCTTCACAAAGCTATTTCCCTAAGTCACAATCTTATGTCATGTGTATCAGTAAACACTGGGCTCACTGCATCACTAGCATCAAACCTGATGTTTGTTCAAGGGCAAAGAAATCCAGATTACAATGTGTTGCTGAATCCAACAAAATTTAAATCCACAGATGATTTAATTTTTTGATACAAATTGATTATGCGCACAGGCTTCAGACATTGATTTTGATTTGTATTAACAATGTATGCTGTTTGAGTGACATGCTACTGTATGTTCTCTCATAACAGGAAATGTAGCAGGTATGTATTTGTTCTTATTAAATTAATAAAAAGTGGTATTTTAAAAATATCAAAACATGGTTTAGTCTCATTTACTTGGTCTTGTTATGTCATTGTTATTTATGGTAGCACCCAGTATGTGCTACATGCTTTCCAGGTCCCTGCTCCAAGGAGCTCACAATCTGTGGACAAACCAGGAGAGAAAGATTAGGGAAAATGGAATGAAAAGAACAGAAAATAAAACATAATGTATATGCAATTCAGTCTGATTCAGTGTAAGCAGCATATCAGATTGATCTTTAAAAGTGACGTAAGTGCCGAGAACACAGGGGCATTGCAGATTAGCCTCTGGCACAGGGGAGCACATGGAAGATGGCATTGACAAATAAATGAACAAGTCTGGGAGCATTAGCAGAACAGAGGGAATGGGTGCAACATGAAGCTTGACAAACTTGGATAAGTAGGGAGGGACAGAATTATATAGAGCTTTGAATGTGGTGACCAGAATCTAAATTTTATACGATAGCAGATGAGAAGCCAGTGAAGAGATTTAAAGGAGGGGGTGACATAATCAAATTGACAGGCAAGGAAGATGAATGTGGCAGCTGTATTTTGCATGGACTGAATCGGGGCAAGTGGTGTCTGGGAGGCCAGAGGAAGGATGCTGAAGTAGTTAAGGCAGGCTATGATGATGGCCTGAGTGAGAGATTTTACTGTGAGAATAGAAATAAATAAGCATTGTATAAAAGAATGAGCAAGAAGAAGTGGCAAGATTTGGATATGCCCTAGATGTGTGGGGCAAGGGACAGGAAGAATTAAAAAATAATATCAGGTTAATATATTAAGACAAGTTATAAATAATAATAGTAATTGAGCTAAAAAACCCATAACTAGAGAGGACTTGCTCCTGCTCCCATTGAAGTCAATGGCAAATCTGTATTGACGTCAGTGAATGATTTGCTTGAATGAGGACTACAGGATTTGGCCCAATATTAGGGCTGATCAGAATTTTTGAATGAAATATTTTCCTGCAGGAAAATGGGATTATGTTGAAATCAAAGTTTTCCAGTGGAGGTAGCTTTTGGCAAAATTTCCTGTTAGGAAACTTAGAATGTTACATTTTGGGTTGATCCAAACTGAAACATTTTATTTTGAATCGTTTATTGCTCCATTCCCTTCAGCCACTGCAGTGCCTTATAGGAGATGTAGTTTTATGTCCCTTCTCTCTCCATTCTCTCCTATGGGCTGTGTTCTCCAGCCAGACTCTATCTCCCATGAAGCACTATGGTCTCTCTTTGTAGCTGAATCACTTGGTGCCTCATGGGAGTTGTAGTTTCCCAGCACTCTATGTAACAGAGCGAAGAAGAGAAGTCAGAGCTGTAGGATCCACTGCCACATAGATCCTCATTTTCTTCTAATTGAAGAGGCTGTGCATTAGAGTATGCGGTAATACAACCTCAAATTTGCAATAATGGCTGCATTAGTCACACAACTTATCTGTGACCTACGGAGAAGATACATTCCCTTCCTATATTCTTCCATCTCCACTGAGATGCTCAATGCACAGCCAATATTCAAGATGTGTATTAGATAATTTGGGATTGTTTAAGTATGCAGCCACAGTTGTTTTACATTAGCTAGTACAAAAGTTACTACAGTCATACTTTCTCATGGTTCAGGCATAAACTGATCGTGGTCGGCCTGGGAAAGCATTCCATCCCACCCCATGCTACAGTATTGCACAGGTAGTACATTAACTTTTCTGCAGAGAATCAGCCTGCTGCATATTTTACACAATTGCCCCATGTTCTGGTATCCCTACTGACAAATTTTTACCTCCTGCCTGTGGGCTGGTTTTATATACAGCTTCACTGTTTCTACAGCCTTTTGTACGCTGGTTGTAAAGTCACATCAGTAAGTGCAAATAGACTTCTAGGTAAAGACAATAAAGTTAATGGGACGGTAAAGCAGGGCCCGTTTTGCTCAAAGCAGTGGCTTGGACTAGAAAATAACCTAAGAGATTGCTTTCAGCTCTATCAATGAAAAAAATTTAAACCCAGCTCATAAAATCTTTCCATTTTATTGTGCTTAATTCTTTAAGAGACAAAAATGGGTGAGATGAGTTTTGGGTGAAGGTGTGGATCCATTCCTATTAGAACCAGTTTACTCGTCCATCGTTGTTACCTATTGAGAACGTAGGAATGCAGACAGAAACTAGGAAAAATGTTGAGATAATCCAGAACTAGAACTAAAACAAAACTAGCAGAGAAACCCGTACAAAAACCACACCAAACAAAAGGCTGTCAAACTGGCTTTGTCTGCGCTGACATAATGAAGAGAGAGTTTTGATTTCTAATCCCAGTTTCTCACTCTCAGTTTTGGAAGTGCTGTGGAAGCTGTACTGCTGTGGTTGGCTGAATGGTTGATGTTACATGAGAATGGATTATGGTATTAAGGAAGTAACATCCTATTGTGTTTGCAATACAGACCACAAGAGCTTGAACCTGACTGGTATCTGTGAATTTGAGGCCACAAAATTTGCTGCAGAATCTACCCCCACATTGTAAAACTGTGCTCCAGAATCTAAACTTTTTTAGCCTTTGTGGTTCTGAAGATAGTCATGAAAATATGAACTGAATATAAATCAATGCAGTGTTTTCTTCCTCGACCTTCAGCCAGCTAAACAATAGCTAAGAGAGGTGCAATCTGCTCCATTCATCTCAATGGGTTGGTATGCTGGAAATAAAAAATGACAATTTAAACATCAAAAACAATGAGAGTCCTGTAGCACCTTAAAGACTAACAAATTTCTGCAGGCATAAGCTTTTGTGGGCTGCAACCCACTTCGTCAGATGCATGAAGTGGAAATCACAAGTAGGTAAATAAATATATACATCCAAGGGTAAGACACTAACAATGGGGAGGGCAAATGCTAACAAAGTCAATTCAGTTAGGGTAGATGAGGCCTATTCAGAACCGTTGATTAGAAGTGCACACTTGGCTCCTTGTGTTAGTGGCGCATGTCTTCACCAGGAGCACTTGTATCGATTGTATTGTCAGTGTGGAGCATTGTGGGATGGCTCCTGAAAGCCAGTGACAGTTGACGTAAGCAACTCGGTGTCACTGTGTTGACCTAATTACATTGACTGTGCCTTTATGCCACTCAGGGAAGTGGTGTTACTAAGATCTGCTCTACACGAGACTGTTTTGTCAACCAAAATCAGATTTTTTCGACAAAAACAGCACTGGTGTACACACTTCAATCACCCGCCGCCAATAAAACTGCCTTGTTTTTTCAACAAAATAAAATCACCTTGATGAGAGGTGTAGGGCCTATGTTGGCTTAGTTAGAGTGATGCAGTGTCAATGTAGACACTGCATCCCTTTGACAGGGTGCTGGGAAGCAACTCCTTAGCCAGCTCTGTCACGCCAGTCCCAATTAAGTGAGATAAATTGGAGCTGGCTAGAGACACCTCTACCTGATTGGTGAATGGGAAGCAGCTGTCAGCCTAATTAGCCAGGCCAAGGCAAAGGAAATAAGAGGGGAAGCCAGAAGGTGGAAAGTGAGCAGAGGCTCTTCCTGCCTGGTGGCAGAAACTGATAAATCCCTGATGCTGCTAGCCCAAGCCATGTATCATAAGAGATAGTGAAACAGCATGCTGTAAATAAATCGCACTGGTCATTGCTGGAGGATCTCTGAGTGTTTTGTGAGCCAGGAAGAGGCAGGGCAGAGGAGCCCCTGATGGTACACTGCTACAGTCTCCCTTACATCAGCTGTGGGGCTGTCCTTCTTGTCAATTTCACTGCTCCACTGGAGCCCCCCTTAGAGCTGAACAGCTGGTCTCCCTCTCCTGGCTGTGAGCTGGGCGAGAACCCTGGGTGCTTATCCACCCGCTCTTGGCAGGGAGCCAGGGCATCCTTGTCAATTTCATGGCTGAGCCGCACACGCTGCCAAAAACTGATTTGCATGCCACCGAAACAGCTGATTCGCGCTGCAACTCTCATTGCCAAACAGCTGATCCATGCAGTGCTGTGCAAATCAGCTGTTCAGTTGTGCGCAGTGCTGCTGCGAATCAGCTGATCAGTGTGGCCAGCTCACACTGTGGCCCAGCCCTATGCTCTGCCTCTTCCCACCCCACCTCTTCCCCCAAAGCTCTGCTCACCCGCCAGCACCCACCAGGAAAACTCAGAGTTGCTGACAATGACTCCACCAACTGAAGGAGGGTAGTGTGGACATCAGCCACTGCAGTAATTATTGAAGTGACTGTAAGTCGACCTATGTTAGGTTGACTTATTTTTCTCGTGTAGACAAGGCCTAAATAGTCATAGAGAGGCACTTATGTTGGCGGGAGACTTTTTCATAGCTAGGTCAATGCAATGCAGCTTACATCAACCTAACCCTATAGTGTACACCAGGCCTCAACTTCCAGTTTCATATCTGACAACTTCCACTATTCTGTTATGCAATGTAAATCCATATAAAAATCTAAGATATATTGAAAACTGAAACTGGGGGAACACCACGCTCTAGATTGAATTTAATATCAAAATAAACAATTCTGGCCTACCATATTAATGTATTGGGCCACTGTATAATTCAGTAGCAGCCTCTATTTTCCAATTTAAATAAATCTGCTGTAAAATTAGGACATTAAAGGTGTTTTAGCGAATGGAAATCTGGATTGGGATTCAAGGGATCTGGATTCAATTCCTTGTTCAGCCACAGACTTCCTTTGGGATTTTGGGCAAGCCACTTAATCCACTTTTTGCCTCAATTCCCCATTTGTAAAATGGGGAGTATAATTCATTACATCACAGGGATATTATGAGGAGAAAATCTATTAATGGCTGAGAGACATTCAGATATCATGATAATGGGGTCATATAAGTAGGGCCCTACCTAATTCACAGTCCATTCTAGTCAATTTCACAGCCATAGGTTTGAAAATTGGTCAATTTCATGATTTCAGAGGTTTTCATCTGAAATTTCATGGTGTTGTAACAGTGGGTGTCCCGACCCAAAACGTGGTTGCAAACCACGTGTAGGGGGGTGGTAGGATTGCCGCCCTCACTTTAGTGCTGCCTTCAGAGCTGGGCTCAGAGCTTCTAGCAGAAGTGGGAGGTACTGGAGATGGGTCATCTCCCCAGTGCTGCTGGAAGCGCCCTAGCCTGGCTGGGACTAACAGCTAGAGGCTCCCAGATGGGACTCTCCCAGCAACACAGGGGAGATCAGATTTCATGGGGAAGGACCAATTTCACGGTATGTGACGCATTTTTCATGGCCATGAAATTGGGATAAGTAGCAAGATTGATAGAATTAGCAGCATGCCACAGAGATTTTCCGTTGACTTTACAGAGCCATGCTCAGGAGTGGGATTAAAATGTGTGTGATCCAAAAGATATGTGCAAGACTCCAAAACACAAGACTTATGGTTGATGAGGTCAACAACAAATGAAGAATACAGCAAAAGTTGCATGAAAACATGGCCCAGGTTACCAGACATACTAAGATTATTGCCACATTGCGCAGGAGGACTTCCAGCATTGAAATCAGAGTAAAAGACTATCACAATTATAATCAACCTTTGTTCTAACATCAGATGTTGCTCAGTTTCAATCACTGAATTAACTATGAGTTTTTGTACTTGCTTATAAAGTCCACAAGGTCACTCATGCATGCATTGTCACTGATTTCCTTTCCCCTGCTCTTTGGGAGCATCATGTGGCATGCATCTGATGTGCCATTCAGAGTGGAGACTGGAAGCCTTGTCAGCAAATATCATGTCAATAGTGTGTGGGCAGGTCCTTTCTTTACTACATCCTTTCTGAGAGACACAGTGAGGAATTACAGCGATGAGAGCCTTAGAAATGTACTTGTAAGAAAAGCATAGATATTCCACTGCCTATGCCACTTTCTCTTTTTTGTAGAACTGGGAAAGAAAAGGAAAGTTATAGAGAAATAATGATACCTGACACAATGCAATGTTCCAGTGATGACTTAGAGGGGAAACCAAATCAGAATAATCATTTCCATACTCAGCCTTGGCCAATAAAGAACAATAAGGGTAAGAGTAAAAAAAACCAAAGCAGAACAGTGCAAGTTGAAGCCTGGGGATTTGGGAAGAGACGGGAAGGGAGGGAAAGCTTGAGTGGGGCACAAGTTGCTGGAATCAGGGAAATCAGGGCTTATGTTGATTCGTCTGCTGGTCCCATTGCTGTATTAGAGAAAAGGGGTCTCTCGCAGAGATCTGTCTCATCCTTCTGGAAGTCTGCGGTGGGACACAGGGCCAGCCTGTGTGTAGCAGAGCTTGCATAAGGTGAAGGGCCTCAACTGGTGGCAAGCTTTGTTGTACTTAAGGCCAGCTCTGATAGAAGCAGTGTAAACAAGGAAAAGAAGTCAATATCAAGCATTATGATTAAAAGCAAAGCAATCGTCTTAGTAATGAGAATTAAATGAACTAAATATCCTTGACCCAGCAACCCCCTCATAATAGACTCTTGTTATCATAATCTGTACACCTGGGGGACCTTCATCGGTTTTAAGAAAAACTACATTAAAAATATTTGGAGCACACAACTCAGAATGATGGGAAGATGGAGCCTGAAGCATCAGGGAGAGTAAAATGAGAAGTAACTCTAGTATAGAAACTACTTTATAGTTTATTCAGATTACAGGGATGTGCCTGAACCATTATAATTTGGGACAGTCATACACTAATAATTAGATATTTTAACGTTTTTGATCCTGTGATGAAGCAGAAAAGTTGCCTGCCCACACGACAAGGGTTGAGGACAGCCTTTGGGCCCAGCTAGCCCTGCCCTGTTATACCTGCAGCCAGTACCAGGCCTGGAGGGGAGAGAAAAAGGGAGAACCTGGCCCAGTTCACATTCAGTTGTATACGTTTACTAGTGTTTAGGCACCAGATCTCATTACAGGTAGGGGCCTTCCTACTCCTGCTGTTGGACTGCAATCAGAACTCACAGTACGGAGACAGGAGTCCATCTGTGCAGTCGGGCAGATGCCTAAGCTGCTAAAATCTACAGGGCAGAATGTTTGACTCATGGCACAAAGCCATGTACAGACTAGAAATCAGATGCTTGTGCTGTGTCACAGCATATGATTCTTTGCTAAAATGAGGGACACCAATGTATTTTTTTTTAATGGGACACGGGACCAAATCAAGGACATTCTCCTTTTCCACTGGAAACATGACACTCGCAGAAAAAATACAAGCCCCTAGAAATGACAACTTAAGACTTTATTTCAGACAGGAGCTTCCATCGGCGAAGATTTTCAGCGGGAGCTTTCCTTGATGTGAAAGGTAAGTATCGTGTTGCCATACACTGGAAATAAGCAGGCTGGACGTGGCCAATATGGAGGTGGAGAATTTCCAGGACAACCCTTGCACAGCTTGCTGTGAAGGGTAGTTTTGGTGAGCCGGTAGATGAGACTCTTCCCACAGAATCAAAACCTTCACTAATGTCCCATCTACCCAGAGTGAGCAGGGGTTGGAGGAGGTTCCCAGGCAGGGCCCACATCGCCCCCTAGGCTGGGCCCAGTCTGGGAATTCTCCCCGCATGGGTCGCTGGGCTGAGCCGGCGGAACCCTTGGCACGTTCAAACCTCCCGCCCCGACGGCACCAACGGCCGCACAACGGACTCTGCGCGAACGACACGCGCCTCTGCCAAAGACGGTGGGAGCGTAAAAGGCGACCACGTGTCGCGCAAGCGGCAGATGAATGGGAGCGTTTGCGGATCGCCCCATCATCCAATCAGGAGGCCGTTGTCATGGGTCTGTAGGTTTCGGGGCGGGAGAGGGCGGTGTGGCCAAGCGCAGCCCAATGGGGGATGAGCATGGTTTTGATTGAAGGGCAGCCTAGCCAATGGCGAGGTACTGGGGTCGGTAGGCGTTACGGCTGCTGGGCGGGTGACGGCTCGCAGCCGGGCGTTAGTCTGCTCTCGGCCGCCGCCCCCGCAGCATGGAGGTCCCCGGAACTGCCTCGCTCTACTGGGTGGGGGTGCTGAGCGCCCTGTACCTCGCGGCGCGGGCGGCCTACCGCCTGCTGGCCGGGCTCCGCGTCTGGGCGCTGGGCAGCCCGCTGAGGCTGGGCCCGGGGCTGGGCGCGTGGGCAGGTGAGTCCGCTCCCCCGGGACTGCCCCTCCGCCCCTAGGCGGCCCGGCGCCCCCTGCAGCCAGGGGTCTCCCCTTCCCTTCAGTGGGACCCTCCCCGCCGGGACCTCCCCCGGCTGGCACTGCCTCAGGCCGCCGCCTCCTGCACCCCTCCCGCTGGGTCCCCTCCTTGCCTGGTCCCGGCTTGGGTCCCTGCCCGCGGGGCGGTGTGGGTCGAGGAACGGAAGCTACGCCTTGCCCTGCAAGGGGCCGGCCTGACCTCCCCTTTCTGGCTCGCCCCTACTTCTGGGCGTGCCTCTCTGGTCCGTCTCCCCCCCCACCCGAGTGGAGGGAGACGCGTGTTTCCCAGCCGCTAACGGGGAGCTGCTGCTACAGGAATATGTCAGTGGGGGATGGGGCTAAGCCCCGTGAAAGTGATCCCGCCAAACTTCTCACCAATGAGCTGCTTACTTGCATCCAGAACTACATAAAAGTTGTAGTGTAGCTTATCTCTTTCTCCCCCAATACCCCGGATGTGTTATATTAGTTTAAAGAAAACAATGGAAATCATTGGAAATTTCAATGGAAATTAAATTCTGATAAAGTCTTAAAAGCTGGTGTCTAGTGGAATCTGGAACGTGTGCTTCAGGGATAATCTCAGCCCCCTCAAATACAGCCTATTCTGCCTCAGTCTCTCAGCCATGTGAGCCTACCAAATCCCAAATTTGGGATAAGAGCCTAGATTGAAAGTCCTAAAGGAAAAATAATAGTAAAATACGTGAAGGGAAGTGGTATCTGGAGAAAGTTTAAACATTTTCTGTAACACAGTTGATAGTTCTCTGTGCTGACTGTCATAAGCACATTATGGTAATGTGGACTAGTGGACTAAATGCAAGTTTGGGAGCCAAGGGGTTTTTGTTCTGATTGTGATGCTGTGACCAGTTTGATCAGTGGATCTGATAACTCACTCAATTCCTGTCACTCTGGGTTAAACAAACAGATAATCCCTGCATTCTGGAAGTTCTGAAGAAAAAAATGTTAATAAATGTGACCCGTGGGCTTGCCAAACTGCCAGTGAAGTTGGCACCAGTTGGAACTTTTCATTATTTAATTTGTTTTTGTAATTTCTCTGTGCCCTCTCTCCCCCTGCCCCCGCAGTTTGCAGCTTGCCTGACAATTTGTGTTTTATTATAATAGTAGTGTTTTGGTAGGATTTATTTTTTTTAAAATAGCTACTAGACCTACATTTCTTTAGTTGATGATTCTTGATGCTAGGAAGGAATGCTAATAGAGTTTGTGGGATTTAAGGTTCTAAGAGAAAGCAACCAGGTCTATAAGTAGTAAGGCTATTTGGACCAAAATGCTGGACAGCAGGAAAAACATGATTGATTTAAATTCTCTTTAAAAGAGAAGTTACATCTCTCATGACTCGTATTGCTCAAGAGTTGAACCAGATGACTTTCAATGCTTGCAGTATCCATCATGTTTTCACAAGTCTGAGTTTTTGAGAAAGATGGAGGTGAGAGACATTATGTACTTTTTTGCATGTAACTTTTTCATTCTGAACTTTGTAGCTTTCTTTAAATACAAACTGCTTGTAATGACTTGGAGTTTACTTGCTTGGATTCTGAATCTTTCTATTATCATAACATTGCTGAAATTGTATACTAATAATATAGGGCATTGTGGACAAACAAGAGGAGTCAAACCTAAGGAAGTGACAGGAATTGGAGTTCTTGAAGTTCAGCTGAATACACACTTAACTTGACATCCTTATTCTTCTCCCTTTCTGTTCAGCTCTCTTAACACTTACATTTTCATCAGGAGATTGTGATTTTTTTTTTCTTTTTTGCCCTGATGGCTTGCTCTCCTTCTCTTAGATTAAATCATCTTTCTTTTTACCAGTTTGCAAAAGATTCATTTTTGTGGTGCTTTCTACTAGTGATTCCAGCACAGCTGTTTACCAGTAGGCCCTAATACAAAAGTGTAGTTTCAAAGATTAGCTTACCTTGGGTAATGTGGATTTAATACGTTTCTTTGAGTTCAGTGAACAGTAAAAGTGCAATACATCTCTAATATAGAGTACTCATATCTAGGTTTCCCTAAGAATTGTATAAGAGGAAACTTACCAGGTTGATTGCATATTATCGATCTTGCTGTTAGCAGCAGCTATATTACTCATTTCTGGAAGTGCCTATAATAAGTGCTTTCTGGAAAAGAATACATGGGGCTAGATCCACAAATGTACTTGGGCATGCAGTGCATAGTGTTTTGGTGCCTAACTTGGACACTTTGCCACCCAGTGGAATCCACAGCTCTGAGTTAGGTGCTTAGGATCTCTATACAATGCTTAGGGAGAATAAGGTGCCTAAGAATGGGATCCACAAAAGCCAGCATGCTACATTGAGTAGGGAGTCACCCAATCTAGTCAATTAGCAAGATGGAGAAGAGGGATTTAGGCACCTTCTCTGGTCAGGATTCACATCTGTGAACCCTCTCTTGGAGTTAGGTACCTGATCCCTTTAAATATTCATGGGGCCAAAGAGGGAGTGAGTTTATAGCCCAGTAGTTAGGGCACTCAAATGAGAGGTAGAAGATCCAAGTTCCAGTCCCCTGCTCAAGTGCATATTTAGTTGTTTATACACAGTGGAACAGTTTCAGTGGGGGGGGGAGGAGGAGGAGAGAGAGATTCATTCATTCCTGGGACTGGGGCAGACCCAAGTTCAAGTCCCTTGTCCACATGAGGCAGAGGGGGAAATTGAACTTGGGTCTCTTCCTTCTGGTTTAACCACTGGGCTAAAAGCTATAAAGGGGGCACCTCCTCATCCTCCAGCTGTTATGTTAGCTTCAATGTTTTCTGAAAATGCTGACCAGACCAGGCCCTGCAGTGAGACAGATGGGGAATGCCTACTTACAGGATCCTGCCTGGGCTGTCGGCTTGGTGCTTAGGTGGCTGTGCATGTAGTCACTGGCAGTTAGGCACCTATATCCTTTTTTGTAGATCTAGCCCATGATCCCTGCTCCAACTCAGATTCTCCAACTAAAATTACAACTATGGTTAAAGTCATGCTGGGATTTCTTCATAATTCACTTTCATGTACTCTTAACTTTCTGAAAATTTCTCCCTTTCTGGGCTAATAATTTCTATTTTTCATTGCAGCCAGAAATCCCACTTATGTTTTTACAGTGCCTAGCACTTCATGGGCATTACTAAAAACTGCTTGACAAAAGTAGAGGCAAAATGTTTTTGTTGAATTCCTGTCCAGAATTCTCATTCAGGACTTGCCTTGTTTGAGTACCATGTTCTCAAAGTACATTTTCTAACTGATTCACACAGTCAGGTAGAGATGCCTATAGCTGACATTGACTCATCAGTAAAACTGCAATCTTGATGCATGTATGTTGCAATATTGTCTGCCTGCCAACTGTCAAGTAGTGACAAACCGTGCTTAGGAGATATTATACAGACAAACAAAAGATAATGCATGTGGGCATTAAACTCTGATTGCACAGAACTAAGTATGATTAGATTATAGACTCATTGTGACAAGACTTGTTTTGTCAGTTACATTTTAACTTTTGATGAAGTTTGAGAAATGAAATTACTAACGTTATGAAAAATATTAATGTTGCTAGTCTGCATAACATAGCTACCACTTCATTGACATTTAGTATTTTCCAGGTAATGCTCTTTATAATGGTACATAACATTGTCATGTTAAAAATACACTAGCATTGCCACAACACCAGTATTTTGTTTCATTATGTCTGTAGGACATCAAGAACTGAATGAAGGAGCATGATCTTTGGTTGGTTTGGAGTCTAGCTGAAATACAGTTTTTGGTGAGGGAAGCTAACACTCTTTTCTCTTTACAAGAAAAAATTGGAGTTTCCACTTTTTCCTCTTTATAAGGACAGTTCTGTTAGCTAGTATTGCCAGTTTATTTAAAAGAAACCAAATATTCTAGCCCAGCATTTCATCTCAGTTAACAATGTTAGTCTTGTTGAAGCTGTCCTCTGATTTTGAACATCACTTTTTACTCTTATTTTATGAGACTTATGTAAATATGTGTTGTTCCTTTCTTCATTAGCTCTGCAACAGCTAACTATTTCAGAGCTGTGCACATTTCTGTTGGCCTTCTCATGATCACTGCTGTACAAACTAAGTAGTGAACAAAACTGCTTGTTTTGGCTTTTGATGTGTTAAAAAACACTGTGTACTTCAGACTATGCTAAATGGATGAAGATAAAATAATCAGGCCAATAAACTTCATGTTCAGTGTTAGAGAGAGAAAAATAGTGGAAAGTCCTTTTTATAAAAGTCCCTTCAACTACTGCTTTATATAGTTTCCTTCTTTCCTATTTTAACATGTATTTATGATTATCTTGTGCTTTGATTGTGAGGTCTTTGAGGCAGGGACCATTTTTTGTTCTGTTTGTGCAGTGCTCAGCACAATGTCCATCATATATATTGATCTACATGTTTTTTTCTCTTTTATTGACCAAGCAAGTTGGCCATCCAAAATTACAACTACCAACAAATTTTAACTTAAAGGAAAATAAAAAAGATTACCGAAAGTTATCATTCTTATCAATAAGCAATATCTGCTTCATAGCTAATGCTGCAACTGATTTGCTATTACAAGCGTGATTTCCTCCCCCGCTTCCATAAAATCCACAAACAGAATAACGCTGATTCTGAGATTGGTTTGTTAGTTCTCATGGAGCTCTGCTCCACAAGATAATGAGGCAAGAAATTCAGTAGGATTAAAAGAAAGATTAGATCTATGAATTGGAATGTTAGTAATTACATTAGCTAAATAAACTCTTACCAGCCCCCCAGGAAAATGCCTGAGGTAGGAAAGCACTTCTGTAGACATGTAACTGCAAAGCTGTCCATTACGTGGGATTTATACATTCTTCGAATGTAATCTTTGTGTGCTATCTGACAGGATGCTGAACTAGATGGACTGATGGTGTTATCCCATGTTCCACATTTTTTTCCTTAAATGCTGTTTTAGTGAGTAATACATATTTTCTGGTTTGGGTAATTTTGTCTGTGTTTTGAAAGAATGTAAGTGTAGTTTTGAATGCCTTTTGAGTTGTTTTTAAGATGGCTGTTTTGTGAGTTAAGTTTTTAAAATTGGTCTTTCCATTATTTGTAGCCAAGTGACGTGCTGTTTCCTCACTTCATCTTGTTTCAGTAGTTTCTTCTGGCTATAGTCCAAGTGTAGTCTACCTACATAATTGTTTGTAACAAAACAAAGTGACAGGTGGAGTTCTACTTTGGGTGTAAAATTATATGGCTGTCTCAGTAGTTCATGTCATTGGGGTTCTTGAACTTAAGATTGGACAGGTTTTGCTGTAATTGCCTATGTCGGCAGGAGTTTGTGTGTGGTAGACGAATGCCATATTGGACATCATTAAATCGATAAGGGAGTTGGTGTTTTTATGGTGACGTGCAAGGGAATGCCCACTTTGACAAAATGCCTGAAAGATGAACAGGTAAATAGATTAACTAGCTCAGGGGGTGAATGGTCTTGTTCTCCTGAGGGATTTTGAATTGGCTTATTGTCTCTTTTCTTGGTAGGTAGTGTCCTGTAGAGGGTAGTCTTCACAGAAACTTGTACTTAAAACTGTTGGTGCTGTGCAGGAGACTATTATAGAAGTGTAACTTGTTTTCCATTTATTTCTTTTAAAGTGTACGATGTCAACCAGAAATCCAACCTGCTTGAAAAGTGTTATTTGGGTGGTGTCCATCAGTTGTTGCAGCCAGGAAGCCTCTTTATATAGTGGAAGTGCATAGCATCCACATTGTGATTTTCCTGTCTTATCTGCTGGTCAGAGGAATGAAATGCTTGTTTGGGGTGTTATGTATACAGGACTATGGAATAAGCAAGATATAACTGGTAAGCTGTAAAATAAAGCATATTAAATTGAGTTGGGTTTTTCCTAATTAAACTGGTTTAAAAACTCTAAAATTTGATAATGTTGCTGTCTAAATTTGTGCTTTAAAAATATTTGCTAACTGACTACAGGTATGTGCCATTTAAAGTGTCTTGCTAATACATTGGGATATATAGCAGGACAACTCCTGTTGCTCACTTACTGAATAACTTGCTTTATAAAATGCAAAAATACAGTGCCACTCAATACTGCATATAAAATTCACTCACAAAAAAGTTTGCTAATGCAGAGTTATGGTTGCCCTGTGGTATCTCATACTGTTCCAGAATGCTGAGTTCAGCAAAACTCAGATCTCTGGAAATATGGAGTTGAGGTATGTGCCCATGCAACCTTAACTTTGTTATCTGAGTGATGCTCCAACATACCCATAATACCTATACTTGGACTCTTCCTTACACTTAAGTGAACAGGAGCTGCTTACACCTCAAAGGTTAAGACACCCAAAAAGGCTAGGTATACAAACCAAAATAAAATCCGAATTGCTAACCTTGCTTAGTCAGCGCTGTCCTAATTCACCTCTTTTTGAGATTCACATTGCAAATTGAGCCTAAAATGCTACATTACTTGAGCTACCCAAGTAATTTACACTGTATTTGTTTATAAATTTGCATTTTGATTTAAATTTTAGTGGACATGTACACTTTGCTTGAAATAAGATTCAGGTTATGGGAGAGTTGCTAGCAGGTGGTACACAACATGACTATCTTAAAAGCTGAAGTGCATCCATGCAGGTGCACAGAGTTCAAGTTCTGAGACTTCCTTTTCTTCCAAAGCCAGCAAGAGCTGGAAAAATCAAAATAAATCCATTAGGCTGTTCAGTTCACCTCGTACCATTCTGGGCTCTTTGGTACAGTTTCTAGCACTTGTCCAGTCTCATGTTAAATGTCCCAAGCAATAGGGCTTCTGATACTTTTTTGGAAACTTATTTCACAATCTGTTAGGAAATCTTTTGTTACCTCATTACTCCCCAAGAGAAGGGTATCAAGTCATCTTGTAGAATGGAAATAAAAATGCAGACTGTAGTGAGGAAAAGCTTGTATATGGCCATAGAGATTTTACATAAAATTTTAAATATTTTATTTCAAAAGGATTTAATTTTGGTTAGTTTTAAAGCAACTTTTCTTTATCAAGATTTAGATTTCAGAAGATAAGACCACTGAACTATAACCCATTTACAAAATGGAAAGATTACCTTAATTGCCTTGTTTGCCAGAAGAATAAGAACACTTTTCTGTGTTTTGTTTGTTTGTTTGTTTGTTTGTTTTTTTAAGAATGGCAGAGATGAGGGTGGAGATTGAAATCTATCACAAGCCTGAATATTACTTCTATTTTGCCGATGAATGAATGTTTGACTGACTGACTGGGTGAGGCAAGGTTTGTTGTGTGTGCATGCTACGGTTTTTCCTATTTGTTTTTATAGTGATTTTTTTAATTGAATTTTCTGTAAACTTATGACAGTGGCTTTAAAGACATTTGATCCAGTCAAGATTGTCAGCTTTTTCAAGAGTGGTCTTGTGTCTAGATTTGTTTATATATTGCTGGCTTCAATGGAACTTTTCCAAATTTACACTTATTATCAATTACCTCATTCGAATGAGATTGCACAGAGTTGCATGACTCCAAATCATGCATCTGGTTTACCCAAAGACCTTGAAGAAAGATTCTGTGAGGTGGAACAAGCAAAATTCGTAAACCTTCAGAAGCAGAAGTAAGGAAGAGAAGCCTCATTTTTTTGGGGTCAAGGAAGGAAGGCGGCTGCTCCAAAATCTGACTGATCCCCTTGGTTTGGGGAAGTCACAACATCAATAAACTGGCTACTTCAGCCTTTGAACAGTTGCTCCTTACTATCAAATGTTGACTAGTTAGAAGCACTGGGCATGCAGAAGTGTACCATCTGCCTCCTTCTCTGTAGTTCCAGGTGATACTCTAAGAGTCATAAGAATGTAAGAATGATCGTATTGGGTCAGACTAGTGGTACATCTAGCCCATCTTCTGACAGTGGCCAATGTCTGATGCTTCAGAGGTAATGAATAGTACAGGGCAATTTACTGAGTGATTCATCCACGATCATGCAGTCCCAGCTCCTAGCAGACAGCGGTTTAAGGGCATTCAGAACTTGGGCGTGCCTTCCTAACCATCTTGGCTAATAACTGTGGATGGACTTATCCTCCATGAATTTATCTGATTTGTTTTTTTGAATGCTGTTTGCTTTTGGCCTTCACAACATCCCCTGGCAACGAGTTCCACAGGTTGACTGCATTGTGAGAAGATACACTTCCTTTTGTTTGTTTTAAACCTGCTGCCTATTAATTTCATTAGGTGGCCCCTGGTTTGTGTTATGTGAAGGAGTAAATAGCACTTCCTTATTCATTTTCTCCATCCATTCATGATTTTATAAACCTCTGTCGAATCCCCTCTCCTTTGTCTCTTTTCCAAGCTGAACTGTCATAGTCCTCATACGGAAGGTGTTTCATACCCTTTATCATTTTTGTTTCCGTTCTCTATGCTTCTCCCCACTGTTCCTCCCCCCATATATATATTGAGGTGTGGTCTTTCTTATTTATGCTTTTTTAAATGTTTCCTAACTTTTTTTTTTGCTTTTTTGACTATTACTACACATTGAGCATCTGTTTTCAGAGAACTATTCACAATGATTCCAAGATCTTTCTAGAGTAGTAACAGCTAATTTAGATTGCATTATTTTGAATATTTAGTTGAGATTATGTTTTCCAAGGTGTATTAGTTTGCATTTATCAACGTTGGATTTCATCTGCCATTTTGTTGCCTGGTCAGTTCTGCGAGATCCCTTTATAACTCTTTGCGGTCTGCTTTGGACTTAACTATCTTGAGTAAGTTAGTATTGTCTACAAACGTTGACACCTCGCTGTCTACCCCTTTTTATGAATATGTTGAATAGCACTGGATTCTGCTATTTACCTCTCTCCATTGTAAAAGCTCACCAGAAGACTGAGAGCTGAAGAGTTTGCAAATCCACAATCTCATTTCAAGTATTGCATTTTTCCTTTTTCTCATATTTTTATTGTATTGGCTTGGACGCATCCCGGTCTCTTTATTTTCAGGATGTGAGAGTGAAAGTGTGGCTCTTTGTGAACACCCATAAATCCCATAATGGGAAGACACCAAAAAAAGTTTTGAAGTTTAAACAGACTTAAATATTGTCCTATTAAAACTCATTGAAATGTTCTCTGTTTAGAAGTTGATATTTTGAGTTACTCATTGTAATTATTGGTGAATGAGAATTATTAAACTTCTGCTTAGTATAGAGTAATATGTTAGTCTGTTTTATAGCAGCACTTCCTGTTAATGTTGCCCAACTCTTTCCATTATAAGACAGTTTCTTCAGATGTTCATAACCTTGCCAAATTAACCTTTCAAGATTAATTTTTTCATGCTGCATACCCACCGTAGGCTGAATTATTTTGGAAAATTTCAACAAAAAGGAAGTTTAGCCATTATAGAGAATGAGGCTAGAGAAAAATGTTTTGCTTATGTTAAGTTCTGGCAGTCATTCCTCTGAAAAACTATAGTACCCCCATGCTTTGGACTAGGGGCTTGAAATTTGACATGGGCGTGGCCATTGTGTCAAGGATTTGTCTTTGGCCTTCCTCATGTAAAACTGCCCACGTTTGGCTAAATTATAAACCTTTTGAAAAAACTGCATCTTATACATGACCAGTGGAGTCTTACTAGAGCTTCTCTGCTGAAAACTCTGAAGATTCCATTTGCAGTAGCCCAGGGCTGAGGAGGACTTTCCCTGCAATTTCAGTTTGGGGCTGCAGACCATGCATGGGCTGGGCATTTGAACTAAAAGCAGGAAGCCTGTCTCTCCTGTGTTGTCAGTGAGCCCCTTACTGGTGCCTAGAAAGTGCTAAGGAGGAAGCTGCCTGATACCAGTGCAGAGGGGACAAGATAAGGAGACTGGGACAAGGAATTGAGGGGATGGGGGAGGAAAACATGACTGGGATAGGAAGAGGAAAGTAAACGGAGACTGGGAGCTGATGTGTGAGAATGGGAACTGTGATACTGGATTCATAGAATTTAAGGCCAGAAAGGACCATTAGATGTTCTAGTCTGGCCTCAGAGGAAGATTAGGACTGGCTGAACAAGAAGACTAGGAACAATCAGTAGGGCAATGGGAGAAAATTTGACAAGGAGCCAAGGTGTGGAGACAACTGGGATTGACTGGGCTAGGGATTAGGACAAAGAGCTGGAGTGGGGAAAATAGAGGATTGGACGATGAACCAAGGCAGGGAGATTGGGAATATAAGTGGGGGGAGTGGTGAAGAGAGATCAGACAATGGCCAGAGGGGAAGAACTTGGATTGACTGGGCAAAGGATTGGGGACAAGAAGTCTGAGTGGTGGAACTGTGGCTGGGCAAGGAGATTTGCACTAGAAGGTGAGGTATGGAAACACTGAAGAGACAGAGCAGAAAAGTTTAAGTTTGGGGAGGAATAGGCAAAAGAGTCTGTACCCACTAGTACACAGTTCCCTTCAGAGCATGAAATGGAACCCAAGTTTCCCAAGTGTTGTCATTCCTCTGCTGTCAGCAAATATCTGTGAAAGCTGCTGCTGGCAGAGTGTATCATCCAACCTGGGCAACCTTGATTTGTCGTCCTTGTGCATGTGCATTGATAAAGTCTTTAATTGTGTGATCATATACTGTTTTTTCCACAACAGATAGACGACCTCTCGTGTTGAAACAGGGTTGTGTAGTAAAGAAGGCTGTTGTCTGTAGCACCCTCTTCCCCCCCCCCCCGACTTCATTTGTTGCAGATGTTAGAATGCATGCAGTAAATAAGACGGGATTGCAGGAAGAGAAAGGAGAGTCTCATGGTTAAGACAGTTGAATGCTGCCCTGGAGAACTAGATTCTATCCTTGCATCTGCTACAGCTTTCCTATCTGATGCTAGTCAAGTTGCTTAAATCAAACTTTTCACAGGTGATCACTAATTGTATTCCTTGCTTTCTGAGTGCCTGATGACAGACTCCTGGGTCTGATTTACAGCAATGCTGAGCGCTCCCAGCTGTAGCTGAAGTCAATGAAATTTGCCCTTTTAACATACAAAGTGCCATGTAGTACTAAGTATTCTGTAAAATAAGATCCTAGAGATGGCAAATTTGCACCCAAAATTAGTGAACACTTTTGACCATAATTTCTGTGCCTCAGTTCCCCATCTAAAATTGGGATAGTAATATCCCCTCATTTCACAAGGGTATTGTGAAAATAAGTTAATGTTTATGAAGCATTCAGATCTCTAGTGATGAGCACCATAGAAAAGCCCATTCGGAAATTAATTCTGTCTTTATACCAGGATTTGGGTAGTGTGCAGTAAATAAGCTTAGGCTTTCCGTCAATGAGGAAAAAACAAAATATTGAATAGCTGCTTATTCAGTGAGCACCATTCATCTTGTGCACTGAATGAGGCAGGGGACCTGTGAAACTAATAGTATGTGATCATGTAATTAGACGCTCATCATGCAGATGCCCAAAGGGATCAAGTTAAAGTTGCATACTTAAATGCTTGACTTTGCAACCTTAAGAATGTCTCTAATGTAATTTGTGTGTAACTATTAGCACTGACATTCTGGTGATATGTTTTCTTGCTTTTATTTTAGTTCAAGATTTTAATAAAAGGTATTAAATAAATTAAATAAAAACTAATGCGGTTTCCAGAAGCAATGTGGGTTCCAGAACCTTTTGATATAGGTGGATACTGGCTGGTCAACCTAAAAGCAGACTTACTGAGGGAACTGGGTAGTGGTTCTCACAAGTCAGAAAAAAAAGAAGTGGTAGACCTTTTTAGTGTTAAAACTGATGGAATGCTAGAGATGTTTAAATAACCAATAACCTACATTGTCTGTACAGCATTCCTTATTAAGTGGGAATCAGACCCTTCTGCTATGGGGGAAGGTCAGTCTCAACTGTCTGCAAGACAACTTCAAAGGCCTTTCCAGAAACAGCCTTCACATGGTAGATGGAAGTCTAGGCACTGTAGGCAGAGGGCATCGACAAACGATTTCTTGTGCTAATTAGGCCTGAAAGTCTCAGGGTTGAGAGAGACACTCTAACTTTTAATCATATCCTGTTCTGGGCTCATTTCTCTTCCTGTTCTCCTTTGGGAATAATTTTTTTCCTTATTGCATGGAATGGAATTACTTCATAAGGATTGGATCATGAGATTAAGTGATGAATCTGATTAATTCCAGATTAAGTGATTAATTTGAAGTTTCAACACTATGCAAATATCAATTGCATAAGTCTATGGCATTGTTTTGATGTGTCTTTTAAAAATTATTTTTAAAGATTTTTTTAAACTAGTTTCTAGTCTGTTTCAGTAGCAATTGACAATAGTAGCAGTTTACAATTTAGGTTGAGTATACTAGACAGCAGTGTAGATCATGAATTCTAGGCTATCTGATAACTTGGAAATATGAAATGTTCCCATCACTAAACTACTAAATCAGCATGTAACCTGATTTACTTTTCTCCCAGGGGGAGATCCAAGAACAAGCCCACATCAGGGCAAGGATCAAAGTGCACTAAGTTGGAAAAGACATAAAGAAACTGTTGACTTATGATTTTGCTTAAATTAGCCTTCCTGCAGACATTTGCTCAATAAGTGAAACAATTTTATTGGCACACTACAAAACAACTCAGTAACTGCACTGAGGCCTTGTCTACATTACAAATTCTTTGCCAGTATAGCTATAGCAGCAGAGCCCCCTAGTGTAGATATGTAGTATGCTGACAGAAGAAGGTTTCTCTACTGGCATAGCTACACCACCTCCCTGAATAATGATAGCTGTGCCAATAGAAGAGTGCTTCTTTTGGCATAGTTGCATCTACACTGGGGTTTTGCCAGTCATAGCTATGTTGGCTAAGGGGTGTATTTTTTCACACCCACACTGGCAGCTGCGCTGACAAAAACATTATAGTGTAAACCAGGCCTGAGGGACTGAATACAAATTGATCCAACTCTGGTAGACAAAATCTCCAATTGTTACATAAGATGCTGGTGCTCAAATCATTAAGAAACATCTACTTCTCTTGTTTGAGATATTTCAGCAGAAAGTTGTGTACAGAAGTAGCTTAGGAGTATAGCACGGATAACCAAGACAGAACACAAAGTACTGTGAGTCAATTAAACTGAAATGATAAAACAGCAGAAGCACAACAGTAAGATAGTTACCATATATGTAATAGTAGTACACATTGAACAATGTTCTGGCCTTATGCTGATTAGTAAGCAACCAGAGTTTAAAGGCAAGAGAGATGTTTAGAGTGATGCTCGTTTAATAAGAGGGCAAAAATGCAAAAACCTGAAAATGTTGTGAGAATTGTCTCTTTCACTTAGCAGTTTAGGTAGGTTGACCTAAGTTTTAGGTGTAGACCAGGCACTGGAGTTGGAATTAAAGAATAACTACAAACTGTAGAGACAGTATAAGGCAGGGGTAGTCATTAGGCAGACCGCAGGCCAAATCCAGATTGCCAGACACTTTTGAACAGACCCCAAAATCTTTTTATTTGCTTATTATCGTTGTCTGTTATTATTTTCTCTGTGTTCTGGACCTTGACTATACCTGGACCAAGAAATTTGGACCTTGACAAAAAATAGCCTATCCCTCATGTAAGGTCTAAAGCCTCTAACGGAATATTCATAACACAGAGTTTGTTTCTCGAGGAACACGCCCTTTGGCTGGGTCCACATTGACGCTGGCAAATTTGCTGCCGTCAGATCAATTGCTCTGGATCGACTGAGCGGTCAATGTAGACCTGCTCAGTCAATCCAGCAATTGATGCAGGAAAACCACCCCGGTAAGTGGCGTAGTGCTGCGTCGAAGGGAACACTGTTCCCTTCAATGCAGTGCAGTGTGGATGGCATGCAGAGAGGACACCGTGATGTCGACGCAAGATACACAAGTGATTTATGTCACTTGCATATCTCCTGTCGGCTGCTGCCGAATCCCGAAGGTAAGTGTAGACCGGGCCTTCGTAGTTTCTGTAAGGTGAGCTTATTCAAGAGTCTCCTTGCCTTCCTTGCAACTTTTTCCAGTCTCTCCCCTGCAGGGGGTCTATCCCCTAAATCAAGTTCCCCTTGTCTGCCCCAGGGGTTCTGTATGCCTGATAAGAACATAAGAATGCCCATACTGGGTCAAACCAATGGTCCAGCTAGCCCAGTATCCTGTCTTCAGACAATTGTCAATGCCAGGTGCTTCAGAGGGAATTAATAGAACTGTTAATCATCAAGTGAGCCATCCCGTCATCCATTTCCCATCTCTGGCAAACAACAAATAATGACTAATAGCCATTGATGGACCTATCCTCCATTAACTTATGTAGTTCTTTTCTGAACCCTGTTATAGTCATGGCCCTCACAACTTCCTCTGGCAAGGAGTTGCACAGGTTGACTGCCTTCTGTGAAGAAATACTTCCTTTTCTTTGTTTAAACCTGTTGCCTATTTATTTCAGTTGGTGACCCCTTGTTCTAGTGTGATGAGGAGTAAATAACACTCTTATTTATTTTCTCCGTACCAGTCATGATTTTATAGAACTCTATCATATCCCCCCCTTAGTCGTCTTTTTTTCCAAGCTGAAATGTCCTTGTTTTATTAATCTCTCCTCATATGAAAGCTTTTCCATACCTGTAATCATTTTAGTTGCCCTTTCTTTTTTTCCAGTTTCAATACATCTTTTTTGAGATCAGGCAACCAGATCTGTATGCAGTATTCAAGATGTGGGAGTACCATGGATTTATAAAGAGGCAATATGATATTTCCTGTCTTTCTATCTATCCCTTTTCTAATGATTTCCAACATTTGGTTATCTTTTTTGACTGCCGCTGCAAATTGAATGGCTGTTTTCAGAGAACTATCCAAAATGACCCCAAGATCTTTCTTGAGTGGTAATAGCTAATTTAGACCCCATCACTTTGTATGTATAGTTAGGATTATGTTTTCCAATGTTCATCACTTTGCATTTGTCAACACTGAATTTAATCTACCATTTTGTTGCTCAGTCACCCAGTTTTGTGAGCTATGTTGTAACTCTTTGCAGTCTGCTTTGGACTTAACTATGTTGAGTAGTTTTGTGTCATCTGCAGATTTTGCCACCTCACTGTTTAACCCTTTTCTAGATTATTTATGAATATGTTGAACAGTACTGATCCCAGTACAGATCTTGGGGGACATCACTATTTACTTCTTTTCATTAAGAAAACTGACCGTTTATTCCTACCCTTTGTTTTCTATTTTGTAACCAGTTACTGATCCAGGAAAGGACCTTCCCTCTTATCCATAGCTGCTTATGGTTATCCATGGATAACCATAGCTGCCTTTGGTGAGGGACCTTCTCAAAGGCTTTCTGAAAATCTAAGTATACTTTATCCATTGAATCACCCTTGTCTGCCTGCTTGTTGATCCCCTCAAAGAATTCTAATATATTAGTGAGGCATGCTTTCCCTTTACAATAACCATTTTGAGTCTTCCCCAACTAATCATGTACATCTATGTAATTCTGTACTTTTCTATAGTTTCAACCAATTTTCCCAGTAATGAAGTTAGGGTTACCAACCTGTAATTGCTGGGATTGCCTCTGGAGCCTTTTTTAATAATTGGCATCACATTAGGTATCGTCCAGTCCTTTGGTACAGGAGCTGATTTAAATGACAGGTTACATACCACAGTTAGTAGTTTTGCAGTTTCACATTTGAGTTCCTTCAGAACTCTTGGGCGGACACGATCTGGTTCTGGTGACTTAATACCATTTAGTTTGTTCCAAAACCCCCTCTAATGACAGCTCAATCTGGGACATTTCCTCAGATTTGTCACCTAAAAAGAATGGCTCATGTTTTGGAATCTCCCTCATATCTTCTGCCGTGAAGACCAATGCAGAGAATTCATTTAGTTTCTCCACAATAGCCTTATCTTCCTTGAGTACTCCTTTAGCATCTCAATCGTCTAGTGGTCATTTAGCAGTCTTCCTGCTTCTCGTGTACTTAAGCATCTTTTTGCTGTTATTCTTTGAGTCTTTGGCTGGCTGTTCAAATTTTTTTTTGGCCTTCCTAATTATATTTTTACGCTTCAGTTGCCAGAGCTTATGCTCCTTTTTATTTTCCTGAATAGGATTTAACACCCACTTTTTCAAGGATGCCTTTTTGTCTGTAACTGCTTCTTTTATTTGTTGTTTAGTCATGGTGGCACTTTTTTTGGTGGTCTTACTATGTTTTTTAATTAGGGTATACATTTAAATTGAGCCTCTATTATGGTGTCTTTAAAATCTCCATGCAGTTTGCAGTGATTTTACTTCTGGCACTGTACCTTTTTAATTTCTATTTAACTAACTTCCTCATTTTTGTGTCGTTCCCCTTTCTTAAGTTAAATGCTACCATGGTGGGTTGCTTTGGTGTTCTCCCCAACCCCACATCCCTAGGGATGCTAAATTTTATTCTGTTATGTTCACTATTACCTAGTGGTTCAGCTATAGTCACCTATTGGACTAGATCATGTTTCCAGTGAGGAATAAGTCAAGAATAGCCTCTCCCCTTGTGGGTTTCAGGACTAGCTGCTCTAAGAGGCAGTCATTTAATGTGTCAACTTTTTCTCTGCATCCCGTCCTGAGGTGACATATACCCAGTCAATATGGGGATAGTTGAAATCCCCCATTATTACTGATTAATTTTTATAGCCCCTCTAATCTCCCTGAGCATTTCACAGTCACTGTCACCATCCTGACCAGGTGGCTGGCAGTATATCCTTACTGCTCTGTTTGTATTATTCAAGTATGGAATTACTACCCATAGAAATTCTGTGGCACAGGTTTGTTCATTTTAAGATTTATATTTCATTTGACTCTCTGCTTTCGTTCACATATAATGCCACTCCCACACCAGTACAATCTATTCTGTCTGTCTGATGTATTTTGTACCCTGGTATTACTGTGTCCAATTGATTATTCTCATTCCACCTAGTTTCTCTGATATATCAGTATACTCCCTTAATACAATGCACTCAAGTTCACCCATCTTAATATTTAGACTTCTAGCATTTGTATATAAGCACTTAAAAAATTGTCACATTTTAGCTGTCTGCCATTATGTGATGCAATTGAATGGGACTCTTTTATATGATTGTTTTGTAATCAGATCCTACCCATATTTTATCCTCTTACTCTCCTTCTTACTAGGATAGAGAGAATCTCCATTAATAGATCCTCCCCTAAGGGATGTGTCTGTCCAAACCACGTGTTCCTCTTTACCTGTCAGCTTTCTCCCAGCCCTCCATTCCTCTTCCTGTGGCTGGCAGTTTGTATATACCCCCATTCCTACTTCTCCTGTGCCCTCTGTTTCCCTGTCCCCAATCTCCTTCTCTCAGGGGTTCTGTCTTCCCCAGAGGCTGACGACTGTTTCCCACATTCTCCATATTAGGGTCCCTCATTTCCTTCCTCCCTCATTCCAGGGCTGCGTGCATGCCTCATTGTTACTTGTCTGGAAGATACCTCATTCAGAGTGTTAACATGCTAAACTATTGGAAGGATGAGCAGCAGTGTTACGTTGGAAGGTATTAGTTGATTCCATCAACTAGTTTGATCTATAGGTAATTGCAGAGTTGCTTGGAGCTGGGGCTGTGTTAAATAGATGGCAGGGACTTCATGTGTTTCCCAATTTCAGCCTTTTGGAATTTCTGATTTTCCTGCAAATCAATAGGCGTTTAGGCCACTGAGGCCCAGAACATTCCCTGACGTTTGGAATTGATTGGATGTGGCATTCAAAAGTTATCACAACAGATGCAGAAATGCCATCAAGTTGAATGTGTGCCCTTCAAAGCTTGGCTAATTATTATTATTTGGCATTTGTGTTGTGTTCTAAAACTAAATGGTCATCAAAACCCCCTACTTAAGCCAAGTCCATTTTGTCAGCACTTGAGGTGTGAGTAAAATCAACTTTTTCTACAAGAAAAGAGAATCCTAACTAACAGGAATTAGATTATTTTGTACTTGAAAATTACAGATATTTTACATCTCTGCTGAAAATTAAGCAAGTAAAATAGCACTTTCTTGCACAGATCTATGTAATTTGTATGTGCAGGGCTTAATCTTATTTTAGGGACAAAAAGTTTTTTCTACTTTTTACTCCTACTAGTACTGCAGAATGAACACTGCTGTAGTGGAGAGCTAGATTCAATCCTGGATCACAAGGCAAAAAAAAGTCACTTCAGTTCCATCACTTTTGTTACCAGTTGAAATGTACAAATAAAGAACCCAACTTGACTTTTAGATCCTGCAGTGAATTTGCCTATCTTAGCAGCACGAAAAGCCATCTGTTTCCTTGTTAGAGAAGCAAGTTTTTACAGGAAAATGGTTTTGACTATAAACATAGAATTCTGCTGTATCCTTTTATTGCTGTTCTGAAAACTGTAGAACCACATCAAGATCTCAATTACCACCAGTATTAGAAGTTTAGAATACTATCTTGCGTATAAACTTGAACAGTCGCTAAAGATTGTGAGTTTCATCATGTAAGGAATATCTGTTCTTGGTATAAAGTCCCCTTTTAGAAAGCAAGTTCCAGTGCTACTAAACTAATACAAATCCAGCATTGTTTATAGCAGACATAACTATATAGTTAAATAATCGCTGTTAAGATTTCATATGCATTTCCATGATAACCCCCTGGTTTCAGTCACCTGATCTTCCAAAAGGTATTCACCTTTGAAGGCTGAAATTTTCTAGTCTTGGTCTCTGACTAGCAATTCATGTCCCCCTTGCTCGTTATCCGAGCACCTGTTTTCTTGTTCCCTTCTGTGTGAAATATCTCACTAGAGCTTCTTGCTCTAACTGTGCAGGCAGCTTTCCTTTCACAATTCTTTCCTCTCTTCCTACTGAGGTGCAGACTCCTCTAGTTGCAGAGGCTTCTTGGCTTGTTCCTTATCCTCTGCACAGGCTACTGCAGGCATCTGTGTACCTCACAAGACTCTGTATGCTGAGAGAAGCTGCTATGCATAAGCAGCCAGCATCACATAGCCAGTGCTCTGCACCCCACAGTTTTAGAACCACAATCAAACTGATCTCAGACATGAAGGGTTAAATTAGGTCTGGTTTAGACCTAAAACTTAGGGCAACCTAGCTATGTTGCTCAGAGCTGTGAAAAATGTCATGCCCTGTGAATGTATGCCTTATCTACACTTACAGCAGCTTGTAGAGTAGCAGCACTACACACCACACTGAAAGCACTCTGCATCCACACTTGTCACTGTGTAGCTACACATGGTGGTGGAAGGCTCCGGCATTAGGTAGCTGGCTGGGAAAGGCTCTGGCAGGGGTGAGGCAGTGGGACACTACACTACTAAAAATAGTAGTGTAGACATGTGAGGCACTATGTGGGTGTATGGAGAGCAGTATAGGGTATGTACCCTAGGATTCAGGCATGTAGTACACTCTGCTGTACTGTACTCCCCTAAGACATGCCTCACAGTCTACACTGCTATTTATAGCTGCGCTAGCTGGGCATGCGGTGTCTGTATTCAGCACACTGCCATAAGTGTAGACATACCTGTAGTTAGTTGAGCTACCCCCACTTTAAATGCAGGTAGGTCAGTGGAAGAATTTGTCCAACAACTTAGCTACATGCCTGTTGAGAGGATGGATTTATTACAGTATGGGAGAAATCCCTTTCACTAGTGAGTGGGACTTTCTTTTAATTCTACTCCTATCCCACCCTGCAATTCTGACTTCCTGCTCCTGCTTTTTCTTGAATTTTTATCTCACTCCTGTTGTTAAGGCAGTGGGAGCTGCCAGATCTCAATCCCACTGTAGGGCTCTAAAATTGTCCCAGCAATGGCTGGATGTGCTGCTCTCAGCAGAGGTTTCCCCACCATTACCCAGCCAATCCCTGTACCCCCCGTGCAATGGGATGGGAGCCCTGTGATCCTCCCAACAACCATGCAGAGGGATCAGAGTCCTCATGCACCTCTACAAGAGGATAAGCCTTCACCATGCAAAGAGATTAGAAACCTGTAACTCCCATGCAAATGGCTAGAGAGCCCCTGCATCGTCATGCAAAGGGGATGGGAAGCTCCCATACCCCACCATCCCCAGGCACAGTCAGGGAAAGCCCTTGTTTCCACCCTTATTTCTGTGCTGCTGCTGCTGGTGGTGGTGCTGCCTTCAGAGCTGGGTGGCCAGAGAGCAGCGGTTGCTAGCCAGGGTGTTTATATTTGCTGTGTGGGACGACTGTTTTTTTTTTTTTTTTTTGGGGGGGGGGGGGGAGAGGGTTGTTTTTATTCCTGCTCCCATCCCACCTCTCAATACTCACCAGCTCCTGCATTGTAATTTTTATCCCGCTCCTGCTGTTAAGGCAGTGGGTCCAGTGAGACGGCAGGTTCCCAGTCCTGCTGGAAGGCTTTAGTCTGGTTCAGTGGCATAGCTGCATCTCTGTCACTGTAGCACTGGTAGCCTAGACATACCCTTAGAGCTTCAGATTTAAATATGATTTTCTTGCCTTTTTGAAGTGTGTATGATAGCGAGTGCTAAAGTGCATAGCAAGTTAAGTACTATTTTGTTAGATTATAGTGGTACGTGTTTTCCAAACAGATGTAGACAGTCTCTCCCTAAAAATGTGAATGAAGTTTTTCACTTCATCTCCTAGTCTGCTGTGGTTTTGTGCGTGCCCTGGGCAACAATAAAAAAGAGACTTATATTTAGCCTGAGATCACATTGTCCCAGAGATAGCATGTATTTATATGATTTTCACTGTATTATAGGAGAGCACCAGCATCAATTAAAGGTTGGGAACAGCTTTGTTTAAAGTTTGACTCTTGCTCTAAAATCCATGTGGTTACTTGGATTGCCTTGGAACTTAATGTCTCATAATGGTATGGGGTTGGTTAAGTGATCAAATTTTGGGTCACTTGACCATGGGCTTTCCAATATACGGTCCGCTGAATAAAATAACTTTTTTTGCCCAGACCAAAGACCATGGCTCTGGTCATGGCTCAGATAGTGTCAGTTGCTGGACACTTACCTCACCTAGTGCATGGCACCCACTATACCTTTGTGGGAGCAAAAGTAGAAACTGTTTGAGAGAGGGTTGAGCTCTGTGGATAGCCTAATGCTCACAAACCAAACAGGTGATGAGCAAAGTTGCCAAAGCAGTTTCTAACCTACCAGTTTTCGCTGTAGCTGAATGGCTCAAGGGATAGGCTGTAGTCAAAGAATCTGACCTGCACCCAGCCATTTTCAATTCAAATCCGATATAGAGCAGAAAACTGAGAGGTTTTGTAGGCATGTTGCTAAAATGTCTCTTCCTCAGTTTTGTTTGAAATGTAATTTGAGTTTAGCAAATAAGTCAGAAAGTGCTCAGACTATTTTTGAAAAGAAAATGTTATATGTGCAAATGCTTTCTGCCTTCCTAAACCTTTCCCAGCAAAGTGAGGGAGACTAGGGAGAGGTTTGGGGCTAAGGTGAGGGGTGAGGTCTTAAGAGGAGGATGATAAGAGAGGATGGGAAAAAAGTTGGGATTTAGGTGAGAGGGAGGGAGGTGGGAAGTGGTGGGACACTACCACTCTGGGGAGGGTCTGGGCTTCTCTGCCTGTCTCCTCATATGAACAGGGATGTTGGGGAACCTTGCATCCCTGTGGGGTTTGTGAGGATCTGGGGGCCACTGCCCATCTACAGAGGGCTGACTCTCTTTTCTTATCCCCTCCTGTGAGCTGGGATCTGGGTGCCTTTACCCAACTGGAGTCTTTGAGCCTCTTTTCCTGTCCTCCCATATGTGTACTGGGATCTGGGAGAACCCTGCCCTTCTCTGGGGTCTGACCCCTCTTGTCAGTCCCCTTTTATATGAGCTTGGATCTGTGGAGGATTTTGTCTTTTTGTGGGGACTGAGCCCCTCTTCTTAACCCACCCCCTGTGTGCTGGCATCTGGGAAAGACCTGCTCCTTACTGGGAGAGGGGTGAGAGATCCGAGTCCAACTCCCTGACTTCCAGAAACCAGCTCACATGATGGAGAGAAGCTCTGCCCTTTTGAGTGGGGAGCTGAGAACAGGCATGCCAGGAGCTGCACCAACACTAAGAGCTGAGATTGAGGTTAAGAGATGAGTGGATATGCTTGATACACGTCACAGGCTATCAGGTACAGGGCCTGGGAAGTATGGATGAGAGAACCCAGTGAGATGGAGGAGTTCACACCTCTCATAGCTATTGTTGCAGGCTGTCTTCATCTCCTGGAGTGTTCTCACTCACTGAGAACATCATATTGAGATGAATGGTCCACTTGACACATCTGAGTCTCCTGTGCTGCAGATGGATGTATAGAGCCTTTTCCCTCCAACCTCCCTTTCTTTCCTAAAAAGTCCTACTTTCAGCATTATCCTTTGTTGGGGATCTGGATGTAGCAAATGAGTTGTTGATGATTAATTTAAGACACTTACAGGAAAGCACCAGCTCTGCTATAGTTAAGGTTAAGAACTCCTTTTGTTTTAAAATTTAACTCTTTTAAGCGCTTGAAAATCTGAAAGGTTTCTCAGATTACCTTGGAGTTTCCTGTGCCTGGTGGGGTTTTGATAGGGTTAGTGAGCCAAATTTGGGGTCATTTGAGCAAGAGGTTCTTGAGATAGACCACCTGGAAAAAATCCTAGCTCTTCTGAAAGTTCACCAATTCTTTGAGTACTTGCTCTTGTTGATTCCAAGTAGTGTGCGTGCACTGCATACACAATCGCCAGAGGGTTTTTCCCCTAGTGGTACCTGTAGGGTCAGCTCTGGATCCCTCTGGAGTCGAGCTTCCATAGTGCTCTATATAGAGCTCTGCCGACCCCCCTCCCAGCCTCTTCAGTTCCTTCTTTGCTGGTATGCTCCAAGAGAGGAGTATGTGAGTGGGTCTTGGCATGGACATGAGCAACAGATGTTGAAGAACAAAAGTTACAGATGGTCAGTAATCATCTTTTATACCAACATTTTTTGTGCAAATCTGACTTCTAAAGTGTTAAAGGTATAGAGGGACAGGAAGGGAAGGATGAACTGGAAATGATGGTGGGAGTGGGGTACTTCTTAGCAAGGGCTGATGGGGCCAGTCCACACTCCTTCTCCAAGTGCCCATTTTGTCTCATTGGTTAGAGCACTGTTTGGATTTCATATGCCAATTTTGCCGGGCTACAGAGTTCCTTTTGAGTCGTTGTGGTGAAGTGCCATTTTCAGTACACAGTGCTTCCATTCGGCCTTTTTTTTGCCTCCTGCATTTTTACCAGATGCAAGGTCATTGTTATGGCATATCTCTGAAAGAAGAGACTGCACATCTTTTCATATCTGGATGACTGGATACTTAGGGCCAGATCCAGAGAGAAAGTTCTTGCTTACATCAGCACCACACTGCACTTGCTCAATGGTTTGGGTCTCGTCCTATATATCAGGAAGTCAACCTTGGCTCCCACTCAGAAAATCAAGTTCATTGGACCCTGCTAGATTCCAGGACATCTAAAGTGTTTCGGTTGACCAACCATTTTTAGACAACTTGCTACGTTTGCCTCAGTCTGCAGTCTCAGCTTTCCATGACAGTTCGGTTGTGTCTGAGGCTCTTGGACTACATGTCTGGTTGCGTTCAGCTGTTCCAGTTTGCAAGGCAGCATCTTTACTTCCTTCAAATATGGCTCAGGCCAGCTTACCGTCGTACTCTTCATCCTCTAGACGGACTGGTCTGTCTTTCTACACTGGTCCTGGACTCCTTGCAGTGGTGAATGTGTCCAGAGAACATTTGCCAAGTTGTTCCCTTTGACTGGCCTTTGCCAACCAGGTTGGTTTTTACTGACACCTCCCTTACAGGTTGGGAGGGTGCACCTGCTGTGTCAGAAAGTGCAGGGTCAGACAGGCGGCCTCACTCCATATCAATATGCTGGAGCTTCAGGCCATCTTCAGTGCTTTCACACTTTTCAGACCATATTAGAGAGACAGTGGTTCACATACTTACTGACAATACTAATGTGCTATATTATGTGAATAAACAAAGGAGAGCGTGCTCCAAGTTGCTCTGCCTAGAGGTGATCAGGCTATGGCAGTTCTGCATTGAGGAGACCATTAAGTACTTTGATAGCCGTTCACTTGCCTAGATTTCAGAATTGTCTCGTGGACCATCCCGGCAGGTATTTTTCTCCGAGTCACGAGTGGTCCCTGAAAACAAGTGTCTTCTAAGTCATCTTCATAGATTGAAGCATCCTAATGACAGACCTGTTTGCTACAAGGGACAACAGGAAATATCACATATTCTGTTCTTGAGTGGGCCTCGGTCTAGGTTCCCTGTTTGACGCTTTCCATCTCAGCTGGCAGTTGGCTCTCCTGTAAGCCTTCCATCCAATCCTGATCATCCCTCAGATCATCCTCAAATTCAAAGCAGATCGGGCCAAGCTCATTTTCATTACACCAGCAGGCAGAAACAGTGCTGGTTGTCCAATCTTCTCACATGGTCTGTTCAGCCTGCTATACGACTTCTGCCCCATGCCAAGTTACACACTGGGAACCAATGCTGCCCACTGTATCCTGTGCTTAGCTCCCTGCATTTCACAGCATACCTGCTGCATGAGTGAATGAGGAGAAAAAAGTGGTGTTCTGCAGGCTGTCCAAGTCTTCCTTATCAGTAGAAAATTCTCCACCAGGATGGTCTATCAGTAAAATGGAAGCAATTTTCAGTGTGGCTATTGGCCTACAGAATCAAACCAATGCACCTTCAGTCGTTGGGGGTTGAGCTTAGTTCATTGAAAGTGCATGTGGCAGTGATATAGGCATTTCGGCCCCCCCCCCCTCTTTAGGAAAGATTAGTCTTCTCCGGTGCCATGATAGGAAGGTTATTAAAAGGGCTCCTTCATTTACATCTTCCGGTCCGAGAGCCGGTTCCTGTGTGGGACCTTAATCAGTCCTAGCAGCCTTAATGGGACTTCCATTTGAGCCTCTGGCATGTTTGTCCCATTTCACTATGGTCAGAAAACTCTTGTTGATAGCAATAACATCCATGAGGAGTGTAAGAGTTTCAGGCTCTGACAGAGCCTCCTTATGCACAATTCTCCAAAAACAAAGTGACTTTACGACTGCATCCAATATCTTTGTCAAAGGTGATTTCTCAGTTTCATTTCAACCAGACGATATATTTACCAGTGGGTTTTTTGTTTTTTTTTTGTATTTCCTAAGCCACAGTCATCTCTGGAGAAGCAGCGTCTCCCCACCATAGATGTCAATTCATGTCTAGCCTTCTGTCTGGACAGGACTAAACCGTTTTGTGCTTCACCTCGTTTGTCATCGGCAGATCATAGGAAGGTTCAAGTGGTCTCTTCACAGACCATTTCCAAATGGATAATGTCCTGCATCAAGATTGCATATGAAATAGTCAGTGGGTGTGAGCTCATTCTATAAAGGCACAAACAATGTCCATGATGTACCTCACTGACATTTTCGTATTGGACGTTTGAAGGGCTTCTATGTGTCATCGAAACCTACATTCACTAACCATTAGGCAATGTCTGCAGATTCCAGGGCAGATGCAGGTTTTTGTAGAGTGTTTAGTTAGACTCTGAGCCCTGCCTCTTCACTGCTTTTAGGAGCCACCTAAGTAGAATACACATCTGCATCTACTCAAAGAAGAAGAAACTGCTACTTACTGTAACTGGTTCTTAGAAATATGATGCATTCTTCATGCCTTCTGCATTGAAGTCTCGTTTCCAGGTGTTTGGTGTGAATGGATTGAGGGAGGGTTATGTAGGCAGGTGAGGAGCTATGGCCATGAGCACTACAGTTAGTGCTAGGCAAATTTATCTGGCTCCAGTGCACTGAGCCTGCACGCACCACAGTAGAATACGTGCCTACATCACATCTTGAAGAACCACAGTTACAGTAAGTAACCGTTTCTTCAACTACCAACTCAGCAGGTGCAGAATGATTGATTGTGCTTTTGGTAGATTGAAGGGACACTGGTGGTGTTTACTCACTAGTTTCTGTCTCAGTGAGAAAAATATCTCAGGGTTATAGCTGTCTTTTGTGTTCTGCATGATACCTGTGAGGCAAAGAGAGAAAGCTGACACCAGGATGGAGGGTGGAAGTGGCATGGCTATCAGCCCTTGTGTCTGGCTGTTCAAAGTTAGGAATTACAGGTGCCCAATGTGGAGCTGTGCAGTTGAGGAAGTCTTTGAAACAGCACTTTAACAGTCATCTCCTCTAGGGTTCTGTGCTGGGGTGTTCTCTGGATCTGGAGCTTTGGGTACTGTTAAGAATTGTGTAATGCTTACTGTACATTTTTGAATATGATTTTGTGTTTTCCTGAAGCTGTGAATTCTGTGGTGCTTGGTGTGCATTTACAGGTACTGTTTGCTTGGGGACTGCTATGCGTTCTGCAATATTTATTGTGATCTAATAAAGATAATTTGATTCTCCAAAAATAGAACATTGAGTGAGGGGAGGGGAGGAATGCAGAAAATCAATGTGCCAAAAAAAATAAGATCCTGAGAGGCAATGTTACACAAATCTTTAACATAATTTAGGGTGATTTTAAAATTAGAAAGGAAGCAAACATTTATGTCCATTTGAGTGCACATTATCTGTTGTGACTACACATAAACACCAGCCTTGGTTCTCACAGGTCATTGTGAAACTTAAATGTTCAAGGCTGTCCCCTGATGTGGAATAGTAGGGGTATTCATGCACCCCATGATGTCACATGTTATGTGAGGGGGAGGTGTGAAGTTATGAAAGGACCCCTTTGTTTGCCTCCTCCGTGCAATCTGCTTGTCAATGTCCACATTTCAAAGGATGGTCTGTAGCTGTGATTGCCCAGCCTCTTCAGTCCCAGAGGCCCATAAGATCAAATACTTCCTGTCTGTAGAAGGCAGGAGCATGTTCAGTATTTGGAGCCCAGCATGGTTAACTGTGCAGTTGCATTCAAAAAGGGTGAGCTGCTAGGCATGCTCTCTAAGGTGGGCAAACGGGAAAAGGCATTTAAAAAATACAGGCTCTTTTTAAAAAGGAGGTGGCTTCTGGTGTCTCTGACCTCTGGGCACTGGTATTTGGAATAGTGACTAGAGTAGTCACTGTTGCAGGGAATGGGGCATGATGGGATAGCTGCTGGAGGATTATTAAGGTCATCAATGGTCACACAGTGTTCATGCCTTAACTATGTTGAACTGAGTAGATCATCCCTGGCTCTATTCCATTTGAAGGGGTGGTTTACTGTGTCACTGTAATGGAGTGCTTACATTGACAAGAGACAAATTGGAGTGTAGATCTGTAAACATAGACTTGACTTCATCTAAATTTGTAATGTAGACCAGGTCTCAGTTTCCATGTAATACAGATGGGGATAATGATGATTCTCTCCTTGGTAAAATTCTGAGATCTACTGATGAAAAGTGTTAAATAATAGCTAGATGGTATTCTCATTACCTGAACAGGATAGTGCATCTATTACAAACTTATAACTACAGCTGTATAAAACCCCAAAACTTTAAAATTAAATCCTTGTTGGCACTACACTGCATTTTTTTTTAAGAGAAACTTACTGAAATGCTTTTTAAAAAGTTTTAACTGTCCAACTTAAGACCCTCAATTTACCTTCCTCAGTACCATTCCTCCGGATAATACATAAAAGCATTATTGGGGTAGTGAATGGGAATGAGAAAGCAGGCTTTACTCTGTTTTAGCCTTTACATTTTTTTAAAAAACATGATACTTATTTGAAGTGCTTTTGTATTTTGGTTGTACTCTTCAGATACAAGATTGACTGTTAGCTGGGGGGAAAAAAAACATTTTTTTTATATATCTTATCCAGTGGACAATGAAGGCAAAGTTTCTGTCCTTAGAATCTTTCTTGTTAAATTTAGGAGTATACCTTTCACCTTTTGACATACAAGAAACATTGGGGTGCAGAAAAAATGTATATCTAATGTTTAGGACCCAATCACAAGGTTTTGATTCCAAAGTGTACTGTAAATTGCAAAATATGAAAGGTGTTTAAATTGTAGCATGCAAGTCAGTAAATTATCTTGCATGTTATTCAGCAGTTGAAAAATGGTGCTAAGAGCTGAAAATATACATGTTTGGGAGGAGGTAGAGACATAATTTCAGATAATTATTGAGGTTTTTAATGGAAAGAGCTTTTATATGAATTATGACTTAAATCATTTTTTGTGCTAAATGGAAATTCTGATCTCTGGAGTGTAACACTAAAGATTGCATTGCTCCATATTTTCAGTAGATGCCATTGAAAAATGGTCTTAGGCAAGCTTAGTCAATTCATGCTGGTTAATCTACTTCAGTTACGTTTGGGTTTTTTTTGCCAGTTGTCTGAGACCTGCTCGTTTTCCATCTCCTTCAAAAGCTACTTGCCGTTTTAATATCTGAAAGGATGGGAGGCATTCCAGAATACTGGCCACTGGCAAAAGATAGTAGCTGAACTCCGCAATTTTCAGGTCTCAAACTGCATAGTGTTTCATTGACTGCATTTGCAATCTCACTCTGAGAGTTTGGCTTCCATTGCAGTTAAAATAACTAGTAAACATATCTGTTCTCAGAACATTCAAAAAACAGTACAAGCAATTCAGGTTCAGATGATGTAAGGTTTATAACTTATTAGTGTTGATGTGCTGACAGTGCTTATTGGTTAGTAATGTATAAATTAATTGCAGAGTTTGATCAAAATCTGTTATTAGCCTTGTCCTTTGGGTAGGACTCCTTTTGTCATCTTCTGCAATACAATAAGTGTTGGTGGGCATACGGGTAAAGAATACTTTCAAGAATTTATGGTTTGCTAGTGCTATTGATCCTGCATTAATACGCAACTATTTAACTTGTTTTCATTGTTGATAATGGTCTTGACAAAGTGGTTGAGGTAGTATCTTTTATTGGCCCAACTTCTAATGGCAAGTGAGACAATCATTTGAGCCTGCACAGAGCTCTTCTTCAAGTCTTGGAAACTTAAGCCTTGTCTACACTAGGAGGTTTTGTCCATGCAAGTTATACAGCAGTGATCAAAAAGCGCTGCAATTACAAAGCTTGTGCCTATCCACACAGCACTCATTGTGTTGCCGAAATGCATCCACAGTTGGTGCTCTAGAATTGGCAGTGAGAGCAGTGCATTATGGGTAGCTATCCCACTGTGCAATTCTCCACCTTCTGCTACTAGGAGTCGTGGGAAGGCAAAGAGAATCGCAGTGCATCATGAATGTGGGCCTGACATCCCATGATGCAGTGATTTCCGTCCTGTCATTCCATGGCTTTCTGACTGTTTCGTAGCATTTTTCAACAGCCCCGGTTTCCTGAGTGCTTGCCATTGCTGTCTGAAAGGATGGATCCTGCAGTGTTCTCCACAGTTATTGTCAGTGTTCTGAGCACATCACAGCTGCTCATGTAGTAATCCTGAACTCTCAATCAGAACAGGAGTCCAAGGCACTTGACCTGTTGTGTGCCATGCAAACAAACAAATGTCAGATTACTGTTTGCATTCACGGACCATCTGCATACTGTGCGTCACCTCTTTTGCATGTGTGAAACCAGTACTGGGAGATGGGATTCCATTGTTAGTCATGTCTAGGATGACTAGCAGTGGCTGCAGAACTTTTGAATGTGCAAAGCCACCTTCATGAAACTCTGTGCAGAGCTTTCCCCTTCCCTGCAGCGCAAGGACAGCAGAATTAGAGCTGTCCTTTTGGTGGAGAAGTGTGTGGTGATCTCTGTGGAAGTTGGCAACTCCAGACTGCTATCGGTCAGTCGCTAATCAGTTTGGAATCAGGAAGTCCACCGTTAGAGATGTGTTATCACAGTATGCAGGACCATTAATTGCGTTCTGCTACGAAGGACTGAGAGTCTTGGAAATGTGCATGAAAAAAGTGGATGGCTTTGCAGTGATGGGATTCCCGAACTGTGGTGAGGTGATAAATGGCATGCATACCCCATTTTGTAATGGAGTGCATCAATAAAAAGGGGTACTTTGTGGTACTGCAGGCATTTGTGGATCACCATGGGAATTTCACTGACATCAACATGGGCTGGTCAGGGAAGGTGCATGATGCATGTATTTTCAGGAATGCTGGCCTGTATAGAAAGCTGCAAGCAGAGACTTTCTTTCCAGACCAAAAGACTCCAAAGAGGGGATGTTGAAATGCCTGTGGTGATCCTGGGAGACCCAGCCTACTCCTTTACTTTGATGGGTAATGAAACCTCATACAGTCAACCTGCATAGCATTGAGGAGTGCTTTAATAACTGGTTGAGCAGGTGTCAAATGATGGTTGAATTTGCATTTGGCAGATTGAAAGCTTGCTGGCGATGCCTTTATGGCAGATTAGACCTAAATGAGGAAAATATTCCCATATTTATAGCTGCCTGCTCTGTGCTCCATAATATTTGTGAAGCTAAGGGTGGAGTGCAGTGATGGATTACCTTGCAGCTAACTATGAACAACCAGCTTTCAGGGCTATTAGAGGGGCACAATGTGATGCCATTTGAATCAGGAAGGCCTTGAGGAACTATTTGGACAATGAGCACCAATAAGGTGTCTTTGTAAACAACACTGTTCCATGTTATGATTGCTATCCAGGTTGTACTGTATCAGTGTGAGATACAACCACCATGTGCAAGAGACAAATAAAGACTGTGGGGCAATGTCAGCTATGACAGCTTCGTATAAGTCCAGCTGTCATTCTGGAAACTGTGTGAAGGGTTGGAGTGAATGAGGTACTGAGAAGGGCCGGGAGTTTGGTAGGAATGTGTGGTTGGTCTTTGCAGAGAGCATGGAAAGCAGTTCTGTATTGGCTTCGAGGGTGGGGAGGGAGGGGCGTGAGCATATATGATTTTAGTCTGCAATGTTGTTTGACTTTAGCAGCTCCATTTGCTTCTCCATAGCTTTTATCATGTGCTTATGACCTGCTGTCATTCCCTCCTGGTTTTCCCTCTTTTCCTGCCTATCAATTTTCTGATTTTCAGACATAATGTCTTTGTCGTCCGTCCCGTCTCATTCCTCCCCCCCCAACCCCCCCGCCTTAGAGAACTGGAGGAATTCTTGAGACATCTCTTCTTTGCGTGTCTTTTGTCATTTTTCTCATCAGCCACAGGCGCTTGGCAGGTGAGGAGGGGTTTCCTCTCAATAGCTCATCTGTAGAATCACAGTAAACAATGAACACAAGCATTGTGAGTGCAATAACAGCATTGATGCATTACTGTAAAGTATACCTCTTTCTCACTGTCCCCTGGCAAGCTCACAGCTTGATGATCAACCAGAGCTTGTTGAGTTGTGCCTAGCAGGAGAGGGCACTCAAGCTGAGGAAAAGGTTCTGGGATATTGCTGCAAGTAGGTGGTGGCAAAATTTGAAATTTTGTCCCTGTTTTCCACAGGCCAGGGCTATGGAAGCCAATATCTCACTCCTGAGAGTAAGCAAGGATGCGAGGAGTTTTAAACTCGATCATGCAATGTGGTTATACTGACATAAGTTGCTTATGTAATCCAAGTCGAAGAGCATGAAAACCATTTCTAATGTGATCTCAAGTCTGTCTCCCCCTCCATCACACCCAGATCCCAGACAGCTTCAAGGTTGAAGCACGCTGACTGGAAAACAGAGGGAGACCGAAGCTAAGGGAAGGACAGGAGCCAAGGTGAGGTAGACAAGAGCAGAGGGGCACATGTCTGAAGGATCTATAATCACTAAAGAAAACTCCCTCCAGAACTTGGAATTTAACCCATGAGTCCTGACTTTCTACGTTCTTTACTGTCAGCAAAACAGTTGTGAAAATCACTGATCTAGTGCTGGTCCACATAGAACATGACAGCCTATTACTGCTACCAGATACTCTGTTAATACAGACCTCTACCACTTGAGCTATGTATCTAATAATCCCAATGGTGCTGGTGACCCAAGCATGGGTCCACATGATCAAATTTGTTTTTTCAGATTGTTTTTATTAGAAAATTACACTAACAAAGTACATTGCAAAGTCAAGCACATGAACTTTCTTTTAATCTCAAAGTTAGGAAATATGAGAACTAAAGTTGCCTTACACATTATGCTATACAGTTTAGTTACATGATCTTTTATTGTTGTTTCCATAGGACACTTTTTTCATTCAGTGAACAAGATGAACATCCTCTGGAGATGAATCAGGGTAGTGTAGTAAAGGCAGCTGTTGACTGTAGGACCCAGCTTCATTTGTTGCAGAAACTGGAAGGAATGTAATGGGTGAGGCAAGGGACTGCAGGGAGAGTAAGGATGGTCTCGTGGTTGAGGCAGTTGAATGTTCCCCTGGAGAACTTAAACAGATAGGTTTCTGCAATTAATGGACTTGTAAAGACATAGTTTGAAAAGCAGTTTTCAGTTCTTTTCCTTTTCCATTTACTTGTCAGGATTCACGTTCAGGACTGGCACTTCCCTTGAAATTGTGGAGGCTATCACTAAGGCTCACATGGACTAAATAATGCCATACTGTAATCAGCTGTTACAGAAGTACCACAAATCTGAATCCAGGTCTTGCTGGGTAAAATAGTCACTTGTTTAAAGATGTACTTGTAATATTAAGGTGACAGTCTGCCAATGATTTAATATTTTAAAAACCGGTTATCCCCATATGTTTACTTTTAAAGAATTTCCATTCCACTGCTGTGTCAAAACAATTGGATTATATTTGGGAATGAAGTTAATTCTGTGTGTGTGTGTGTGTGTTAGAAAATCATGTTTGTCATTTTAAAACCTTCTTCCATGGCTACACTATCTTCATCAGTTAGGGTACGTCTAAACTTAAACTGCTACAGCAGCATAGCAAACCTGCAGACATATCTTCACGGTAAAATCATCACCACCAGCCCCACAACACAGCTTTCAAGATCCCTGAGTTCTACACTTGTCTGTAAACATGTGATTTACCTCACCCTGTGCACTAAATGCCCCAATAGCAACTATGTAGGAGAAACCAGGCAATCACGATGCTCTGGGTGAACACTTTTCACAAAGCTGTCATTCTGTCTGACCATCAGTCCTCATTCTCAAAGGAAACTTGTACACTTACAAAATATAAACCTGGGAGCTTAAATTCATAACTTTGCTAGACACTAAAAAAATCATTCCTCCTCTCTCCTTCCTCGCTATGTCACCTTGAATAATCCCTTGAAATGTGTTAACTGCTTATGCTAAACAGTCTCTTTCACCTCGCATTTAGCTGACACTGTGAGGACTTGTCGACAGTTCAGTGCAATGATGCAACTACACCAAAGTAGTGCTTAGTGAAGATGCTACTTATGCCAACGGAAGAGTTTCTCCCAATGGCGTAGGCACTTCATCTTCCTGAGAGGTGGTAGCTATGTCAACAGGAGAAGCCCTCCCATCGACATAGTGCTATCTACACCACAAGTTAGGTTGGTATAAATACATCTCTGAGGTGTGGAAAATGCATACCCCCTGAGCGTCTGTTATAGCAACTTAAATTGGTAGTGTAGACCAAGTCTGAGTGAGGCCTGGTCTACACTAGAGATGTTTATCAACAAAAGTCAGCTTTTTTTCACCAAAAGAATGATGGTATACACTGCAGTCTTCTCCCCCTCACCCCCGATCCATCTCCCCTGATTTTGTGTGACAAAATAAAACCATCTCGATGAGAGGCATAAGCCTTTTTGCACCAAACTCATAGCAACAAAGCATCAGGACAGATGCCACGCTTGGTTATGTTGCAGTAAATGGCCTCTAGGAAGTGTCCCACAGTGCCCATCCTGACCACCAGTTTGAACTCTGCTGACCTGCAACTATTTGCACCTTCCTCTTTAAAGTCCCAGGAATTTTTGAAATTCCACTTCCTGCTTGGTCGGTGTGGAGGGCTCACGTCTATCTTCCCAGCTAATCATGGTGGCTCCATGTTCCAAATGCTCTCCCACTTGGATCACATTGGAGCTTCTGGATCTGATTGGCATTTGGGGAGAGGAGGCTATGCAGTGCTAGCCCCACTCCAACCAAGGGAACTTGGATAAGTACAGTCAAATGTCTTGTTTTAATGGAGGAGAAGGGCTATGAATGGGACATGCTGCAGAGCTGTGCAATAATCAATTAGCTATAACAGTAGTACCAAAAGGTTAGGAAGTCAAATCATCGCTCTGGTGCAGAGCCAAAGACCAGCCACTTCTATAAGGAGCTGAAAGCCATCCTCAGCGGTGACCCCACCTCTACTGTCAAAAGACCCGTGGATACCTCCGTGGACCCAGGGGCAGAGGACAACAGACTCATTCACAACTATCTCATCCGGATTGAGGAGGTTGAGTTGGAGGATGATGAGTAGCAGGGCGCTGAGTAGTTTGGTGACATAGGGAGCCAGGACCTCTTCTCAACCCCAGAGGCTTTGAGCCAGTCCCAGCCTTACAGCGCTAGTGTGCCGGCTGCAGGAGAGGGGAGCTTGGTTAAGTGACATTCTTCCCCCCCCCCCCCCTTTTTTTTTTTTCTTTTTTTTTTTTTGGAGCCAATGCGGCTCGGTTACATGGAGGTACTGCTGTCCTGTGCTTGCTGTATTATACAGCTGATTGATGGGATAGAAATGCACAAGAGTAGCTGTGTTTGCATGTGCTTCTCATTCCCTTACTCAGCTAGGCAGTATGGTGGATATGTGTGTTAATGCACAGTGATATTTCATGGGAATCCTCCAGAGAGATCTCTAGGAAACTTTCTTGGAGGTGCTTACCAATCTTCTGCTGGAGATTCCTCAGCCGAGCTGCTTTGTTTCTTCTCCCTGTTGTAGGAGACTTTCCTGCACCAATTGGTACTTGTGCAGGGTCCAGAGCAGCACCTAGGCAAGTGGCATATACCGACCTAATTCCCGATGTAGACAGTGTTGATGTAGTTGTAGTTCCTGATGTAGATGTGTTGATGTAGTTACCACCTTTCAGGGAAGTGGAGTATGTACAACAACAGAAGCTCTCCTGTCTCTGTAGGTAGCATCTTTACCGAAGGACTACAGTGATGCACCTGCATCAGTGCAGCTGTGCTGTTGCAGCATTTTAAGTGTAGACAAGCCCTTAGTTCCAATGCCAGATACCATGGTTCACTCTCTCTCCATGTGTCCCAGATGCTTGAGCATTTGTGGGTAGAGTTCTGCTCAGCCATTGCACATCTGAACTGGAGCATGCTTAGTGTAGACAGAGTCTTCAGAGACTATAGCAGCCAAAGTCTATAAAGGCTTTAATGAGCACGTGTGAATAGTTATAAACCTCTGTAGAAAAAAAAAGTGAATAAATTAGGGTGACTTTTCACAGGGATGGTAAAAGACACATTCCTGACACATGGGAGATCCTCTGGCAAATTTCAAGTCCTTGCTTCCAAGATATATTTTGCCTATGTCAAAAAAAAATCTCTCCTTTTTCTCATTATCAGGAATGTATGAACTGTTTCAGCTTAAATTTTCTTCAAAAAATTCAGCCGAGGTACACACTAGGTACAGAAAATCTCATCCTGAACAGCTAGTTTGGCCAAGTCTTATAAATAACTGAAAACAAGGTCTTAAAATGGAAAGTGCCAGGCCTTATTGACAATAAGCAGTGCTACCAGGTCTGCCTGTAATATCAACATTTTGACCTATACTTGCATGGGCAATGTAGAAAAATATTTAACTTCAACATCTGCTGGTTCTTCTTTCAGTGCTGGTCTCTATATGTATTCTACACATGCTCTCCATGTGCCTGAGACCAGAGATTTGTAGCAAGTAGTGTCAGCTGGTCCACACCTGCCCAGTTGCTTTCCTTGTGTTCTGAATCCAGGGCAAAAATGGTGACATGGACTGATTCCTCTTCAGTGTCTTCTTACCACTGCATGGCCTGAGTCAGAATCCTCTGTGTCCAAAATGATCTTTCTTTTATTTTCTGAAACTGTAAATATATATTGTAAATAGGTAGTTTTTAGTAATCTTAGCCGTGGTGCTTTACAGGTAGTATAGTTTTGTCTAGATTTTACCCATCTCAGGGAGCTTTCCCCCACAGAGAAGGACCATGCCTAGAATCCTGGAGTTTAAGAACCATATCTCCTGCACCTGTTCCTTCTCTGTTAGCAAGGAACATCTGCATTGCATTGGGGAGGCTCACATAGCCACCAAGTGCAGCATCCGCTGCTCCTTCCCTCCCTGAATCTGTGGGGGGTGAGAGTTCCATCTGTGGGAATATGGCCTTCTCCATGCAGTAAGACCCCAGTTGGATCCAAGCCAGGGAGACCCATCCCGTGTACAGCAGTCTCAGACTATGGGCAGTACCCTCTGGAGTTGAAGAAACCCTCTCGCAAAAGTAGGAGATGTGATCATCGGCACAAAGACAGATATATCCAGATCTGCTTCTAAGAAAAGATCCTTCCCTGTTTCAGACCTAGTTGGGTGAGTTGTGATGCGCAGGTCCTGAGGAGTTAAGTCTAAATAAATCTTCTGTTCAAGAAGGGAAGGTGTGAAAGGAAGAAGGATCTGACGATTCCCTCTCTTGCTCCATCGCACAGGCTGAAAGATTCACACCCGGTAGCTCTGACAGGGAGTTCCATGTTGGGCCTTCATTTGATGATTCCAGCACATTCTGGGAGGCATCCTTGGGTGCCAGGTCATTAGATGCTCTGGATCTGTTGGTCCTGACCTCTGGGACTCCCTGAACTTTGGGAAAGACTGAAACTTTTACATTACTGGAGGATATTTTCACCTTACCACATCTGCAATTTCCTCTCTCTTCGGGTCTGGTCCTTCTCAGAGACATTTCAGCACCAGAAGAAACCACCTTAAGGAGGAGAGGATCCTCTCCTACCACGTCCACAAACCAGAGCATTCTTTCCCTGGTAGAGCAGGAACCTGCTACCTAATTGCACAGATCTTATGTTCCAGACAAGCCTTCTCTCCCAATGGAGGCCAACCTGAACTGAACCCATATGAGGCCTTGAAGCTGCCCTTCTCCTGTGACCCGCCAGTTACAACTAGCTAGAGAACCTTTGGTACCCACTGACGTTGGGGGGCCCCCACCCGTCCCAGCCAGTCAGTTCTCCATACTGGGTCTGCTGGGCTCCAGGTGGTCTATATGCTAGTCACCGTGGATCAGTACCGTGGCCTTCTGCCAGCTGACACCAACCAGCTCCGTCAAGAGTTTGGAGAGGAGGATGAGGTCAAGCTGGATCTGCTGGTTCCAATGGGCATGTCATCTTCCTCTTCAGCTGATGCAGTTGCTCTATCATCCCACTTCCTGCCTGATGACCACAGGCAGTACCAGGAGCTTTTGCAGAGGATGGCAGCTGAGTGCTAGATCTCTCTTGAGCAAGTCCATGGCATGTACCTAGTCTCTTGGATATTCTGCAACCCTCTGGACCTAGTAGGGTGTTTCTCCCAGTTAATGAGGCCTCTTTGGAATCCACCAGGACTGTGTGGCATATACCTGTTTCCTCTGCCCCTACTCTGAAAAGGGATGAAAAATGCTATTTTGTCCCAGCTAAAAGGGGCAGAGTTCATGTTTACTCATCTAGTGCCCAACTTCTTAGTATTGTAGGTGACCACAGAGGTCTAGGATACACCACTACAAGATTATTCCAACAGACAAGGTCTTTAAACGCATTGACTTTCTGGGGTAGGAAAGTATTTTCATTAATCAGCCTCCAATTCAGAGTTGTGAACCACCAGGCATTGTTAGCAAAATACAATTTCACAAATTATTGCAAAGTTTTGGAATTCAGAGACAAACTTCCCCAGGGAGACAAGGCTCAGTTCCAAGCAATCTTCAATGAAGGCAGACTGGCAGTTAAGACATCATTCCAGACAGCAATGCACTTTGCTGATACTGCATCTAAAGCCATTGCAGCAATCATAGTCCTGAGGTGTGAATTGTGTCTTTACTTTTCAGGATTCCACAGGGAGGTCCAGAATATCATTGAGGATTTGCTCTTTGAATCTAAACTCTTCATTGAGAAGATTGACAAGTCACTACACTCCATTAAGGTCTCCAGGACAACCTTCCACATCTGGAATTTACACCCTGGCTCTAAAAACAAAACACCACAACCAAACTTCCAGGACTTTTCTCCTCCAAAATGCTTTATCACCAGCACCATTACAAACCACCACACAAACGACAAAAGGTGAAAACACTCAGATATGTGGCTTGTTCCACCTCTACTGCTGCTGCCCAATCTCACCCATCACCCAGAAGTTTCTTTTGATGGGGGTGCTCAAGAGCCTTGATGAAACCAATATTGATGCCATGCTGGACTGCTCTTCAAACCTTTGGTCACTGCCTTTCCTACTGCACATGCAACTGAAGGGCAGTAACAGATAAGAGGGTGATAACGCAATTGTGTATCTTACCTTCCCACCACAAATTCCCTTCTTGACCCTTTCTCAGGGACCACTCTCATGAAGAAATCCTTCACCAGAAGGTGGAGTCTCTTCTTCAGTAAGGGGCCATAGAACAAGTGCCATCTCAGTGTCAAGGGAGGGGATTCTATTTCCCACATTTCATAGTTCCCAACACAAACGGAGGATGGAGACTGAAGCCTAATTTACGCTTCCTTTGTTGTGTCATATAGAGGAGGTTTTGGATCCAATTGATCAATTAAACAGTAGTAAGTCACCGGGACCAAGTGGTATCCACCCAAGAGTTCTAAAGGAACACAAATTTGAAATTGCAGAACGGCTAACCGTGGTATGTAACCTATCACTTAAATCAACTTCTGAACCAGTTGACTAGAGAATAGCTAGTGTGATGCCAATTTTTAAAAAGGGCTCCAGAGGTGGTCCTGGCAGATACTGGCTGGTAAGGCTAACTTCAGTACCAGCCATATTGGTTGAAATTACAGAATAAGAGACATATATGAACATGATTTGTTGGGGAAGAGTCAACATGATTTTTGTAAAGGGAAATCATGCCGTACCCATCTACTAGAATTCTTTGAGGGGTCAAAAAGCATGTGGACAAGAGTGATCCAGTGGATAAAGTGTACTTATATTTTCAGAAAGCCTTTGACAAGGTCCTTCACCAAGGGCTCTTAAGCAAAGTAAGCAGTCATGGGCTAAGAGGGAAGGTCCTCTCCTGGATCAGTAACTAGTTAAAAAATAGGAAACAAAGGTTAGGAATAAATGGTCAATTTTCTTAATGGAGAGCAGTAAATAGTGGTGTCCCCAGGGATCTGTACGAGGACTAGAGCTGTTCAGCATTGGTAAAGGATCTGGAAAAAGTAGTAAGCAGAGAGGTGGCAAAATTTGCAGAGTATAAAAAGCTATTCAACATAGTTAAGTCCAAAGCAGATGGCAAAGAGTTACAAAGGGATCTACACTGGGTCATGGGGTGACAAAAGGTCCAGTGAAATTCAGTGTTGATAAATGTAAACTAATTCACATTGGAAAACATAATCCCAATTATACATAAAAAATGATGCTCTCTGAATTAGCTATTATCACTCAAGAAAGATTTTGGAGTTGTGGATAGTTCTATGAAAACATCTGCTCAATGTGCAATAGTAGCTTTTTTTTTTTTTTTTTTTTTGACTAACAGTTGGAACTGTTAGGAAAGGAATAGGTAAGGCAAACTATCATAATTCCTCTATATAAATCCATCATATGCCCACATATTGAATGTTAGCAAAATCTGCAGATCTGGTCACCCCATCTCAAAAAAGATCTATTAGAATTGGAAAAGGTACAGAAAAGGGCAACAAAAATGGTTAGGCATATGGAACAACTTCCATATGAGGCGAGATTAAAAAGATGGATGTTTCATCTTGGAAAAGAGACTACTAATAGGGGATATGGTAGAGGTCTATAAAAACTTCACTGATGTGGAGAAAGTGAAAAAGGAAATGTTAGTTACTCCTTCCCATAACACACAAACTAAGGGAGTCACCCAATTAAATTAATTAATAGGCAGCTGGTTTAAAACAAACAAAAGGAAGTACTTCTTCACACAATAGCCAATCAACCTGTGGAATTTGTTGCCGGGGAATGTTGTGAAGGCCAAAACTAAAACAGGGTTCAGAAAGGAACTAGATAAGTTCATGGGGGCTAGGTCCATCAATGGCTTTTAGCCAGGATGATGAGGAATGCAGCCCTGTGCTCTGAGTGTCCTTAGTCTCTGCCAGAAGCTGGAAGTGGACGACAGGAGATGGATCATTTGATGATTGCCTGTTCCGTTCATTCCCTATGAAGCATCTGGCATTAGCCACTGTCCGAAGACAGGTTACTAGGTAAGATAGCCCACTGGTCTGACCCAGTATGGCCATTCTTATGTTAACTCGTTCCTCCCCTTTATATGGTTCGACTACATCCAGATAATGTTAGACAACATGATGGCTTTCATAGAAATAAACAGGGTGGAGTGAAATCTCCTCTTCTACATACAGGGACAGTGAATTTATGGAGCTATGCATCAGGAACTATATCATACTCTTGGCAATGTACTTACCAGGTGTGCAAAACTCTTTGCTAGACAGTCTCAGGCACTTCACCAGAGATCATGAGTGGGGAAATACACACTTTCATCTTGACGGAAATATTCACCCAGTGGGGAAACACCATCTTGAGACTTGTTTACCTCCAATACAGAAAAGAAATTCACTCTCTACTGCTCCAGAGCAGCAGCAGGTCAAGAATCTAGGGATGATACCCTATTGTTATACTTGAGAAACAAGCTGACCATTTTTCCTCCCATTTTCCTACTACCTTAAGTAATGCAGAAAATTAGTTACAATAGGGGTATGGTCATTCTCATTGTACCCAATTGGCCCAGATGATTTTGGTTTCTGAATATCCTATGAATGTCAGCCCATCCCATCAATATCCGACTGACGGCATGGCACCCACCTCTCATGAGAGACTCTACCAGAAGAGGCAGTCTGCCATCTTTAAACGCCCTGGTATCAGGTCATACCTCCAGAGCTTCCTCCTTGCAGCCAATAATTTCCACCCTCTCTGGGCCCTTCTGGTCTCAGCTGAGCTGCTAACAGTTCAGGTTCCCTTCTGGGGATGTGTCAGTGTCCACTGTGGAAGTGTCCTATCGGGGGACCCAGCCTGCCCACTACTCCAGGTCCCAGCCCAGGGACTCTGAGAATTACAGCCATGCCCTGCCGTGTCCCTGTAACTGACTACTGCTTTCTGTTCCCATGGCCCCAGAGTTTACCAATGCTTCACCCTTTGCCTTCTCTAGATTCAGACCCAGCAGCCATTCAAGAGCTCTTTCTCACTCTCCTGATCCTTGCTGGCAGTGAGCTATCCGTGATGCTGCAGTTCTCTTTGGCCAGTGAGGACCACCTTCTGCACTGACCCTTTCTGGATCTTTTAACTCAAGAGAATGGCAAGATCAGATGCCCAGCCCAGACCCTCTTCATTTTACGTCTTGAATGAGCGTCAGACCTGGAACCTTCATTTTCAGAGGCCATCCGTGTTATCCTCAATCACAGTAGAAAAGTTTCCACTAGAAAATGCTATCTAGCTAAATGGAGTTTTTTTTTCTCTATCTGGACACAGATAGAGAATTAGCAGGTTATCCTGCCATTTTAGACTGTGGGTTGTCTCTTGAGATGTCAGGATGTTCCATTATTTCATTGTGGGTCCACCTAGCATCAGTCAATGCCTTTCATCCTCCAATGGAAGGCCACTCTGTCTTTTCTAACCCACCACAATTTGATTCCTGAAAGATCTTATTAGGATCTTCCTACCAGTGGTGAAATTCACACTGCAATGGGACCTCAATCTGGTACTCTGTTCTTAAGAGGCCACTTTTCTAATCATTGGCCACATATTCTGTGTCACATCTTTCCCTGAAGATTGCCTTCATTGTTATCACATTGGCCAGATGTGTGGGTGACCTGGGAACTCTCCTGACCTGCCATTTGCCATATTTCATAGAGAAAGTCTGTCCCTTTGCCTCCACGCAAAATTAATCCCTGAGATAATTTCTGAGTTTCAGCTGAACCAACCTATTCACTTCCTAGTATTCTTCCCAAAAGTGCATGCTTCCAATGAAGAAAAGAGACTGCCCTCCCTCACGGTCAGACAGACAGGCATTGGCTTTTTATCTGCTGATGTACTGGATGTGTGTAAGGCAGCTACCTGGAGCTCTACATCTCCATCTCCATCTTTACAACGCATTACACCCTAGTCCAGGCCTCTTCTGCAGATCCAGCTGTAGGGACAGCAATATTAAACATCCATACAAACATCCAGTACCTCTGCCGATAAAAAGCCAATGCCTGTCTGACCGTGAGGGAGACTAGTCTTTTTCTTTCTTTGTTGGAGGCATAAGGTTTTTGGAAGAATACTGATAAAATACCTTGCATCCCTCTTATGTTTAAATATTGCTTACTAATCATCCACATGTGGAATATACAAAGGGACCACCATTTGAAGGAGAAGTGGGGGTTACTTACCTGTAATTGGAGGTTCTTCAAGATGTGTGGTCTGTCTTTGTATTCCACTACCTGCCTTCCTCAGCCTCTGCTTTAAATTTTATCTGATTTGCAGTGAGAGAAGGAACTGGGGAGGCATTGGTCTGTGCCACCCTTTGTGCCCTCAGTTCAGAGCACAAGAAGAGCAGCTGTGCAGGTACAGACCAGTGACCACTATTTGTGCAAATCTCTGGTCTTACATACATGGAGTGCTTGCATACTCATATGTGGAAAAGGTTAAGGACCACACATCTCAAAGAACCTCTAGTTACAGGTTCATTTATCTAACAGTTTGCATGAATCAAGAAAGCACGTAAGTTTCAAACTGTTATAGAATTGACCAGTGCAGTAAATGAGCCTTAATATCGGTGCATTATCTGCCCTAGTCTTTTTAGTGAAAATAATCTTGTAAACCTTTTATCTTGAAAGTTTTTTCATATCAGTGATGTTGTGTACTATACAGTTGGTAGAAAGAGCAGCTCTGAATGCGTTGCTATATAGCATCCCCTGTTGGCTAACCTGTAAAATGACTCAGATTTTGCAATGCTAGATATAGGCTAACGGTGTTCCCTTCTAACCGCTGATCTCTGCAATCATATAAGTACTTTGATCAGTTGAGCACAATCGTTAAGGTGATAGTTGTACGGGGTTTTGGATAACATACACCTATCATAGTAGAATTTAAACGGTATATAATCTGTAAGAAATGACTAATTCGCAAAATGCATTTAAACACATTTTGACTGATATCTAGTTTCATCAGTACAGTGTGTATTTCTCTCACAATAAGGAGAAAATTTGAGCTATCAGTTTTCTGTCATTATTACCTTGCATGTGGTGGCAGGGCTGGAGCTCTATCGTGTTTGAGAGAAGGGGAAATTTCCTGGTGTCTGACCCTGTCCTGTTGAGAATCTCTGTTGCACAATTCCAAGTGCAATGCCTTTTGGAGAAATCTTAACATTTATCACCAAAGGGTTAACTCTTTCATCTCCACATCCCCAGTGGACAGGACTGCCGGGTGAACACAGACCCATCAGTGCTTGATGTTGAAGAAGCATCAGAGATATGCTTTCTGCAATGAGCCCTGATTTCTGCCTTGGTCTCCTTCACACATTAGGTAATAAATGACATAACATGTCCCCTCCTTTTTTTTTTTTTTTTTTTTGTCCTTTATTTTATTATATTCTTTGTGTTAGGAAACACTCGCATCAGGCAATCTGGAGATGTTCACAGTTGCTAAAGGGAAACACGTTGCCCCCTTTGAGTTTGTGACTGGGGTTTTCCCTGTCATTAACTCAGGATTTAGTTGTAAAAGATGCCTTTATTTATTTTTTAAAAAACCCTTTCTTTAAAATTTGCTGTGGGTTTCCTTCTGCATGATCAAAAGCAAGAATTTGCCTTTGTCTTTGTTTCAGCTTATAATGAAACAAACAATACATTATGAATTGACCGTTGCCACTTTTATGAATCAAGCAGGGTGCCATTCATGTGCTAGGGCTGTTGGCATGAATGTGGTGTGGTTTCTGTGAGCAGTGGACTCATCTGTATGAATGGTGACTGGATGTGACTGAGCCCTAGAGGACCGAGCTGTGTCATGTGACAAGAACATTGGCTAGTCCACGTGCTGCTGATGGAGGGGAGGAAGCAGGGGGGGCTGAGGGTTGCTGAACACAGCATGCTGATGCCTGTGCAATGCCCACAGGCACTTCCTCTGTCTCTATGCTCTTCCAGGGAGAATAAAATGCATCAAATAAGTTGTAGCTGAAAGATTTAAGGAAGCTTTATGGTAGTTTCTATTGTGTAGAAAAATTTGAGAAGTTCTCCACCATGAAAGAGCTTTGCAAGTTATTAATGGCTAATAGTGAAATAATTGCAAGGAGCTCTTGCTGTTCTACTTAGTAATGGTACAAAAAATAAAATATCTTTTGATTGAGATTCAAGAGAAATCTCTAATATAAAATATTTTCATTATCTGTCATTTTGTAAAAACATTTTTTGTTTAAAAACCTCCTTAGTATAATCTAAAATGGAAACCTTTAGGGTGAAAATCCTCCTTAAAGTTAGCTGTTAAGAGTATATAACATCTTGTAGAAGAGAGCCCGTCATCTTTTTCCAGATTAAAATACTTGCACAAGGGAAACTAGTGAGATGTTTCTCTCTCAACCTATATACAAAATAAGGTTTTTCAGGTACTTAGTCAAATTTACTGACAATTCAAGTCAAACTAATTAATAGTAGGGAAATTTGAGAGAGACTGAAAATTACTAAAAATTCTTCAAATATATGCCAGTTCAGGTGATTTGGGTTGTATTTGGGGGCCAAAGAAATATAGTTGAATCATTAAATCTCTGAATTCTGGAGATGAGATACTGACTCTGAAGAACAATTTGAAACCATTTTTTATGAATGGTAACTTTTTTTGCTCAATTCAAGAGATTAGCTAGTTCTTTGTTCCTACTTAAAAGAAAATACCTGGCTAGAGGGTGCTGGTGAGCATGTCAGGAATCTTTCGGACAATAGAGGGTTTTTTTTCCCCCTTAAGGCGTGGTTTGAGTTTAAATTTCTGTTTAAAAGCTACAAAGCCCAAAAGCAAGGCAGTTGAGTGAGATTTCCTATATGGTATGAATTGCAAATATGTTTTATCCTTTGTGCAGTGTTAAAGGAAAAAATACCTTGAATATAAAACATGGTTCGTACAAAAGTTACAGATTGTCCCTCCTTTATTTTGGTTACACCCAGGATACTGTGAGAAGGATCGGGTTAGTGCTTTTTTTTAACAGAGCTTTAAGCCTTCATTCATATCATGTGGACATAAACATTTTAATAAAAGGAGAAAATGCTGATTACATGGTAGTTAGTTCAAAGTTTTTTTTACAGTCCTTTTTAATATCAGAAGTCTTAATTTGAAATAGCAAAGTATTAAAATGAGGATACCTTGGCAACTAAACAGACGTTCTAGGAGCATCAACTTCTGACAGCAGTTGTCATTGCATTTCTTCATTAGCAAACTATATAAACATAGTATTTCATTGAGGGCAAAACTCTTTTGTGGTTCTCTGTCAGCATAGGGGAAAGGCCAAGTCTACACTCACTCAAAAGTTAAGTTGATCCAACTATGTTGTTCAGGGGTGTGAAAAATCCACACCCTTAGGTGTTGTAGTTAAGCCTAACTAACCCTCAATGTTGACTGCACTAGGTCGATGGTTAACTATGCCGACAGGAGAATCCATCCTATGGCTGTAGTGAGTGTACATTGAAATGGTACAGCAGCATTATTGCAGCTGCGTAGCTATAGTATTTCAAGTGTAGACAAGTCCTAGGGAGGGCACTTAATCTCTGATTTTGCATCTCTTGGCTCTGGCTTTAAGAAGATTATAGCAAAATTTTATATTCAGTTTCCAGGTATGTTGAACACTGAGTAAGTAACTCTAACTGGCTTGAAAATCAATTGTAGCTTACTATAAATAGGCCAGTCACCTTCCTCTGGGACTGAAAGTACTATGTAGGAGGGAGTTTTTAATTTTTATCCCAAGTGAGTTCTGTTTCAGCTGTTGCTTGGGGTGGGTTTTGCTATGCTGCATATACATTCTCTTCAGAAAGAGATTCTTACTCCATATTAAGCCAGAAGTTTCTCTGTGGAAAGTCTCTCAAACTTTGTCTTGAGCAATAGGTAGATACTAATGTTATGTGTTTCTGTTCTGGTGGGTTCAAAATACTCATTACGTCAAATGCTTCATCTTTTCAATGTAGGTGTACTAGTGTGGATCTCTCTTGCTATATTGGCGCTATTTCAACCAAATCACTTAGCCATGATTCAGAATTTGATGTGAGACTTGGCAAAGTCTGTCACCTTTGACAAACGTACCTCGTGTCTGGAACAACAAGTTGCTAACCCTGAATACAAAGGTCTTTGTTTATCGGGCTTGTGTTCTCAGTACTCTCCTTTAAAGCTGTGAAAGATGGGTCAGTTGGAGTCACTTGGGACCAATGGGTCACTAACAACAAGATCCTTGAGAGAACTGACCTGCAGACTATGCTGGATGCTCTCAGACTTCGCTGGCTGGGACACATAGAGTGCATGCCTCAAGATTGCTTGCCGAAGGTTGTGCTCTACGGCCAACTTAGGAACTACCTATGATTCAGAAGAGGTCCAAAGCTCCAATTAAGTGACATGGCCAAGCAGAGTCCCAAGAAATTTAGCATTCCCGCTGAATACTGGGAGAACCCTGCCCACAACCTCAGTCTGGAGAAGCTGTGGTAAGGCTGGTATAGTCATTGTGGAGAGTCGTAAGAGAGCCCAGGCTGAGGCCTGTACGTGAGCCAGAAAGCAGAGTGTGCTCCAATCTCCATCTGGTAAGTGGATCTGTAACCACTGTAGGAAGGTCTGCCGCTCATGCACTGGGCTCTTCGCCGCATTACTGCCAAGCACCATTGACTGACTGACTGACTGACTTTGTCGAGTTTCCTGTCATCTCTCAAGATGTTGGATGGCCATATTGCCGTGTTATATTAGCTTTAGCAATGATACTACTCATTTGTGTATTCTTACTCTTTATAGTAGGATCCAAGACTTTGTCTTGTATAACAAGTATGGAGGAGGAGATGAAGGGGGTGCATACATTTTCCCCTGTAGGTAGCAGCTTAAAACAGCCCAGATTGTTACTGTCTGACTTCTATTTGAAACACTTATTTCATATAGGGCACACATGTTTCAAATCTTAGAGGTGTATGTGTATTTTACAAATTGCTACCAGTCTACACTTCTTTGCTATTTCAGCAGAGAAGCCAAGGATTGACCACGGGGACTAAATTCTCTCACAATTGGTTCCTCCAGGGCAATGGCGAAAACCTATAGATAGGGAAGTGTAGTGGAAGTTTGCACTGTAGCTGCTTATTGTGTTTATGTTCTGAGGATAAAAGATGTCAGTTCCCAGAGTTGTCATCCCAACATCTTTTGCTAGTATTAAACTCATGTAGGAAAAACAAAGGGAGACATTGCAGAAAAACTGAGGAACTTAACTGCTCAAAATAATCAAGGAAGAAGTTGAAAAGCTCAGCTCCTCCTCCTTATTACATCTTCCTTCTCACCCACAGAACAAGAACACTCCAGGGCAGGAGAGTTTTGGGAAATATATTTTAAAACAGACAGCCATGAGGACACCCACAAGTATATTCCCATAGCACTCAAAACCATTCTTACATCTGCAGGTTTTTAAAACTTAAATGCAAAGGCTTCTTTTTTTTGGATAGTCAGTATGTGGCATTCACTGCTGCTTGAGGTTAAGATGCAAATATAATTAATTTTTAAAGAGTTTTTTATGGCTATTATTAACTTGTAGTTATGCATATACTGACAGTAGTAAAAGTGATCAGTTTCTCGGTTCAGAGAATAAACTTTGCAAGGATTGGAAACACCCTGTCCCCATATTGTACATTGCACTAATTGGCCAGGTATATAGTGTGTGGTTTTTTTTTTTAAAGTACTCCTCTTAGGACATCAAGTGATGCTGGGCAGGATACTGGGCTAGATATACCAAAGGTCTGATTTGCTAGGAGCTGTCATATCCTCCCATTGACAACATATTTGGTTTCTGCAGAGCATCATATTAGCAGCAACTGGCCTACTGGGTTTCTTCATGTGTATGTCATGATATCCTTGCACTCTGTCAAAACAGGAACCGTGGAATTACTTTAAAATTTACTTTCCATTGCCAGATCAGATGTCACAGGGCAATGTAATGTACTTCAGACAAAACTTAATAGTATTGCTTTTTTTAAATGTCTAAGAAATTTGAGTACAACTCTTCTGGGTATTTTAGCTTTTAAAACTTTTCTCATTGTGCGATTGTTTAGTTGTTGAAATATATGCAGTCACATGGGGAAAGTGTGCATCTTAGATGTTAGTTATAAACAAGAACTTTTGAAGAGATCTCTAAGAATGGAAATAGCTTTTGAAAAGGATTAGACCTTGTATAGCTCTGTGTGGTTTTTGGATGTCTTTAAAGAAATTTAGAAAAGGAATAAAGCTGCTTCATACACTAATTATTTCAGAGGTCAGAAAATCCCCATACAGTGATATGTAACTTTCTCCTGTGATGTGCAGAAAAGTTGTATTCTCTGATGAGCATGTATGTTCTTATACTTTGTGTGAAATTCAAATATTCGTTGAATGATTCCACTTTCGAAAATTTTATTTTTCTGAGTGGATATAGGGCATGGGAAGAAGACATAATTCAGGTTTATTAGGCATCGTATAACATTTTCATACTTTGATTTTGTTAAATGAAGAGTTCTGGGAGAGCCCTTAAAGCTATTGCATCACTTACCAAGAATAGAAACTTTACTGCATAAGAGACAGCTTGTCTGCAGTGTGGAGAGACTTGATGAATTAGTGGTTCTAGAAAGTGATGGTCACACGTTATGCATTTTAGTTAACAGATTTGTATTCTAAGTTCTGATGCAAAATGAAGTAATAGGTTTTTCCTCCCATCTCAAAGTGTGTTTGGAGATTGTAGTATGGACATTAAGATGGTATAGTTTATTCAACAAATTATTTTTCAAAACTAACTAGTATAATTTAATCCACAAGACACTGATAAATATACTCTTACTATAATTGTCTGGGGAGGGTGGGGAGGAATTTTCCTTTGTACAATGTGAAGTAGTCTGTCATATCAATTAGTTTTAAAAAGAATCCATTATAGAACTTAATTTTAATTGTACAATGCATGCGAAACATAATACTAATCTAAATCCATGTAAAAATTCCTACTCCTGAAAATAAAAGGTTTGTTCTACATTTTTTTTCTCCTTCATTGTGAAATCTTAGTCAAGATGTACCAGCAAAGGAGTGTGTTTTGTATTCCAGTGGTGTAGCTGAACTAGACAGGTCTGCAGCACAGTGTTTTATTTTTAGACTCTAGGTTGCCATTTTTATCCTGTAAAAATATTCATCAGCGTCTGGGTGACAGGCCATCACTTTTTATAAAGGTGTCAGAAAGACCAGATTTTTTTCACCTCTCTTCTCCCCTTTTAGGTCATGCTCTATACAAGTCTTGAGGGGGATGGGGAGCTTGATTTCAATTCATGCATTAGATTCTTGAATTCACAGATCTTTAGCGTCACACAGTTCATTCATCTTCTTCTGTACGCAGCTGCTTACGCAGCTCCACTTATTGTGTATTAAGGGTGAACTGTTCTAGTGCATAGAGCTGAAGGCACGTGAGGGAAAAATAAATGGATTGTGATGCCTAGTTATGTTTCTCCAGTCTGCCCTCCATCTGTTACCCAAAAAGCACATTGATCTTAAGTGGCATTTCTTTTGAGACAGAAGCGTTTTATCCTTTGTACAAATCATAAGCTTGGGATGTATATGGGATATAATGTATATGGTCAAGAAATTTTTCTAGATACTTTTGGAAGAAAACTCAATATTCTGTTATGATAGACTGACTGTGCTGTGATGTGACATTTCATATTTTGGAATATTCTGTGATGGCTAGTACACTCTGGTAAAGAATGGTTAATACCACCCCATTATTCCTTGTTTAAGGGACATTTTAGGCTGGTGGTGAGATCTTAAACAAAGAGGTACCCCTTCCCTTAGAAGGTTGAAAGTCCTATTGCTCAAAACACTAAAACTGTATTGGGCTAAGCACTAGAAACTACACTGCAAGGACAAGTCCTTAATTAGATGACCTAATGAGTCTCTCCATATGATTTTATAATTCATTTTCTTGAGAGCAGTGTGCTTGACATGCCACTAACAAATGTAGTCCCTCCCCCCAAGGAGTTGCGTAATCTAGTTTATATAGATTACAGTTCAGACACACACAGTACACTAGGTGATGGTACATAGTCACGAGCAAAAATTTAGGAATTTTATATCGTCAATCATTGACCAGTTTGGTGGGAAAAGAAGTTTGTAGGGAGAGATTAGGAGGAAAGATTTACATTATATTCAGAGTCCGTATTCTTGGATTGTGATCTGAGGTAGGGAGCATCTTTTTGTAGTGTTCAAACAAGCACAGAGATGTCCTACTCAGCAAGTGGTGCTCCTAGGCGTTACCACAATGTAAATAAAACATGCGTGGAGTGATAATTTCCATGGAGAAACATATACGAGAATTAATGGCGTTTGGAAGTGGCTAGGTAGAATCATTCTGAAAAGTGTAAAATCAGTTTACTGAGAATATGCTCTGCCATGAGTGGCATTTCTGTTACACAAGACAAGAAATCACCTCTTTAGGGCTTAAAAGTTGCAGGATTTTTGCATACAGGTGATGTTACTCATACTTTCTGCTTCAATAAAACAGCATATTTTGAATGGTTGTCTTTTCAGACTTTCAACTGATATCATAGAAATGCAGAGCTGGAAAGGACATCGAGAGATCATTAAGTCCGGCCCCGTCCTCTGAGTCAGGACCAAGTAAACCTTGATCATTCCTGATTTGGTGTTCAGTGGTTTTTAAGAACAGTTTGGACAATGATGGGATTCCACAGCTTCCCGTGGTAGTTGATTCCAGTACTTAACTACCCTTATAGTTGGAAAGGTTTTTTTAATATCTGAACTAAATCTCCATTGCTGCAATTAAGCCCATTACTACTTGTCCTATTGTCAGTGGATATGGAGAACAATTGATCAGCGTCCTGTTTATAACAGCCCTTCACATGTTTGAAAATTCTGATCAGGTCCCTACTAAGTTTTCTTTTCTCAAGACTAAACATGCCCAGTTTAAAATCTTGCCTCATAGGTCATGTTTTCTAAACTTCTTTGTAAATTATTGTTGTTCTCCTTTGGACTCTCTCCAATTTGTCCACATCTTTCCTAAAGTGTGGCTCCCAGAATCAGACACAGGACTCGAGCTGAGGCCTCACTGGTGTAGAGTAAAGTGGGACAACTACCTCCCAAGTCTTACATATGACACTCCTGTTAATATACCCAAGAATATTATTCCTTTTCACAGCTGTATCACTTTTCTGGCTCATATTCAATTTGTGATCCATTGTAACCCCCAACATCCTTTTCAGCAGTACTACCAGTTAGTCAGTTATTCCCCATTTTGTAGTTGTGCATTTGATTTTTTCCTTCCTAAGTGAAGTACTTTGCACTTGTCTTTATTGAATTTCATCTCGTTGATTTCAGCCCAATTCTCCAATTTGTCAGTCATTTTGAATTCTAATCTTGTCCTCCAGAGTGTTTGCAGCCCCTCCAAGCTTAGTGTCCTTTAAAGATTTTTATAAGCATACACTCCATTTCATTATCCAAGTCATTAATGAAAATATTGAATAGCACTCGGCCTAGGACTGACCCCCTGTGAGACCCCACCAGACATGCCTTCCCAATTTCACAGCGAACAATTGATAACTACTTCTTGATGATGATCTTTCAACCAGTTGTCCGACCATTTTATCTGAGTAACTTCATCTAATGTTCATTTTCCTAGTTGGCTTATGAGAATGTCATGTAGTACTGTGTCAAAATCCTTATTGTAATCAAGATATCACATGTACTGCTTCCCTGCATCCACTAAGCTAGTAACCTTGTCGAAGGAAATTAAGTTGGTTTGGCATAATTTGTCCTTGACAATTCCTTGCTGACTGTTTCTTATGCCCTTATCCTCTATGTGCTTGCAAATGGATTGCTTAATAATTTGTTTCAGTATCTTTCCAGGTATCAAAGTTAGGCTGGCTGGTTTATAATTAATTCCTGGGCCCCTCTTTGTTCCCCTTTTTAAAGGCAGGTGCCAAGTTTGCCTTTGTCCAGTGCTCTGGGACCTTACCTGTCCTCCTTGAGTTTTCGAAGATAATCACCAATGGTTGCAAGATTACTTCAGCTAGTTCCTTAAGTATCATGGGATGAATTTCGTAAGGCCCTGCCAACTTGAATACATCTAATTTAACTAAATATTCTTTAACCTATTCTTTCCCTAATTTGGCTTGCGTTCCTTTTCCATTTGTTGTTAATATTAATAATGTTAAATGTCTGGTAAACATTTCCATTTTTTAGTGAAGATTGAAGCAAAATAGACATTAAATACATCTGCCTTCTTAATGTCATCAGTTATTAGCTCTTTTTCCCTTCTAAGTACAGGACGTATGCTTTCTTCTTTCTCTTGCTCCTAATGTATTTAAAAAACTTCTTTTTATCTTTTGTGTCCCTTGCTAGGTATAACTCATTTTAGTCTTTTACATTCCTTAGCAGTTTGTCCGTGTTTCCACTTTTTGTAAGATTCCTTTTTGTCTTTCAAATTATTAAAGAGGTCCTTATTCGGCTGATAGGAAGAATAGTAGAAGCCCAATCTTTCTTCCACATTGGGATAGTTTGCAGTTGTGCCTTTACTGTTTCCTCCTTGAGAAACTAACAGCCCTCCTGAACTCCTTTATCACTTTGGAGGTCTGGCTTGGATGGGCTCAATGTAATTTATTCTTTGATCTGTTAAAATGGATATATGTTTGAATGGTTTGAATAAAAATGTTGAGGTGAGACTATAGCTTAACTTTTCATGCACTGGTAATTGCCTGATATCTTTGTTATGTAAAGTTCTGTATGTTAACTGCTCACAGTAGTTTAATTCATGGTGTTTTTCAGTTGTGGAGGAGAAAACTGAAAATCTGAGTCTGGTTCCAGGGGAGGACAGTAGGAACTGGAGAATTTAATATTTTTTTTAAAGAACTCTTTTCATCTTACTTGCCTTTACAACTACTTCCTTTCATCTGTAAACTCCTCAGTGTGCCTCTTCATTTGTTGCCTCAAGTTTCCATCCTGTATACCCTGAAATCTAACTTTTACCATATCTGTTCCACTGAAATTGCTCTTACCTAGGTTTCTTTCATCTCCTGGCCAGATCTCAGGGTTTCTATTCCATTCTCACCCTCCTTGACATACTTGCTGTTTTTGGCACTGATCACTCCCTCCGACTTAATATCTTATCCCTTGGCTTTCATGATACTGCGCTCCCCTGGTTCTTCCATCTCTCTGGCTGTTCCTTTAGCATTTCTTTTTTCACGGGGATCCTCTTTTTTTCCCTCTCCTTGCTTTCTAAAGGGATCTCACAAGGATGTGTCCTATGTTCCATGTTTCTCTCTGGATGATCTCACTGTTAGGGCTTAAATTACCATCAGTACATGGATTTATTAATTTGCCTTTCCACCCTGACCTGTCTCCTTCAGTCCAAACACTCATCTCACCCTGTAGGGAGGAAGGTGAAGGAGGAGTCAAAGGCCTGAGTGACAGGAAGGATGGTGCTTATGTTGACAGTTACAGTCCACTAATTTGGGTATTGGTGCACCTCAGTCCCTCCTAGTCTTTCCGTGTGGCACACAAATTTAGTCTCCTGTTGGCTGTTCAATTTTGCTCTAAATTCATTTGTTTAGTGTGTGGGATGCTCAGTGGTGTTGGTGGCCTGTGGTATACAGGAGGCCAGATTATCTAATCTTGTGGTCCCTTCTGGCATTAAACTGTGACTCCGACCTGTGTTCTCTGTATTTGAGAGATTATGAACTCTGTTTTGGCCATGCTGATCTTGATATGATGAGTCATCCCAGCTCAGGAGTGGAGAAATATACTTAAATGGTTAGAATGGGGATGGTGAAGAATTCCATGTGAGTGGCAAGGTCACTGAAGGACAGGTTGCGTGAGGAGAAGGAAAGGACCAAGAACAGAGCCATGGTAGCAAATAAGTGACTGGGTTTGGGAACTGAACTTCATTCCCTAGCCTGACTACTCAAAGCATGATCACTAGGCTGTTGGACTGAGCCTTCTGTTTACATGTTATGTTTTATATAGAAATACGTATTGTGTTAAAAAAACCTATACAATTTCTGTTTTTACTGAGTGCACATAATTTTTCTGCTGAATTAACTATTTAAATGAGAAAAAGTTAGTGGAATACATATTTTTCTTCTTTTTGCACCAAGTTTTCTGTTTTTCTTTAATAAAAATGCCGGGAGTTGCTGCTGTCTTATTTACTTGCAGCCTGCATGCTTATCTTCTTTGTTCTTCGTTAAATATGAGCTGGCATGTGTTAGACTGCGTTAGTGTTCACTCTCAGGGACTTCAGTGGTTTCTAAATTTGGCATTGCTAAGCTGGTGCCCTGTTTGCTTGAATCAATTGGGGCTCCTATTTTTAGCAACAAAAGGGAATTGAAATAGCAATTTTCTTTCCATGTAATAGATCCCCAAGAGGAGTACTGATGCAAGCTCTGTCATTCCATATTCTCCCCCTCCCCAAAAGCACTCAGACGAAAGGCAGCTGTCACGGTTTGCGGCAGTATTAATCTTTAATCAATCGAGTGTTTTCTGCATTCAGGTGTTCAGGGAAAAAAGGGTCACGAGGAGGATCTGCCTAGAATAACTAAGCACTCGTGCATGGGCTGTGCAGTCAGAATTTGGTGGGTAACGGCAGGGAATAGACAGAGCAGCTAAAAATAGTGTTTGCTTCCAGTGTTTCTCCAGTCTATTTTTGATGCTGGATTTTGATAAGGTTGATTGGGTTCTTACTAAAAATAACTGTTCCTAGCAAGTTAAGGACAAAAAGTAGAATATTTTTAACCAACACAGACTAAGTACTTTCGTTGGCTGCAGATAATTTGGGAGCTAGGCATTGGTCAGTTGCCAGTATTTTATATAATCTGTAATAAATGAGACACTACTTAGTGCCAAACAGGGATAGTCTTTATTCTTGCCAGTTTGTTTTTCCAAAGGGCTGGCATATTCTTTGTACTGCTTTCATATTATTCTGTAACTGAAGTCTCTTTAGATTCATCAGACGTGTGGTACTGAAGATCGCACCCATATTAAGATTTCTACTGGTATGATGTTTCTGTGAACTGCACTACTTCAAAAGAAAAAAAACCTGTTTCCTAGCTTAAGTGTTGAAACCTGGTTTAGTTTAGGCACTTCTGAAATAACATATAACCTGGCTTGCACTTAGTTTTAATTGAATGATGTAGGTCTTTAAAAATAGTGATCTGACCATGACTAGCTCCAGCACATCTTGCAGAGCAGTGACTACTCACAAATATAAATTTCTCTCCATGCACTGGAGACATTCTACTCTAGCCACTTTGCTCTCATATTTCTACCTCACCCCTGTTATGTGACATGTCAAAGCCATTCTTCACAGCTGTTGGAACACTGAATGCCACATTGTGGGTCTGAATTGCAGCCTGGACAGATGGCTGAGCTTCCATCTTTAGGTTCAGTTTCTGTTAACCAACCTCCTTCCTTGGAGGTTCTGTTTCCTGGGAACTGACTTTCTTCTTCGAGTGCTTGCTCATGTCCATTCCATGTTAGGTGTGCGTGTGCTGCATTCACTGTTTGCTGGAGATTTTTCCTTTGGTGCTATCAGTTGGACTGTCTCTAGCACCCTCTGGAGCTGTGTGCATGTGCATTAGTATAAGGGGCACTGCTGACTCTGCACCCTCTCATTTCCTTCTTCCTGCCTGTTACCTTTTCTTGCTCTGGCAAGGCTTCTTCCCAGTGGTTTCAAACTCTTTTCTTCATTCGTAGGAGTAATAGTTTAGTGTGTATAGTTTCGCAAGTAGTGTTAGTGTATATAGTTAGCATGTATACTTCCTATTGTTGAGGACTTTTTGCCCCAGTGGTGGGCATGACCTGGTTCCTGGGCTTCAAGCCTTGTGCCTCCTTTGGCAAACCTGTGCCCACAAGAGACCCATACTCCAGTTGCTTAAAGTGTTTCGGGGAAACTCATGTAAAGGACAAGTGCCAAAATTTACCAGGACTTCAGACCCCGCACTAAGAAGGACAAGGACATCAAGCTAAAGGCTATCCTCTTGGAAACTGTCCTCCATACCTGTCTGAGCTGAGTCACTCTGACTTGGCAACGAGTACTTCAACATCTGTGTGAAGCGATCGCCCGGCACTGAGCTCTTTCTGGCCCCATTCTTAGTGTTGAGGAAGAAGCACAAAAAGCACCATAGTGAGAGGCTGTGCTTGTCGGTGCAGAAGAGAGACAAGCGGGGAGAAGGAGTGCGCCACTCTTCTATCCCAGGACCTGCTTTGGCACTGTTGACTCCATCAAGGGCATTGAGTCCAGTGCAGGAACCTCCACTGACACAAGGAAGCCACTGCAGTACCAACAGACTGACGGTGCCATTCACTTCAGAGACTCTTCAGGTGGCCAATGAGGCACCTACCATCTCTAGTGTCTAGGAGCAGGAGCGAACAGAGTGAATTGGGTGCTTTCCTGGTATTGGGTCCCCTGAGACCTCGCACCATTCAGGGGGATCTTTCCCCAGCATGCCACCAGTCTCCAGTACCCTGGCACCATGTGCAGGCAGAAGTGGGTACTGTTCCACGATGGTTGCTGAGAGAAGAAATCTCTTTGGAATCCAAAGGGGAATCCTATGTTCTGCTGAAAGCCCACCATTGGTACCCAGCTCTATGCCATACCAAACTTTGGTGCCTGGCTACTCCTTGGTGGTCTCCAAGACAGGCTACTGCTTTTTTCCACTTGGCACTGGACCCTGGCTCCTGTACCAACTCAATCTCAAAGTCCAGGAGATGCCTGTTCAAGGAAGAGGAAGGAGCTCCTCCACTCATGTAAGCCTACTCCTCGTTCTCCCCAAATGAGACTGTTGTGGGTCCCAGCAACCAACTTTTGCAGGATGACTTCAGGGCCCATCAGGACCTTCTGAAGCGGGTTGCTTCAAACTTGGGTTTGGAGAGTGAGACGCTCACAGAGACATTGCACAGCTGTTTTGATATCCTAGCTGCAGCAGTTCCATCCCAAGGGGCCCTGCCCATCAGAGGCAGTGATGTCGCTATAGCAAACTTCTTCTCTGGTCCCCACTTCAAAGAGGCCAGAGAAAAAGTATTATTTGCCAACAAATGGGTTCAATTACCTGTGCTTGAACCACCCCATCCCTCTGAGGGTCCCTAGTGGAGTCTGCAGTGAATAAATGGGTCAGATAGGGCCACTCTGAAAAAAGACACTAAAAAAGTGGACCCTTTTGGAAGAGAGGTTTATTCCATGGGTAGCCTCCAACTGCGTATCAGCAATCCGCAAGGTTTGCTGGGGATATATAATTTTAATCTATATGGGACTCGGTGAATAAATTGCGACTCCTTCCCTCAAAAATCAAGACCGGAATAGCAGCCATCTTGGAAGAGGGTAAGAACATGGTAAGGACCTCTCTCTGGTCAGTTCTGGATGCTGGCAACTTGGCGATCCAGAAAATTGCCACCACGATCACCAGGAGGAGCTGTTCCTTGCTCCAGTCCTCCTGTCTTCCCCATAAGGTTCAACAGTCCATCCAGGACCTCCCATTTGAAGGCTCCTCCCTTTTCTCGGAGCAGATGGACATGAGATTTCATGGACTGAAGGACTCAAAGGTCACCTTTCTGTCCTTGTACCTGTACGTGCTGTCTGCCTGCAGAAAGCACTTCAGGCCCCAGCAGTATCCTCGGTTCTCAGGAGCTCCAAGACAGGAGCCCTACAAACAGAAAGGCAGAGGTTATAAATGGTGCCAACCACTCCCGTCCACCTAAGTCTTCCATTTGGGGATTCAGATACGCTGGTGGGTCCAGGCAGGCCTTTTGAAGGTGTGCCCGAGGGAGGGTGCTATGCTAATCAGCATTTCAGATCTCCCCCCATCCCCCTTTCATTTTTGGACCATATATTGCTCTTCAGCCCAGCATGGGCATCCATAACATTGGACCATTTGGGTCCTGAGTACGGTGACAGTTGGGTAAAAACTGAAGGGTATATCCACCCCTGCCTGCCACCTCCCATACCCATCCCTTTTCAGGGACCCTTCTCATGAGCAACTCCTCATCCACGAGGTACCATCCCTTCTAAGTATGGGGGCTGTAGAGGAAGCTCAACACTTGAGGAAAGGGGTTTTACTCCTGGCATAGCCTAATCCCAAAGGCCAAAGTGGGGCTCCGCCCCATCCTGGACCTGCGTCACTTCAACAGATATCTCAAGAAACTGAGGGTTTGCATGGTCTGTTGGCCTCCATCATTCCCTCCCTGGATCCAGGAGACTGGTATGCTGCCCTTAACTTAAAGGATGCATACGTTCGCATTTCTATCTTCCATGGGCACAGATTTCTCAGGTTTGTTGTGGGTCATTGCCACTTACAATTTGCTGCTGTTCCCTTCAACCTATCAGCAGCCCCAGGGGTTTTCACAAAGTGCATGGCGGTTGTAGCAGCCATCCTCAGGCAGTGATGTGTACAGGTCTACCAGTACCTCAGTGACTGGCTGATCATAGGTTGGTTGCAGGCTCAAGTGCGAAACAGCATCAATGTGGTCTGAACAACCTTCAGGGTGCTGGGCCTTCTGATAAATGAGCAGAAGTAATTTCTTATCCAGGTTAAGATGATAGAATTTATCAGTGTAGTGCTCGACCGAAGACAGGGCCTTCTTGCCAGACCATGTCAAACCTAATATCCAGGGTCATGGCCCATCCAATCATGACAGCACGAGTGTGCCTCAAGCTACTGGGTCACATGGCGACTTGTACTTACATGGTTCGATATACAAGGTTGCACCTCGGATCCCTTCACATGTGGCTAGCATCTATATACTCCAAGAGCAGACACCATTTGGACTCAATACTTCTGGTTCCACCAGGCCAGGGAGGCAAGGACCGGGGGAGGGACGAACCTAGGTTGGTGTTAATAGGAGTACCCTTTGTTACCCTGCAACTATCAGTGTCTTTAGTCTCCAGATGCATCTGACCTTGGGTGTGGAGCCTGCCTCTGGTCCTGGGAAGAATTTACCCTGCATAAATGTCATAGTGCTCAGGACCTTTCTCCTGGCATGCCAAGTGTTCCTTCTCCAGGTCTCATGCAAGTTGGTACAAGTCCTGACAGATAATACAGTGGCCATGTTCTATATCAGTAAGCAAGGAGGGGCTTGATCTTCTGCCCTGTGTCAGGAAGCTGTCAGTTTATAGGACTTCTGTGCAAGACACTCCATCTCAAGGTGTCATCTCCAGGGAGCCTGGAACATATTGGCAGACAGCCTCAGCAGGCCCTTCTCATCTCTCCATGAGTGGTGTCTTCACCTGGAGATTCAGTGCCATTTTCAAAAAGGAGGGGACCTCCCCAGATGGGCCTCTTTACCACCATACAGAACAAAAAGGGCTATCAGTTCTTTTTGCTGCCCAAGCTCAGATCAGGCTCCCTCTCTCCGATGCCTTTCTGCTTTCATGGGCAGATTACCTATCATAGGCCTTTTCCCCCGATCCCCTTGATTTGCAAGGTTCTGTGCACAATCAAACAGGACAAGAGGAGAATTCATCCTGATAGCATCTGCGTGGTCATGTCAGCATTGGTTCAGCATGTTTCTGGACCTTTTGGTGGCAGCTCCATGCTCACTGCCACTCCACCTAGACTTAATTTCACAAGACCACAGCTGGTTACTTCACCCAAATTTCACCTCCCTGCACCTAACCTCGTGAATGCTGCATTGTTGAATCCTGAAGAACAGGCCTGGTCAGAATAGGTTTGATAGGTCTTGCTAGGAAGCAGAAAGCCTTCCCCAGGGCTACCTACTTGGCCAAGTGGAAACATTTCACTTGTTGGGCCCCTGAACGGGGTCTTTCTTCACCTCGATCTCCTCTTCAGTCTATCTCGGACTACTTGCTCCACCTAAAGCAGCAAAGTCTAGAACTCCTGTCTTATTAAGGTTCATTTGGCAGTCATCTCAGCCTTCCACCCCCCTAGCAAATGGTAAATTGGTGTTCTCCCATGAAATGACTGTTCAGTTTCTCAAAGGGTTGCAAAGACTTTATTCTCAGGTTTGCAAACTGAATGTATGGAATGGACATGAGCAACACATCTTGAAGAACTGTTACGAAAAGTTAGTAATGGTTTTTATTCCCCTGGATAGTGATGGTAATACTTTGTATTGATGTTTGAGTTCTCGTTTTTGTAGGGCTTTTTGATGTTCTTACGCTCATGCACACAGTGTTGCCTATTTGCTAATTCCGTGGGCTCGTCTTCATTGGGAAAGAAGACAAGCCCATTGAATTTGTTTTTTCTCTTGTAAAATCTTAGTGGTGAAAATACACAGGGTATTTAGTCAAAGTCACTAGCCAAAGTAAACACTAAATGGGGTCTAATGTTTAGCTTAACTAATGACAAAAAGGCAAAACTATTCTATGTCTTGTCTCCAGTGTGATATTTACAAAATACCTATCTAAGCCTCAGTGCGTGTCTGGAGGCAGACTTTTCGGCTTTGTCTTCACTGCTAGAGACGGGCAGTCATAAGTTATTTAGCATAACTCTATAGAGTGCAACCATACTGCACAATAGCAGTAGAGTTCTATACACTGTTATCATGTCCTGTGTCCACACAGGCATTCTTCCTAGTCATGAGAGAGGAAAAGATTTCCTGATTTGTATTCCATGCTTCAGTGCCATACAAATTTGCACTATTTTATGTTCATTCTTGCAGGGTATCATGGGGCAATTTGTCTGGCCCATCTGGGGATGGTGAGTGAAAGTGATCTAGGCCCAGGAAATGGCCTTCTTAGCAGGACCCAAGCTGGTGTGCATTTACCTCCTGATGCACTGAAGTATGCTCCTGCTGTTGGAACTATGGTTTTTTATAGAGGCAATGTTGATTTGGTGTACCTGTGAAGAAACTATTGCCAAGAGGTGGTGGTGACTGTACAGTGGCCAGTGGCGGATCTTTGACTGCAGAAGACAATTGGAGCTTACTAGTACAAGTAGAAGGGGAAGAAAAGTCAATGCCCTGTGGACAGGGAGGAATGGACCCACCTGATGTTCTTTTATAGCAGATTCCCCCCACAAAGTACTGCTTGATTTGAACTATATCATGATGGAATATTATCATCAGCAGTGGGCTCAGAACTTTCATATGAAAAAAAGCAAGATTCTTAGAACTGTCTGAGCTTGTCCTGGCCCCCTGAGCACCAGGACAACATTCAAATGAGAAGGGGTATTAATGGTCCAGAAACATGTGTAATTCACGTCAGCTTGGTGTGGCACTGTGTCCTCCTCTAATGGCACCTAGACCAGCTAGAGATTGATGAACCTGCTACAGCTTTTGCTAAGAGACATGTTTCTTAACTCATGCAGTAAAGGCTCATGAGTTAAGCTCCAGAGGTCCCAGGTTTTGATGCTCGCTGCTGATGACTGGGGTCTGTCGACGTTACACATGCAGCAATTGTCCTGTGGAAGCTGGCAGCCAGCAACACAGTTTGTTATAGAGCTGTTGGTAATCATTTTGGTGTTAGCAAATGGGCAGGTGACTCAGTAGTCATGGAGCAATTATTGCTCTACTGCCATCCAAGATGTTTTTTTAGGAAATATCCTAAGTATAATATAATGGTGGGTTTTGAATGGATGGAGTTCTTGAACCACTCAGAAACTATTGATGATTTCTACCATTTGGAGAAAGTGAATACACTATCAGGAAAGAATACTACTATGTCATTATGCAGGCCCTTGTGGAACACCATGGCATATTCAGATACCTACATGGGATGCACTGCCAGAGTGTTCTGGATGTCTGGCCTCTTTTAGCCTGGGCAAGGTGGGATGTTACCATCTCCTAGCAACAGTCATGTCCAGGCCCATGGTGATTTTTAGCAGCCTTACTCTCTGCTCCCCTAGGTGATCAAGACTTATCATGGTTTCCACCAACGTGGCAGCAGACACTTCATCTACACACTGTGTGGTGATGGTGGAATGTGCTTTTGGCCAACTAAAGACAAGATGGAGCTGCTTACGGATTTGTTTGGACTGTAGTGTGTATAATCCAAAAAATTAAATAATTTTCTTTCAAGTCAAACTGAAAAGGGCATTTAAAAAAAATTTTTTGGTGAATAAAAATGTTGAAAACAATTTGAGGCAGAGTGAAACTAAAGTGTTTGTTTCAGACAAACTTAATTTCAACCTGTCTTAATTTTTCATTTTGACTTCAGGCATTTTGAAAAAAGCAAAAGAGGACTGGAATCACAAAATGGCTCAGGTGGAAGAGGCTTTTTCCTTTATGATGCTGAGCCCAATGATAGGAAAACTCTCACCTGGGAATTTGGAGACCCCAGTTCAATCATCCCCTCTGTTTGATGGAGAAAAGGGTTTTAAACAGCTGAGTGCCTGAACCACTTGGTTATGGGGGTATTCTGGTGTGGGGCTCTCTGTCTCTCCTGTTGTAGTTCTACTTTCATAAATAATTAGTCCTTGGAGCAGGGGCTTGAACTTGGGCCTCCCACATCCTGGATGAGTGCATTAACCGCCAGGCTTATACAGCCATTCTCACTCTTTTTCCTTTCCTAGTGGCTGTCCATTGTCATTCATAATGGCAATTTAAAGGTCTTGTCTACACTTGAAGCACTACAACGACACTACTGCAAAGTTGAAGTTGTGCTGCTGTAGTGCTTCAAGTGTAGACATTACAATGACAGCATAGTTAATCCACCTCCCTGAGAAATGATAGCTAGATCAACAGAAGAAATAATCTGTTGCCCTAGCGCTGTCTACAGTGAGGTTCAATCAGCTCAACTACGTTGCTCACGGGTGTAGATTTTTCACACTCTAGAACAGCATAGTTGGGTTGACTTAAATTTTGAGTGCAGACCTGGCCCTACTTTTAAGAGTAGGAATTTAAATATCAGTACCTATCTCTCGAGTCTTAGGGCTGGTCTGTGCTGGGAATTTACGTCAGCTTAGCTACTTCTTTCAGGGGTGTGAACAATGTGCACACCCCCTGAGAAACGTAGTTATGCTGAGCTCACGCCCTGGTTTAACAATGCTAGGTTGATTCAGACCCAACTACTGTTTCTCAGGAAGGTGAATTGCCTAGCCTGATGGGAGAACCCCTATGATGGCATAGTATCTACACAGAAGCACTACAGTGGCACAGCTGCGGCACTGCAGCTATACTCCTGTAGCAGTTTAAGTATAAACAAACCCTGACTCTTCACACTCACAATCACCGTTGGTTTATTCTGACTCTTACCTACACTAGAAAGAGTTTCAGTATAGCTATTGCAGCAAACCCTCCTGGTAGAGATGTAGCTGTGCTGGTATACCTTAGTTCTTCAAGTGGGAGGTGTGTGTGTGCGCCACATGCACTGGTGCTGGAAGCTTTTCTTCTAGTGGTACCCATACGGCTGGCTTTAGAGCCCTCTGCAATGGTGTGTGTATGCGCTCATATATAGGGCACTGCCAGCCCCCCTCCCTTCCATTTCATTCTTACTGTCTGTAACAGTCCTGGAACAACTCTTGCTTTCGCAAGTCTCCATTTCTTAGTGGTATCTAGCTTTCTAGCTATTCCTAGTGTATATAATTTAAAGTTGGTTGTTTAGTTGTTAGTCCTTTAGTTAATAAGTTCCCAGAGTCAGGGCATACCCTGTTCCTTGGAGTTTAAACCCTGTGCTTCATGCAAGAAGCCTGTGCCACTGAGCGACCCACATCAGAGATGTTTAAGGTGCTTGGGAGAAGCTCACGTCTCCGAGAAGTGTAAGATGTGTAGGAGCTTTTGCCAGAGAACTAATAAGGATCGGACATTAGACTTAAGGCTCTTCTGATGGAGGCGGCGCTCAGACTGGCGTTGGAGCTGTGATTGAAGTTAGGACTGAGGCATCGTTAAAAAGCGTTCCTTCGACATCGGAGTTGATCTGGCACTGCTTGGCATCCCCAGTGCCAAAAAAGTGTACTCAGGGAGGGAGCGCTCACCAGTACCTAAGCTGGCTAAGAAAACTTCAGGGAAGCTGGAGTCAGCCTGGAAGGTGTCTGTGCCTGGGCAGGCGTCGAGCCCAGCACCCACACTGCTGCTTGCTCCAGGGAGTGGCAGAGGCCCACACCATCTATTGGTTCCCTCCATGTCTGAGGCATTCCAGGAGATGGACATATTGGCCATGCTGGTGCCGCCTACACCACAAGAGGGTAGGCCCCCGCACCAAGGAGCGGATGCGCTGGTCGGGGGTTTGTCAAAGGGGATGCCAGTGTCTACGCAACAGCTCTGCCTCCCATCAACTGTTCACTGTTTTCCGGCCTCGAGGCGCTAATCAGGTTCTCCGCACTGGTTTCCTGAACTGCGCCGGAACAGATTGAGTTCGTGCCTACGGTCTCTGCACACTAGATACCGACTCTAGGATGCTAGTGCGCTCATTGGGCCTTTATACCCAGTCCTCCTGAAAGAGACACTTCAGGACCTCATAGCAACAGGGCTTCAGAGGCCAGTCCAGAGGGGAGCCCTATAGACAGAGAAATAGAGGCTACAAGCATCGCCGGGGCAATTCGTTGGTATCTACCTCAAAACCAGGCCCAAGCTGCTATTCCTCAGGTGGAAAGAGAAGCTTTTGTAGGTGTGCCCAGGGGGCGACTGTCCAGTTTACACTTGAGATCCGGTTTCCCAACCATTCTCCTCCAGCCCTGCCTCTTTTCTCCCAGCCTGGATAGCCATTATGTCGGACCATTAGGTGTTATACACAGTGGCTACCGGATACACCCTACAGTTTCTTTCTTCCACCCTCCCATCCTCCTTCCCTGTCTCTCTTCAGGGACCCCTTTCATGAGCAACTCCTCATCCAAGAGGTACAAATCCTCCTGCAGATGGAGGAGGCCCCTCAGAGTCTTAGAGGCAAAGGATTCTACTCACAGTATTTCCTGATCCCAAAGGCAAAGAGAGGCCTGAGACCCATTCTAGATTTAGGGCCCTAAACAAGTTCTTCAAAAATCTAAAATTTTGCATGGTCTCCCTAGCGGCCATCATTCCTTCATTGGATCCGGGCAACTGGTTTGTCACCCTTGATTTAAAGGATGGTTTTTTTCATATTGCTATTTTCCTGGGTCTTTTGCTCTCACCACGAGTTGTCACTCCACCAGGAGGTGGCCAACTACATCTGCCGAAGAAGGGGAACTTGCCGGGTGGACCTGTTTGCCATCAGGGAAAACAGGAAGTGTCTGCTTCTGCTCTCTCCCTGGGTCAGAGAGGAGCTCGGATAGATGCTTTCCTGCTCTCGTGATCAAGGAGTCTCATGTACACGTTTTCCCCCAATACCTCTCGTGCACAGAGTTCTGGTGGAAGTCAAGAGGGACAAAGCACAAATCATCCTGATAGCCCCGGAGTGGCCTCACCATCTCTGGTTCTGGGATGTTGTTGGATCTCTCAGTGGCTCATCCTTGGTCTCTATCACTGCACCCAGACCTCATTTCCCAGGACAGGGGTTGGTTATTTCACCCAGACTTAGCCTCCCTGCATCTGACGGCATGGCTGCTGCATGGCTGAACAGGGAAGAGCACCACTGTTCGGCTCAGGTCCACAGAGTGCTGTTGGAAAGTAGGAAGCCTTCCACCAGTGCATCCTACCTAGCAAAGTGGAAGTGCTTCACCTGCTGGTCAGCTTGTCAGAATGTATTGTGGTGGAAGCCTCCTATGCAGGTGATCCTGGACTATTTGCTTCATTTAAAACAGGAAGGCTTAGCCTTTTCGTCGGTAAAAGTTCATCTGGCAGCAATATCGGCATTTCACCCACCGATACAGGGCAGATCAGTTTTATAGACTCATAGACTCATAGGTCAGAAGGGACCAATATGAT
>ML675613.1:39075699-39103735 GCA_007922155.1 Mesoclemmys tuberculata
AGGCCGCGTCGGCAGCCTTCCTGGAAAGGGTCCCCCTGGATGACATCCGCAGGGCTGCCACCTGGTCTTCGGTGCACACCTTTGCTGCGCACTATGCCGTCGTCCAGCAGTCAAGGGACGATGCGCGAGTCGGCAGAGCCGTGCTGAGGGCAGCTCGCCGTTGACTCCTACCCGCCTCCAAGGTATGGCTCGCTAATCACCTAAGTGGAATGCATCTGAGCAACCACTCGAAGGAGAAAACGTAGTTACTTACCAGTAACTGTTGTTCTTCGAGATGTGTTGCTCAGATCCATTCCACACCCACCCTCCGTCCCTGCTGTCGGAGTCGGCAGAAAGAAGGGACTGAGGAGGGGAGGGGCCGGCAGCGCTATATGTACCGCCGCATAAGGGCAGGACTCCAGGGGGCGCTGGGACCGGCCCCTACAGGGGCTGCTAGAAAAGTTCTCTGCAGATCTGTGCACGTGGGCGCGCGCACACCTAAGTGGAATGGATCTGAGCAACACATCTCGAAGAACAACAGTTACTGGTAAGTAACTACGTTTTGTGCCTCCAGTGTACCTGTTGGCATACTCCACAAGGGCCCAGGCATCTTCAGCGGCTTTCCTGGCACGTGTGCTTATTCAAGCTATTTGTAGGGCTGCTACATAATTGTCCATACATACCTTTGTCATCATGCAGCAAGCTCAGGACGATACAGGAGCAGTTCTGCAATATTCATGGCCATGAACTCCTGCCCACCTCCAGAGACACAGCTGGAAGTCACCTAAATCAGAATGGACATGAGCAAGCACTCAAAGCAAACTATGTACTTCGTAACTGTTGTTCTTCGAGATGTGTTGCTCCATGTCCATTCCACAGCCCAACCTCCATCCTCTCTGTCAGAGTTCTGGCAAGAAGGAACTGAAAGAAGGGGGGGGAGCCGGCAGCATCCTATGTGCGAGCACATGCGTGCGCCGTTGTAGAGGGTACTAGAGTCAGTCCTACAGGTACCACTAAGGGAAAAACTTCCAACACTGGTGCATGTGGACACCTAAATCTGAATAGACATGAGCAACACATCTCGAACGACAGTTACAAGGTAAGTAACTGTTCTTTCCTCCAACAAAATAAGCTATATCAGCAACAGAACCTGTATAACTGATTAGGACTAGAGCTTTCATAGGCATAACTGTGTCAGTGTGATGACCCCCCCCCCATTCCCCAAAAAAGTAGCCGTGCTGTCAAAACAATTAGTGTGAGCCAGGCCATAGTCTCTGCGCTAATTCAGTCTCTATGCCTTTGCATCAGAATGGTCCAGTAGTACTCCTGTTGGTAATAGGAGTCTTAGAGCTTCAAATTAGGAGTAAGGGTTGGAAACAAAACATGCTTAACGAGGGTAAACAGAAATTTTGCCTGGGGGAGTGGACTGAGTTGTCCTTGGAGCCACTGTCTCCTTCCCTTCAGGGGGCTGAGGAAGAAAGGAGCAGATGGCTCAAAGAACACAATTCCTGAACTGCTTGCTCTTTTTGAGAGGGGTGGGAGAGGAAGATGCTCCCTTTTGAAGAAGTGAGGAGGAGCAGGAAAACAATGGCTCAAGTGCCATTTTTCTCAAGAGGAGAGATCAGAGAGGCACAGCAACTGTAGCTCCTGTTAGTCCCAGCATTCTGTGCCCCCCCCCCCCCAAAAGGAGCTTTGGGTGGAGAGCCCTGAATGTTAGTTGCAATGCGGGGGTGTTAGAATTGAATTTTACCTGGGAAGGGTGGTTTGCAAAACAGTGAGGGGTTTGGAGGGAAATTGGTTTATTGATTAATTGTAGCTATTAACAGTGTGCATAAAGTACGTGCCGCCTTACATAGGATGTGGCTCAAGCACTGGTTGAAAACACTGGAGCCAGCATATTTTTATTTATGAAGAAAGTGATTTTTGTAGCACTTTTCTTTTTAGTGACACTGTCAACGTTGGGTCAACTTACCAGTCAGACTTGAATTCTGGGGGGTACGGCATCTAGCATCCCTTGGCGAGACAGAAGATCTTAGTGAAGCCGGGCCTAAAGGAGTAGGGAAACTGTTCTCGCTAGGTGTGCCTCATCTTAAGTCCCAATCTTCTATTTATGTTGAAAGTGGCTGCTATCGCACACTATCTTATTTTATGATTAATAAGCAGTAGAAGCAGATCTAACAAATAAAAACGTGAATATTCTTGGTAATACCCACAATTTTTTACTTGTTCTTTATCGTATGTTCTTGCACTATACTGAATCTAACGATTTATTTATGAAGTGCTATAGATACTTAGCAAAATATGTAAGAAGACTAAGGCCTGCTCTATACTACAGGCTTTTGTTGACCAAAGACAGCTTTTTTGTTCCTCCCCCATCCCCCGCATCAGCCCAACTCCCCTGATTCTGCAACAGAATGAAAACACCAGGCCAAGAAGCATAGAGCTGTTTGCGCAAAACTTCTAGCAACAAAGCGTCAGGGTAGACCCTGCACTTGGTTATGTCATGGTAAATGACCTCCAGGAAGTGTCCCACAATGCCCATCCTGTCCACTCTGGGTATCAGTTTCAAATCTGCTGCCCTAGGCTCCCCTCCCCCACCAACTCCCCATCCTCTTTTAAAGTCTCAGGAATTTTTGAAATTCCACTTAATGCTTGGTTGGGGTGGAGAGCTCACGTCTCGTCTTCCCAGCTGACTGTGGCGGCACCACGCACCAAACACTCGCACGTGGAGCACACTGGAGCTTCTAGATCTTATGAGCATTTGGGGAGAGGAGGCTGCACAGTGCCAGCTTCGCTCCAGCTGAAGGAACTTCGATATGTACAGTCAATTCTTCCTTTAGTGGTGGAGAAGGGCTATGAATGGGACATGTGAAAATCAAGGAGCTGAAGAAGGGATACGAAAAGGATAGGGAGTCAAACCATCGCTCTGGTTCAGAGCCAAAGACCTGCTGTTTCTATAAGGATCTGGAAGCCATCCTCAGCAGTGACTCCACTGCCACAGCCAAGAGACCAGTGGATACCTCTGTGGAGCCAGAGGCAGTGGACCCTTGGCTCAACCACTATGAAGAAGTCATGGACAAGGACATTGAGTTGGACAGTGCGGCGCAAGGGACCAGGTTGCTTGCTGACCTGGGGAGCCAGGACCTCTTCTTGACCCTGGAGGATTCAAGCCATTCTCATCCCTCTCTAGGTCTAGTGTGCAGGATGCAGGAGAAGGTAGCTCGGTTAAGTGTGTTTTGTTTTGTTTCTTTTAGCTGATGCTGCTTGGTTACATGAGGTACAGCTATCCTTTGCTTTGTTGCATTACACGGCTGGTCAGGGGATAGAAATGCAGACAAGTAGCTCTGTTTGAATGTGCTTCCCTTTCCCCTGTTCAGTTAAGCAGTGTGGTGGGAAAGTGTATTAATGCACAGCGAGATTTCATGGGAATTCTCCGGAGATATCTCTAGGAAACTTTCCTGGAGGTACTTGTCAGTCCTCTGCTGGAGATTCCTCAGCAGAGCTGCTTTGTTTCTTCCCCCATTGTAGGAAACTTTCCCACACCAATTGGTAGTCACTTGTGCAGAGGTCAAAGTAACATACAGGCAAGCAGCGTAGGGACCCAGTTTGAAGCTCCTTCCATGGAGGAGATGCACCCTAGCATCCCTGCTTACTTTCAGGAGTGAGATATTGGCTTCTATGGCCATACTGCCTGTGGAAAATGGTGGCACAATTTGAAATTTTGTCCCTATATATCTGCACTAGTACCCCCAAATAATCTCCCAGAACCATTTTTTCCAGCCTGAGTGCCCTCTCCTCCTGGCACAACTCACTATGCCCTAGCTGATGGTTGAGCTCTGTGCCTGCCAGGGGACAGAGAGAAAAAGGTGTATTTTACAGTAATACATCAGTGCTGTTTTGGCACTCAGTCATGCTTCTGTTCATTTTTTATTGTGCTTCTACAGATGTGCCGTTGGGGGGAAACCCAACCACACCTGCCGAGCGGCTGCTAAGAAAATGGCAATGGAGAAGCGAAAAGTATTGTCCAAGTACTCCTCCAGTCCTCTAAGGCAAGGAGGAAAAAGGACATGGAGACCACTTTGTCTGAAAATCAGAAGACTAATAGGCAGGAGAGGAGGGAAAACCAGGAGCAAGTGATAGCAGATCATGAGCACATGATAAATGCCGTGGAGAAGCAAACAGAGCTGATAAAGTCAATAATACTGCAGACTGAATTCATGTATACTCGCCTCCCTTCCCTTCCACCGCCCCCGCTGTAGCCAATACAGAACTGCTTTCCATGCCTTCTGCAAACTACACCCACATATTCCTTCCAAACTCCCAGCCAGTCTCAGTATCTTCAGATAGCTTCCAGAACAATAGCTGGACTTAGGCAGCTGTCATAGCTCACACTGCCCTTCAATGCTTTCTCTGCTCCAACCTAGCATTTCATGTGTTGTGAATAATTATTTAATAAAGACATACTCTGCGAACATTAAGCAATTTTTATGTGTCTCTTGCACATGGTGGTTGCAGCTCACATTGATACACAGTGCAAGCTGGATAGCCATCATAGCATGGCATAGCGCTGTTTACAAAGATGCCTTATTGTTGCTCATTATCAAAATGGGTCCTCATGGTCTCCCCCTGATTCGAATGGCCCCCCGTTGTGCCCTGTAAAAGCCCTGACATCTGATTGTTCATAGTCAGCTGTAAGGCCATCTGTCTCTGTGGTCCAATCAGGGGAAAACTTTTCACCCTTAGTTCCACAAATATTATGGAACACAGAGCAGGCAGCTATAACTATAGAAATGTTTTCCTCATTTAGGTTTAACCTGCCATAAAAGCACCACCAGCGAGGTTTTAATCTGCCAAATGTACATTGAGAGGTCATTCAGCACCTGCTCAACCTGCTATAGAAGCGCTCCTTGATGCTATCCGGTTTGCCCGTATAAGGCTTCGTGAGCCATGGCAGTAAGGGCTAGACTGGGTCTCCCAGGATCACTATGAGCATTTCAACATCCCCCATTGGAATCTTTTGGTCTGGAAAGAAAATCCTTGCGTGCAGCTTTCTGTACAAGCCAGTGTTTCTGAAGATGTGTGCGTCATGAAACTCCCCTGACCAGCCTGTGTTGATGTCAGTGAAACGCTCACAGAAATCTACAAGTGCCTGCAGTACCATAGAAGAATACCCCTTTCTGTTGATATATTCTGTCACAAGATGGTCCGGGGTCAAAATTAGGGTATGCGTGCCATCTATCACCCCACCCCAGTCAACTCTCATTCTGGTATCCTGCACCACAAGGCAGGGGTGAGCTCCGTGAGTTCCATGAAGGTGGCTTTATGCATTTGAAAATTCTGCAGCCACTGCTAGTCATCCCAGACTTTTCGAACAGTGCGATCCCACCACTCAGTGTGTTTTTTCACATGCCCAAAAGTCCGTGAATGCAGACAGTAATCCGGAATTGTTTGTTTGCATGGCACACAGCAGGTCAAGCGCCTTGGATTCCTGTTCTGATTGGGAGCTCATGATGCACTGACATCAATAATGGAGAGCAGAGCAGGATTCATCCTTTCAGATAAAGATGACAGGCACTCAAGAAACTGGGGCTGTTGAAAAATGCTGCAAAACACAGTCAGAAACCCATGACAAGTTGGAAATCATTGCATCATGGGACGTTAAGTCTGCACCCATGACACACAGTGATCCTCTCTGGCCTCCCACAGCTCCTAGCAGCACAAGATAGTAGAGTTGCACAGTGGGATAGCTACCCTCAGTGCCCTGCTCTCAATGTCGATGCTAAGAGCACTGACTGTGGATGCACTTTGGCAACAGAATGAGTACAAAGTGGACAGGCACAAACACTGTAATTACAGCGTTTTTTGATCAATTGTAACTTGCGTCGACACAACTTTCTAGTGCAGACAAGGCCTAAGTCCCTATCATAAAGAGTATACAGTCTGTTGCTGCAGCCAAGCTAAGGAGCTGACCTCATTGAAAGACAAAGCAATAATGGTTTTTATGGAGGGATTTAAAGTGGAGAGGTTGCTAAATCAGAGTGAAACTTCTTTAGGCATAAGAGAAGTCATGAAGTTGTGGGTAAGAGGAGGAAATGTGTGTCAGTTTTCTATTAAGCAGTGGCTGCTTTTTCAAATACTTCACTTATTATAATGTGGAAAATGACCCACAAATGTTCTTCAACTCAGGTAGTCCAGAAGATGATGAAATTACATTATTGCCCGCATAGATAGGGAATAGTATTGGTTCAGTTTTTCTCTTCTCTTTATTTCTCTGTCTTGTTTAGCGTATTATTTTGTTGGAGCACTAATGAATTGTATGATAATGCATAATGTAAGACAGCGAACAGAGCTTCCTTTAGCTCTTGAACTTAGAGGACAGTGTCATTTTGCAGAACTGTGATGCATCTGATGAAGCAGATCACATTTTTTGTTTGTTGCAAATAAACTGGGCTCCTGTGAACATGTTCAGAAGAAACTGAAATGGGAACCTTAAACCAGCTTCCAGTTCAGTCATTATCCCACTAACAGGAGCCCCCAGCTGCTGCTTATGCATTAATGGTCATGAGTGAAACTTCAGGAGAAATGGTGGCTTTGGTTTGAATATCTTACTAGCACTTTTGTCTAATGGTGCTTCAAAGGAAAATCATTCCTGCCCAGCCATGATACCTTGCAGCACCTGAGAGGCAGCTTGGGCAGAATTTAATTGAACTAAAAGTTCAATAGGAAGCTGGGTAAGGTTCCCAATTCAGTTTTGAACAATAACTTTGCTCCTATAAACTTATGAGACCCAGGTGGCCACAGGGATGAGCAGTGTCAGCACAAAGGAACCTATAGTCATTGTGTGACTGAGGATATAGTCTGTCATCTAGCCAAATCCCAGAGGTAAATTAGGAGAGGCTGCAGAGGTAAATTAGGAGAGGCAGGTGAGTGGACGAGTGAGATTATTGAAGTGTAGTTAAGTGGGCTGACTGGCAGGGAAGAGTTAAGGAAGGAGGAGGTGTGAATGTGCATACTTAATTTGATGGAAGGGGGGCTAACAGGTGATTGAGGAAGTAGTGAAAATGGATGGAGGAGCTGCTCTTCAGCTTTCTTTGAGAAAATAAGATAGCAGTGTGAATGAAGTTTTGTAATTCCCTCCCAAAAGTGGCCATGATATACCAAGGTTTAGTGCCTCATGGCCCTTCAGTAGGTCAGGGTCCCAGGAAGATTTATAAGGGTCCAACACAGAGGACCTACTCCTCATGTGCCAGACATGCTACTAGAGGGGTCAGAAAATAGGGTTCTTTTCTTTTGAAAACTGACTTTTGTTGAAATATTCAAATGTGCAAAGCAAATTTTTCAATTGCCTAAAACCAAAAAGCTTTTGAGGAAAATATACTTAGCTCAAAAATGTTCAGAGGAAAAAATCCAGTTTTCCACAGAGAACATTTTTCAAAAGCATTGTGGCCTTACCGTTCCACTGCTAAATCTACCAGTGGTGGATAGTGAGGGGAGATGGTCACAGAGGAAATGAGTATGTGTGGTGAAATAGTTCTAAACAGTCTTGTGCCTTGTCTACCAGGAGTCTGGATATACTTTCATCAGTTACTTATGGACCTCTGACCACTTTAATCTCTCTGTTTTAAATAAAACTAAATTGGGAGCTGTTTTGATATTCACATCTGAACTTTTATAATTGAAAGTGAGAGTTGGAAGTCGATTTGAGCCCCAAAGGGCAGTCTGGGTCTCCAAATAGGAATTTTGGAGTTAGAGGGAGTGTGAATTTTTTTTTTTTTCTGAAAGCTTTTTTAATAATGAAGAATTGGAGTCAAGCACCAGGTGTGGATGTATCCTGGTGAACTGCTTGGTCAGAAGGGATGCTCCAATAGCCTACTAATAACCACTTTGTTGTGAGTTATTCTTGTAAAGGTAGCTAACATTTAATTTAATTTTTTTCCTCTTACCCCTCTTCTAGTGGTCACGGGAGCTACTGATGGAATTGGAAAAGCCTATGTAGAAGAGGTAAGACATTTTTTCATTTAGAATGATCAGAACTGATACGGACTGTATCCAGACTCTGAAAATGAAATACTATAGGGCTATCCTATCTCATTGAAATGCACTCTAATTCTATTATAGATCAGTGTTACGTGAAATGCCCCATTTGTGTTTTACGCTCAAATGCAAAATATGGAGTACAAATGTCAGCTGCCTATATGCTATTATCTGCGCTCTTCCTTGGCTTTTGTACCAGGCAGAGAATCTGGACTGCATTAGAACAAATAAAGGAATCTAATATAGCTGATTAGGTAACAGTTCATTTTGTTACAAACTGTATTTTTGTAGAGCTATAGAGAAACATTCTAGTCTACTTGAGTTAAATATGGGTCTAAGAGTCTGAATTCTAATCCCCAAGTTCTGCCACTGACCTTGCTCTGTGGGTTTGGGGAAATTACTTAACCTCTGCCTCAGTTTCCCTATCTGTAAATGTAGATATTTATTGACCTCAGAGCAAGGTTTTTGTGAAGATCCTTTTGTAAGGTGTCTTTGGGGTGTGAGGCACTACGTATTCACTCTGGTACTCACTGTCTTATTTTTCCTTCATCTCCAGCTATTTTAAATCATGATTTCCATATCTGACTTGCTCTGGTACCAGTCAAGATATATTTTATAGTATTTGAGCCAAGTTACAACTTTGCTTTCAGGGTGATGCTGGCCAATGACCTATTGCATAGTTATGATTGAACTACTCTGTATTTCTTGTGTTTCTTTCAGCTAGCAAAGAATGGAATGAATGTGGCTCTTATCAGCAGATCTCAAGAAAAACTAGAACAAGTTGCCAGTGAAATAAGTATGTGATAAACTCTGTTAAATTTCAAAATTAATACATGAAAGCAGTTCCTTTGGGCTCTTCAACTCCACATAATTCAATATTATAAGTATTAATGGATAGTTTTAAATTTTCTATAAACCTTAATTTTACATTCTTAATCTTACATCACTTTTACATAACACTTAAAGTCATGAATATGGGAAAAAGAGAAATGCATAACTGATCAAATTTATACAATTATCATTATCTCATTTCCAAGAGCAATGAGGTTAATTCTAGAATAGGATATCTTCAAACTGTGCATTTTCTCCAGGGACTCAAAACAAACCTAAACATGTCTCCTTATGTTAATGACAGCAACTTGCATTCTACCCTCTCTGGTTTTTCAAAGAAATATGTAAATTAAGATTGGTGATAGTGGGAGAAATTCATCCCTGATGTAACTCTCATGATGTGAAAGCAATTGCACCAGGTAGAAGTAGTCCACATCACTTTTTAAATGTTGTTATAAGTGGAGTGGGCAATGATGCTGTAGTTAAGATTGTAGAACACTTTCTATTACAAGACTGTTTTCAGTTACTTATAACTTGGCCAAACTTTAGCTGGTTAGTCTGAAATTTTCCATGTGAGGTCTCATCCTCAGGTTGAATTGTTTTGGAAAGTTTCAGCAAAAAGAATTCAGCCATTTCTGAAAAGAATGTTAGGGGAAATATTTTGCAGATGTTAAATTACTGAAAACATTTTGTTGAGATCTAGCACTTCTATCCATGCTTTGGAGCAGACACTTGAAATATAGGAAGGTATCAACCTGGGGTCAGATAGGAGCCTTTTGCTCTCCCTATTAAAATTCTACACAAATTTGACTAAGTGGGGCCACACGCTCCTTATATGAGGAAATAAAGGATAGAATGGAGTGGCCCCAACCCTCCTTGTGGCAGTGAGATGGAACCTGGACTGTGTTCGACCTGCTTCTGATTTCCACAGCTTTCTCCAGTAAAGAATGGTCATCTTCATTTTTCTCTTTTTATTAATTTGTTAAATTTTTGTTGGGCAGTCCCCCCTGCAAAAAAAAAAGCATCTAGGACACCATCTAGGGACACCTCCTACCCTTGTACAGAGGGGCAAGATGCTTTACATCAGCCGCTAGCTATGGCAGATGCTAAACCTATTTGGTTTAAATCTTGTCCTTCCTGTGATGTAGTAATACCCAAAAGAATTGTTTGCCAAAGCAGACCAAAAAATAAAGCCATTTTCATGAATGAAAACTGAAAAAAATATCAACCCCACTGTATGGAAAAGGCCACCAGATAAAGCTTTGCATCATTGGTAACAGAAAGATAACTTTTCAGTTTCAGTTGCTTCCAAGTTGAATGTTTAGAAGAAACATCTTGTATGTATCTAAGGAAGCATAACAATTAAGGGCCAAATTCTGCCTTTAGGAACATGCAGTTTCCAGAAATGTTGCATGTGGTCCAAAATAAGTCCACAGTTAGTACAATATTGCTCCAGGAATGTGCTGTCTTACTATGCCCACTGTGGTTGGCATTTATAATTGTCTAAAACCTCAGCTGTCAAATTTTGAACACTACCTTTTGAGGAAGGAAGCCTAATATCCAATTTAAAGCATACCGTAGTTCAGCCTATTCTCAAGAAATGATTTCTCTAGCCACCAGGACTTGTAATCTACTTCTTGGTTTTTAAACTCCCATTTCTGAGCAAGGGAATTGGGAAATTAGTTAAGTAACCTCTAAGATGCATTTATCCATTACGGATATTTAAACCCCATCCCAGAAGAATTCTAAGCCACGTTGTAGACTGTGACAGTAATAGTAGGGCTGGTGCATGATGGTTCATTTGATTTAGTGAGGACATCCATACTCATGCTTTTCTCCTGGGTCATATAATAGCATCATGTCCAAGTATTTAAAATTCATTACCAGACTAGTTTAGAATTCTAGATCCCAAATCTCACTGACTTCTGAGTACAGTGTAAAACTTACTTTGATTTAGATTTTCAACAATTGTGACTAAAACAGCAAAGACGTAGAAAAGAAAAAAGCGGTGAAAACAGAGGAATAGTGCAAAAATAAATAAAACCAGGAGTAGAATTTGAATCATAACATTTAAAATAAAACTTGGACAGGTACATACCTTGCTACTTGAAGCTTTGTAATGGTTGTTAAACTAGTTGTCATGGTTATAGGACTAGCTGCATCTCTGTCCCCTTTCTGGTAACTGAATGCACCCCTTCAGGTGTCATGCCTCATTTCTTTACCTCTTCTAAAATTCCACAGTTCTCCCATTCCTGAATTAAACCCTTAGCTGTATATCCTGAGTATCAACTGTGCTTACCCTGTAGACCCCTGTGGTTCTTCCCCCTGGGAATCTGACCCGCAGTGACTATAGTGACCAGAACAGTCATCTTAAAACTGAAGTATTTATTTTAACAGTAGGAACAAAACACTTAGAGGACAGGGACTTTAAAATAGTTTACATGCATATCTATCTCAGCTAAAATCTACGTAAGCACTTGCTGTGTTGCAAGCTGGGGCATAAATCTACAGTGCTCCAGCATGCCATGCATTATCTGTCCATGTGGACCTTACTGATGGGCATTGAAAGTTCCCAGGTTTTGTTTTGAAACTGTAGTACATCAGTACACACTAGGGAACTTTCAGTGCCCATCAGCAAGGTTCTTCCGGATAGTTAATGCACAGCATGTTGGAACACCGTAGATTTACACTCTAGCTTGCTGCGCAGTAAGTGCTTATGTAGATGTGGCTTGAGTGAACTTCAGTTTAGTTTTCTTTTGCCTGCTGGCTTTATATATAATTATAGAAGTATAAAATCACAAAAGTTTATACCTTTTTATAGGTAGTCTGGCGTTCTTACTCCGGTAGTGTTCCTATGCCTATTTACTTTAAGTTGGAGATTTTAGGTGTAAGAACCACCCCTCGGTTCCTTCTCAGCCACTTTAGCCTGAGACAGAACCTTAGCAGTGTCCAAGTTGAGCTTACCTCCACTACAGTTTTTTCTCATAATAAGTAAAACCAGTTTAGTTAGTTGTAGTAGTTAGTTAATAGTGTCTCACTCACTCACACACACGGTTAGTGATGGGTACCCCTAGTGTGTCTGTTGCCTTGGGGCATCACACATGCCCCAAAAGTGTAATTTTTGCCTGGTCTTAAAACCGAGAGCCAGAAAGGTCTGGGAGATTAAATTGTTGCTACTTATGATTGAGATCCCTCCGTCCAGCTTCTGACCCAGGCCAGGAGATACCCTGTACAGCAGTCTTTAAGCAAGTCGACTGCCCAACTACTTTTAACCATTTCGGCACAGCACTCTCCAGGAGCTTCCAAGAGGAAGACTCAAGAATCCTCTCAGAAAGACCCTAGGAAATGGAGCTTGGGTTCCTCAGCTAATGAGTCTATCTCAAAAAAAACCCTGGGTGTCGATTTGAGACAACTGCTTAGACACCCACTGGTTCCCGACTTGGTACCCAGGAGACTACAGGTTCCTCAGGCAACAATAAACCCAAGGAATGTAAAGGTTCCAGCTTAGGAAGATTTTCGGTACCATTGAGGATCAAGAAGAAGACTACCTCTTCTAAGCTGGTACCGGTAGACTCAGCCAGGCCATTGGTACGTAGAATTTTGGTATTGCAGAAGACCAGACTAAGTTAATGGACTCTCCTTGGAGTGCATAAAGGCGATTGTATTGTCTTCTCCCTATGCGACAGTCACCTCTGCTCAGGCTGCCACCTCGGTACCAGCTACCATGTCAGCGCTACAGGAGTTGAGATTTTCACAAGATGTTGCAGTAACAGAGATGCCTGACTCCCCTTTGTTCAGTACTGATCCATTCTCTGTACCAATAATATGTAGGTTTCTAGACAGTAATTACAGAGGGTCAGCTCCTTGCCCCAGCATCTCTTCTTCAGGCTTCTCTAGATGTCGCTGACACAGCTGCTCACTCTGTTTCCATAGTGGTTGTTATGAGAAGGACTTCCTGGCTTGAACTGTCAGGATTTCCTGAGGAGGTCCAGAATACAGTCCTCCTTTGACAGCTTAAAATTGTTTGCAGAGAATACAGACAAGTCTTGTATGTTAAAAAAATTCTAGGGCCACTTTGTGCTTTCTGGGAATTTATACACCTGTGCATAAAAGAAAATATAGTAAGTCTCAACTCAGAGATCTCATCCTACTCAAATCTTGAGCTCCAAGAGACCTTCTGACCCCAAAGAGAGAGTCAGAGGTTCCAGAAAAGAGAATGGCCTGCTACACAGGCATAGACTTCACAATTGTCATCATCAAAACACCAGGGTTGATGAGGTGGTTGAGGTTCTGTGTTATCTTCTCCCCTTCCCAGCTGCAATGTCTGATGTGCCTTCCTCACTTTGGGAATTGCCTTTCTCACTTCCAACAAGGTTGGGGGCATATTAGTCCAGACAAATGGGTTTGGAGATCAGATAAGCAGGATACTCCATCCACATTACTTCCCTCCCTCCATTCTACCCCCTGCCCTGTCCTCTTCAGGGACCCCTCTCAAGAGCACCTTCTAAAGTGGTAAATAGACTCTCTCCTGAACTTAGGTGCTATAGGACCAGTTCCTGTAAAATACAGAGAGAAGTGGTTTTATTCCAGGTACTTCCTGGTTCCAAAAAAGAAGAGTTGGTGGAAACCCATTTAGATTTAAGGCTCTCAACAGGCTAATGAAAATACAGATGTTCAAAATGATAACACTTGCAGGTCCATCATTGGACCTCATAGATTTAAGACTAGAAGGTACCAGCATGATCATCCAGTCTGACCTCCTGCACATTGCAGACCACAGAACCTCACTCATCTACTGTAATAAACCCATAACCTCTGGTTGAGTTATCAAAATTGTCAAATCATGATTTAAAGACTTCAAATTAAAGAGAATCCACCACTTATTAGTTTAAACCTTGCAAGTGACCTGGGCCCCATGATGCAGAGACCATCAGTTGGACTCTGAGCGTTTTGGCAAGACTCAACAGAGCCTTCCTCACTTTAGTATGCCATCACTGGCAGTTGGGGATATTTGCTACTAGCAGTCACAGAGCTGGCTACATGCCATTGTAGGCAGTCCCATCATACCATTGCCTTCATAAACTTATCAAGTTCAGTATTGGAGCCGTTTAGGATTTTGTCCCCACTGCTCCCCTTGGAAAGTTGTACTCACTTTCTCTTTATACTTTCTGACTTCTAGGAGGTCGCTTTCATTGCTGATCCTTCCATCCTTCATTCCTTATAGGCTTTTTTCTCTCTTAGTAATCTATTTGAGATGCGTGCTTGCACATCCAGCATGGTCTGCAACCTTTCCCTATGAATTTTCTCCCTTTGCTTGGGATTTAGCTTTCAGATAGCTTTTGCAACTTTGACTATGTCTACATTTGCTGCCAAATTTGGCGGCAGTCAACGGAGGATAGGCAAGCTACATAGAGTAGCTTGCGTATCTCCCATCAACTTCGTAACTTTACTTACCATGGTGTCCTCAGTTCGCTACGCTGACAGGAAGTGCCCTCCCATCGATGCAGCATTATTTTACCTGTTGGAAGTGGCTTAATAGTGTTGATTTCCAGGCCGATTTAGCAGGTCTCCACTTCCTCTCGATTGATCCAGATAAATTGATCTGACAGCAGTAGATTTTCTGCTATCAGTGTAGACGTAGCTTCAGAGTAATTCCAAGCCTCCTCTACATTCAGATCCTTGAGCTCTTCAGTCTAGTCCACTTCCCTAGCTAATTCCCTTAATTTTTTAAAGTGTGCCCTTTTGAAATCAAGGACCGTCATTGCAAACCTGTTTTTGTTTATCCTTCCATTTAGTTTAAATTGAATTGACTCATGATCTCTTGAACCCAGCCTCTACAACCAGTTCTTCTATGAGATCCTCACTACTCACCAATACAAAATCTAAGGCTGGAACTACACTGACAGTGGCAAATTGGCTGTCGTCAGTTCGATTGCTCTGGATCGACTGAGCAGTCTGCATAGACACGCTCAGTCGATCCAGCAATTAACATAGGAAAACCACCCCAGTAAGTGGCGTAGCGCTGCATCGAAGGAAAGTCGACAGGAGACAAACAAGTGCTTTACATCACTTGCGTATCTCCTGTCAACTGCTGCCGAATCCGGAAGGTAAGTGTAGACCGGGCCTAAAATGCCATCTTGTCTTGTATGTTTGGCAACTATTTGGTGAAGAAATCTGTCAGCTATCACATCCTGGAAAATCTGGTCTCTATTATTATTAGTAGCCCTTGTTCTCCAGTCTATATCTGGGAAGTTAGTCTACCATAATCACACAGTTCTGAGTAGTATTTATTTAATTAAAAACATTAAAGAGGTCACTATTCATATCCAGATTGGATCTTGAGGGTCTGTAGCATACCCCAAGCACTATTCCAGGGGCATCTTTGGTAGCTGTCTTTCCCAAAGTGATCTTGACCCAAATAGACTCAGTTTTATTCATTCCATGACTTCTAATTTCTGTACAGTCTACTTCATCATTAATATACCATGCTACTCCACCACCCTTAGCTTTAATTCTGCCTTTCCTGAAAAGGTATCTCTACCCAACAGGCACAGCATGGATTTGCTGGTCATGCTTACTCAAGAAACCTTATCCTCATTAAATTCCTGGGCAGAACCATTTAAGGAGTGCAGCTGAGTTCCCTTTACCTTAAGTCTTTAGTGACAAAAGCCTCCAATCGGGAATGGGAACGTGCATCTTGACCAGCTGAAAATTCAAAGGATATGGTCTCCTCAGGAGGCCATCCTAATTCATAAACATTCTAGAACTCAGGTTATACGACTAGGCATGCAAGCTTTTCTGCCCCTTTGGAGTTTAACAGTCCAAGTGCTGACAGACAACACTACAACAATGCTGCATATCAACAGATGGAGGATGTCAAGATCCTATCCATTCTGTCAAGCTTTGTGATTGGGGAATCCGTTATCACATCACACCAATTTGTCTCCATGGAACACCCCGGCAACCAACTTAGTAGAGATTTATTCTGAAAACCATGAATAGTGCCTCAAAAACGTAAGTCCTCAGCATCTTTGGGCTTTCCAAAAGTTAGACCTATTTGTAGCATATCACAACAAATGTTGATCATTTTGCTCCAGAAGGCATGCAAGCCCACTCTGACAGATGCTTCCTTATCATGTGAAACCCAGAATTACTGTATGCCTTTCTGCTCATACACATGATATCCAGAGCTTTTGAGGAAGTAGAGGCAGGATGCAGATCACACCATGATAGCCCTGGTCTGGGCCGGCACATCCACCAACCATCTGACTGGTTCTGCCCAACCTGCTGTCACAGATCGAAGTTCGGATCCTGCACTTGAACCGAGCATCATAGTATTGGTCAGCTTGGATGGTATCTAGAAACAGAAGTTGACATAGTTATGGTTCAAAACATCATACTTCAAAGCAGAAAACCTTTGACCAGACTGACATACAAGCCCAAACGAAAGATTTTCTATCTCAGCAGCTCAACCAGCTTTCACAGTTGATGGCTCCAATTCCAGTGATACTGGACAAGTTACTTGATGTGAAGCAATCTGGACTGTCCATTAATTTAAAAAAAAAACACACAGCAGTGATATCTGTAAATCACTCTCTCTAGACCAGGGCCACCCCATATTTTCATAGCCCATGGTGACTAGGTTCCTGTAAGAGAGAGTTTCCAGTTTTTCCACTAGATAGAGAACCCCTCCTTCTTGGGACCAGACTATGGTACTGTTTGGGTTGATGGGTCCCCCCTCTCCGTCCCCTTTGAGCCACATACCAACTAAAACAGCCTGTCTGGTGGCCAGCACATCAGCTAGAGTAGGAAGTAGAAATTTGGATGGGAGGGTCAGATATGTGTTCTGGAGCAGACTTCTTAGTCTCCAGAATTCCAAATGTGAATGTCCACTGTGACTTCAGGAGGTTGAAGGGTCTGTCTGCTGCTCTTTCTGCTTCAGCAGTAAGGTATTTCTGATTCAAGGGGGTGTCCCTTCTGGGAAAGAAGCCTTTTATAGGCTGCTCTGGAATCTGTCCATATTGGTCCTGATTCTGGTTGTTGGGGAGGCTGTTGGGGACTGGTGTCCTGGAGCAGTTGAAGCCAATTTCGTTAGAGAGCAAAGAGAGAGCTAGGGCAGATCCTGCACTTATCCTTTGCTGTTTGGTTTGATGTTAAAGTTGGGTAGATGAATGTTTCTGGGCACTTGTTTCATAGGCTGCATGGAAAACTTTCCTTTCTTCTCTTTCTGGTTCTGAGATGGTAGATGTGAAGGTTGCTGATGCCTAGGAAAAGCACTGTTTGTAAACAGTCTGCAAATGGTAAATAACTAAGGTCTACATCACTTTGTGTATCAAGTTGGCTTGTATAAAACCATCTATCTATATCTGTAGCTATATATCTATCTGTGGCAAATGGCTAGCTTCTCCCTAGTGGGTCTTGCACTTTTGCCTCTTGTAATGGGCCAGTGCGTTGCCGCTTACCCCGTCTTCCCAGAGAGGGGGGTAGGGACCCGGGCCCACCTGCTCCTCTGGGTTCCAGCCCAGGGGCTCTCTGAGTAGCAGCTATGTGCTGCTGGCACCTTACTTGCAGCTGCAGGCTTTTCCCCTGGGCTACGCTCCCCCCTCTGTCTTTCTGGCTTCTTGAGCCCAGTACCTTCTTCAAGACTCCACCTCTCTCCCACACTCCACTGAACTCCGTTCTGTTCTCCTCCACAACTCCACACACCACCGTACTCTGTTCTGTTCTCCACCACTTCACACACCTACTCCTTAACTCCACACTCTCTCTCAGGAATAGAGGGTTTTTATAGGCACCTGGGTGGGGCCTTAATTGGTGTCAGCTGACTCTAATTACCCTGTACTGACTCTGGCTAGTCTATAGGGAATAAAGCCCAGATCATTCTGACACTTACATAGCGCCCTTCTAGAACTTTCCTGCTTTGTTGCTGCTGCTGCTCTGCTTGCTGCTGGGGTGCTCCTGGCTCTTCGGGGCCCTGCTAGCTGCCCCCCCGCTCCCAGGGGGGAGGGAGTGAGTGAGTGGTCACACCACTGCCACCACCCCTGCTGCTTCCAGGATCCTGCTGCTGCTGTGAGCACCCCTTCCTACCCCTTTCCCTGCTGCCACTTGCTTCTCTTCCTGCCCCACTTCTGGGGGCACCCCTGCCCTTCCCCTTTTCTTCCCCTCCCCCTGTCACTGCCCCTGCTAGCCTACTCACCACCCTCCCCTGTTGCTGCCCTCTGCCTCTGCGGTTTGTCCCCACTTTTTTGTTTGTTTGTTCATTTGCTTAGCCCCTGGCTTGGTTTGTTCCCTGCCCTGCCTGGCCCTAGCAGCTTGCTGCTGGGCCTTCCAGCCCTGTTGTGGACCTGAACACCCCCCCCCTTCTCCGTGCCCACTGCCACCTCCCCTGATCTGGCCCCCACACTCTGGCCATGGTTTTATCGATGCCCCCCCTTAATTGATCCCCCCTTTTTTGTTGACTCCCCCCCACACTGCACCCCCCCATGTTGCTTTAGTCCTGCTCCGACCCCTGTGCAGCCGGAGGAACCGCTATCTCATCTTGGGCTGGTGAGTACACCACCCCTACCCAGCTTGTCCCCCCGTACTCCCTTGTGCTGGTGCCTTCCTCCTCTGCTTTCAGCCTAGTGGGGAGGAGTGGTCACCCCCCTCCCCTTTCCTCTCCACTCCCCCTCCCTCCCGCTATTCAAACCTTCCCCCCCCCCCCCCCAGCCAACCCCACCTCCTCCCAAGATGGCAGGTGTGGCTGGGGCCGGGACCCCATCCCTAGATGCTCCCGGCCCTCCCTCTCACCCCGAGGCCCTGCCCTTGCTCGCAACAACTGGTCCCGCCGCCCCTGCTGAGCCACCAGGTGGTGTTCCCTAGGCGCCAGTGGAGGGCGACTCCAGTGGGGATGCCAGGGACTCTGCTGCTGCCACGGCTCCCGCTGCCGCGAACCCCCCCCTCCCCCCCCGATCCAGGGGGTGCGCCCTCGGTCGGGAGAAAAAACCAGGGGGGTAAAAAGAAGGGCAAAGGCCCTGCCCAGAAGGCGACGCCTCCTGTAGCTGGGGCCCCTCCTCCTCTCCTGCTGTCCCTTCCACTAGCTCTGGGGGCGGCGGCGAGGCCCAGGAGGGCGCCAGCCAGACCATCGGCACCGCACCACCTGAGCCCCCCTCTGTAGAAGATGCCCTCCCTTCCCACGACCATCGGCGGCACCCCCCCTCAGCTGTCCGGTCCCTGTGGCCGCCCCCCCTCCGTCAGCAGTTGTCACCTGCGCTTGGGCCCTGGGGCGTCCCCCTCCCCCCCGGCTTGCCCAGGCGAGCTGATGGGCCCCGCTGACGCCTGGAGCAGTCCAGCAGGGTCTGCGGAGGGGAGGGAGCCAGGGCCGGTACTATCGGGCATCAGAGGGGGCACGCCCTAGGGGAAGGCCTCTCCTTCCCCCGCTGCCCCACCTCCGCTCTCCAACACCCTGACTCCTGTCCTCTTGCCCCCTGCCCCTGCCCCCGCTGCCTGACATTCTACCTCGGAGGGCTGGGTGCTCATGCAGGGGAGGCGCAGCAAACGTAAGGCCGGAGCCCAGTGCCCCCTCCTGCCCACGGCCGAGGGGAGTGAGAGCCCCTGCAAGGCCAGGAGGAAGGGGGCTGCTGGGGCCGGGCCTGCGGCTGCGCCCCCTGCTGGAGCCCAGTGGGGGGCACCGACCGAGGAAGCCGTGGCGGCAGACGTGGGCAACACCATCGCCCTCCTGGAGTCCCTTCTGGAGGAGTCCTCGTCTGGAGCCCCCCCAGCCTCAACGCCACCCAAGGCCCCCACTGGTGCCGGAGAGGATCTCGGGGTGGCAGGGCGCGTTTTCTTCTCCTTCTTAATGGAGGAGATTGACTCCCTGGGGTTGACTCCGGCCTGCCCGGGAGAGGACGACCCCGCCCCCTGTATGGAGGGCCTCGAGCAGGGCACTCTCGAACGGCCTCTCCCCTCTCCCACCCTCCTGTCGTCAGCTGCTCCCCCCCTGCCCCCGCTCCCATCACCGGGGTCCACCTCAGCCCTTCTACCCACCACGCTGGAGAAGGGGGATCCATTGTCGCCACCACAGCCCCTGAGGCGCTGGCTGGGGCCGAGCGGCCGAGCCCTGTGCCACCGGGTGCCCCACCCCTTGTGGTTCTCGCTGAGAACCCCAATTCTGACCCTAACCCCATTCCCGCTCCTTCCCCTGTCCCCTCCCCAACCCCAACTCCTGTCCCCTTCCCTGCTCTCAACCTTTCCCTGGCCCTCACTCCTCCCATCCCTGAACCTTTTTTTCCCCCTCCTGCTGCCTGTCCATCTGCACCCCCTAGTGTTGTCTCTTCCCCCTGAAGAGCTCCCAGGAGGCGGCCTTTGTCTTTAGCACTCCCAGCCTACTCGGGGCTGCTGTCTTCCCTCCGCCGCCACCACCCCCCTTAGTCGCCATCCCAGTGGGCCATAGGGCTGCTGCGGAGGCCGAGCCGGAGGACGACCCCCCCCCGAGGCGCGGCGTGAAGAGCTCCGCCTTTTTCTCCGGGACACACGTGGTGCCCAGAACCGAGTGCGGCTCGCTCTGCAGCACTGCGGGGACTTCCACCGTGTCCTCCGCGGAGGCTGTGAGGGCCACCATGAAGGAGGGGAAGGGGACCGGGTGGCAGGACACCGTGGCCTACCAGCGGGCACGCAGCTTCCGTGACTCCCTCATGGCCTACGGCACCGGCCATGGACTGCTGCGGAGCCTGACGAAGGTCGCTGGTGCCCCTGCCTGTGAGGATCTCCCCCAGCCCTCCTCGTAATGCCTATCACCATCATCACCTTAAACACAAGGGGCTGCAGGACAGTTCTCCGCAGGAACCAGGTACTCCCCTTCTTTCGGGAGGGGGGGTACTCTATAGTGTTCCTGCAGGAGACCCACATGGACCCAGCTGCCGAGGCCAGCTGGCAGCTGGAGTGGGGAGACGGGGTGCACCTTAGTCATCTCTCCGCCCATGCAGGTGGAGTGGTCACCCTGTTCTCCCCTGTCCTGCAGCCCAAGGTGCTGAGGGTCACCGAGGTCGTGCCAGGCCGCCTGCTGCACCTCCGGGTCCGTGTGGAGGGGCTGGCGTTGAGCCTTGTCAACGTCTACACCCAGACCGTGGGCCCGGAGCGAGTGCGTTTCTTCCAGCAGGCGGTCGCCTTCCTGGGCACACTAGATCCTCACGAATGCCTGGTCATGGGCAGGGATTTCAACACCACCCTCGAGGAGTGAGACCGCACATGGACCAAGCAGTGTCAGGCCGCCGCAGATGTCCTCCGGGGAGTTATCGACCATCACTCCCTGGTGGACATCTGGCGTGACCACCACCCGTATGATGTCATCACCTTCACCTATGTCCGGGTGGGGGAAGATAGGTCGCGCCACTCCCGGTTGGACCGCATCTATATCTCTCGTCACCATCTTGCGCGGGCCCACTCCTCCAGCGTCTGGCCGGCCCCGTTCTTGGATCACCACATGGTGACCGTGACAGCCTCTCTCACCACGGAAAGGCCAGGGCTGGCCTACTGGTATTTTAACAACAGCTTGCTGGAGGATGTGGGCTTCGTGGTGTCCTTCCGGGAGTTCTGGTTGGCCTGGCAGGGGCAGAGGGGCACCTTTCCCTCGGTGCGGCGCTGGTGGGATGTGGGGAAGGTGCGCGCCTGGCTCTTCTGCCGTGACTACGCTCGGAGGGGGCGGGGGGGCCAGCCAGCGGCGGGATGTGGGGATAGAGCAGCTGGAGTGGGAGGTTTTAGAGCTGGAGAGGCATCTGGCCACCAGCCCCGAGGATCCGTCCCTCTGCAGAGCGTGCCGGGAGAAGCAGGAGGAGCTCCGGGCCCTCGAAGACCTTTGGGCTCAAGATGCCTTTGTCCGATCCCGCATCCGTCTCCCGAAGGAGATGGATTGTGGCTCCCGCTTCTTCCACGCCCTGGAGAAATGGAGAGGGGCCCGGAAGCATGTCATCTGCCTCCTGGCTGCCAACGGCACCCCCCTCACGGATCCAGTGGAGATGTGTGGAAGGGCCAGGGCCTTCTACGTCGACCTTTTCTCCCCAGAACTGACAGACGTCGCCTGCAGGGTGCTCTGGAACAAACTTCCCATGGTCAGTGCGGGCGACCAAGGCCAGTTGGAGCTACCTCTCACTCTGGTTGAGTTCTCGGAAGCCCTCCACCTCATGCCCACCAATAAATCCCCGGGCATGGATGGGCTCACTGTGGAGTTCTACCGTGTGTTTTGGGACGTCCTCGGCCCAGACCTTGCCACCGTCTGGGCCGAGTCCGAGGCCAGCAAAGTGCTCCCCCTATCCTGCAGGCGGGCAGTGCATGCCCTGCTACCCAAAAAGGGGGACCTCCGTGACCTTCGGAATTGGCGTCCCGTCTCGCTCCTCAGCACAGACTATAAAATTGTGGCCAAGGCTGTCTCATTACGGCTGGGGTCCGTGCTGCAGGACGTGGTCCATCCCGACCAGACCTACACTGTCCCGGGCCGTACCATCTTTAATAACTTATATCTGGTCTGGGACCTCTTGGAACTCAGGTGTAGGGATGGTCTGTTGTTCGCCTTCCTGTCCCTGGATCAGGAGAAGGCATTTGACAGGATGGACCACGGGTATCTCCTGGGCACCCTGCAGGCGTTCGGCTTTGGGCCCCGCTTTGTAGGCTTTCTCCGGGTGCTGTATGCCTCCGTGGAGTGCCTGGTGAAGCTCAATTGGACCCTGACCGAACCAGTCAGCTTTGGGTGAGGAGTGCGTCAAGGCTGTCCGCTGTCAGACCAGCTGTACGCTCTGGCCATTGAGCCCTTCCTCTGTCTCCGCTGCTGGAGGCTGACGGGGTTGGTGCTCCATGAGCCAGAGCTGAGGTTGGTCCTGTCAGCGTACACCGACGACGTGCTCTTCGCGGTCCAGGACCCGAGCGACCTGGTGCAGCTGGAGGCCTGCCTGGCTGTCTACTCGGCAGCCTCCTCTGCCCGGGCCAACTGGGTCAAGAGCTCTGGCCTGATGGTAGGGGCCGGGTGGCGGACAAGCTCCCTCCCACTCACGCTTCAAGCCATCGGTGGAGCGTGGATCCGCTTCTCTATCTGGACTTTTACTTTTCTGCCACCCATCCTTCCCCGGCAGAGAACTGGCAAGATTTGCAAGACCGGGTGTCTGGGCGGCTGCAGAAATGGACAGGACTGCTCCGGTGCCTCTCCCTCTGGGGGAGGGCACTAGTGATCAATCAGCTGGTCCTGTCCATGCTCTGGCATGGGCTCAACACTCTGGTCCCGACCCCGAGTTTCCTGGCCCACCTCCAGAAGACAGTTCTGGAGTTCTTTTGGCCAGGACTGCACTGGGTCTCTGCAGGGATTCTGAGTCTTCCCCTGGAGGAGGGCGGGCAGGGCCTGTGCTGCATCCGCAGCCAGGTCCGCACTTTCCGCCTCCAGGCCCTGCAGAGACTCCTCTATGGTGCAGATAGTCCGGCGTGAAGCCACTTGGCGCACATCTTCTTCCGCCGCTTCCGAGGGCTCCGATACGACCAGCAGCTCTTTTTTCTCCACCCGAGAGGTCTTCCGCGAGACCTCTCCGAGCTGCCGGTCTTCTACCAGGACCTCCTCCAGACCTGGAGGCTCGTCTTGGCCTCCAGGCCCCTTGCGGTCACCGAGGGGGAGGATCTCCTCGCAGAGCCCCTGCTACACAACCCCCAGCTGTGTGTGCAGGGGGGATCGGAGACCTCCTGGACTACGCCTGGGGGGACTGGGTGGATCCCCATGCACTGGCTCGGCGCCCCGCCCTTTGAACCCCCCCCCCTCCCCCCCAAACGCGTACTCCAGGAGGTGAGGGCAGCCTTGCTCCCTGCTGCTCAGGCTTACCTTGAACGAGTCCTGTGAGAGGGTGCCCCCCCCCCCCGGCCTCTCTACCCCCACGCACTGAGCCGGCTGCACAAATTGCAGCCGGTCCTTTTTCAAACCGCACCCAGACACCATCTGTGCATGCTCTTGCTGCACACCCGTCATTTCCTCGCCCTCGTGTCCCGCCCAGACACCAAATGGCGGGACCTAATGCCACCTGAGGAAGGCGAGGACCCCCGATGGGCCAGCCTATACACCACTTTAACCCCACGGCCTGCTGGGGACATTAGTTGGTGGCTCCTTCATGGAGCCGTGAGCACGGATGTGTACCTGGCGCGGTTTACCCTTCGCCCTGACACCCCTTTTGCGGGAGTGAGGGAGGAAGGTGAGGGAGACCCTGGCGCACGCCTACCTGGAGTGCGCCAGGCTGCAGCCCCTGTTCCAGCTCCTGTTGAGGTTCTGGCTGCACTTTTCCCCTCACCTGTTTGTTTATGCACACCCCGTCCGGAGCCCCGCGAAGTCGCGGGACCTACTCATCAACCTTCTCCTGTCCCTAGCCAAAGTGGCCATCTACAAGACCAGGGAGAGGAGGCTGGCTGAGCAGGTGCTCTGCGATTGTGGGGCCTACTTCCGTTCCTCCATCCGTTCACGCATCCGGGCAGAGTTCTTCTGGGCAGCGTCCGCTGGCTCTTTTGACACCTTGAGGAGCAGTGGGTGCTGTCCAGGATTCTCTGCTCGGTGTCCCGTTCTGGCTCCCTCCTTTTGACCCTGTGACCTCCACAGCCCTCCCTGTTTTTTCATTATTTGTCCCAAGGAATCAGTTGTATCCCGGCTCAGTGATTCCTCCCCTTAGGCTGGGGGAGGGACCTTGCTACTTTCCTACCGCCCTCTGCCCTTGCTATACCGCTATATATACAGAGCACTCAGTCGATCCAGAGCAATCGATCTGACGGCGGTGAATTTGCCGCCGTCAGTGTAGACCCAGCCTTAGTTTCTGATGCAGCATAGTAAACAAATGCAAAATACAAATGTTGTATGGGATTTGGCAAATGCTGGTTAAATAGCTTCAAAAAGCAAAATAAGCCTTTTGAAACATGGTTTAATTTTTTTTTTTTAAAGGACACTTTCAACTCTCTCAGAAAACTGGTTAACTTTTAAAAATTGACTGGGTTTTTTTTTTTAATTAGGGAAAAAAGGTTACACTGCTTAAACAATTCCTTAAAATATATTCTTCTTTGTTTCTGAAAGCCTTTTCAGGTAGGGTTTGCCTTGCTTAACTGATTCTTTGTGGAGATTCTGAAATTGATTCTGAAAATCAAATACACCAAGTGTACTGAATGCCCCCTTTTGTTAATCACACTTATATCCATGGTAGGTACCAAATTTTCTGACAGCGGAATATTTTTTTTTCAAATTGATGGTGTCCATTTTAATCAAAATAACAATGGCATTTAGAATTTTGGTTTTAAGTGCATGTACAGTTTTATACAGTCAAGCAAGCAGACAATAGTACAAAAGGTAAGAAGGAATAATTAAAGGGCATTGGATGTGATGTGCCCTTTCAGACGTAATCAAACTAAAAATAGACATTAATTAGCATGAAGAAGCTATCTGGAAGCAGTAACGTGATAACTAAAAACACCTTAGAGGGGCAGTTAAAATTATGTTGGGTTGGAGGATAAGAGGGGAATTTGTAATGTTGTCTATCACAAACCACCAAATGGTGATAACTGGAAGCTGTAATCTTCCAGAAAAGACCACTTGCAAGAGCTAAAGCACTTCCCTAAGCCACTTAGGTGAATATGTACGAATTTATATGTGCAAAATTTTACATTTTTAAGTGGTGCTATATTTGAAAAAGTCACTAACACCAGAAGATTCGTACATAATTTTTGGGTCATGTTTGCAACATCCATAGGATTAGATGGGTATGGAAAGGGAAGTAGTGGACCATGCCTAGCCTCTACCTATGGACCATACTTGGGTCACTTGATATGCCAATGAGGCATGGATCAGATTGTGCAGATCCTTGTAATATGATTCTTGTATGCTTTGTTCAGCTGAAATAACTATGGTGACCCTTTACTTTGAAGCATGATAATGACTTAACAGGCATTGGGATGAATAGAGGAAGTTCATCTGTGGAGCTTTTGTTACAGGCTGTTTGTAGACTCCGACAGACAAACATAATCAGTTTACACTTTATATTTTCACTTGTTTGTTGTTATAAGGGGTGGTAAGCGTGTTCATTTTTATGAAAGCTTAGAGTTGGAGGCACAAGAATTGGTTTTTTGTTTGTAAAGCCTTTTGATACAAGGTGTTGCATGCAGATGTTCATTAGTTTACAAATTACTGAGAGTCTTGCCTTTTTGCTGATGTAAGACTTCAAAAGCTAGTTTTAAAAAATATTTTATGTCCATAACTGACACATTAATGGAATGTTGGGGTATAGCAAACAGAGGCACATGTGTATATATACATGTATAATAAAAAAATAAGGAAATGGTGTACAAGAACTGTTCACACTGTAACAACTTATTTTCAATAGAGCTCAAGGTCCTGTGGCTCTTGTAACTTAAACACATTTTATTCCAGAGTATTTATTTGAAAGTTGAGCGGAAAGTGAGAAATTAATAAAAATCTAACTTCAACTTTCAAAAGGTATTGGCTCTAAATAACTAGTTATACAGAAAATTGCAGAGAGCTTCTAAACTCCTTACACAAATTTTAGAATAATTCTCACCCTTTGTTAACATGAGCAGTGTATATGTAAACTTGGACTAGGGGGGTGATTCCCAGCTGACGTAGACATGCTTGCGCTAGCTTTTATCAAGCTAGTATGCTCAAAGTAGCAATGTAGCGTGGGCAATTGTGAGCAGTGGGGTTCAGGTGGATTTGTACTTGGGATGACTAGCTTGTGTCGCTACTCTCCACTGCCCATACTACCCTAGCTATGTTGTTATTTTTAGCACTTGACCTTGATGAGAATCTCTGCATGAGTGTCTGTATGAGCTGGGAATCACACCTCTAGCTCCACGTGTAGAATTACCCTACATCTTTCTGACTTACTTAATCTGCGTTGAAAAACATTTCTTACCCTTTTGATGCAAACGGTCTTTAAAAAGTTATCCGTTTAGGTAGTATGTCTAGCTCAGTGGTTCCCAAACTATTCTCTGCCATGGCACACCTTAATACCTTTTAATTATTTTGAAGCACACCACCATATAGTCTCCAAATGAACTCATGAATATGCATGAGCCAACTCAGAGCTCTTCAAGTAGTTTTTCAAGAAATTCTGTGGCACACCTGCTCAGGCCTGATGGCGCACCAGTGTGCCGTGGCACACTGGTTGGGAAACACTGGTCTAGCTAGTGCGCCAGATAATATATGGCAATGCTGTGTATACAGTAGATTCCAATGGCAAGAAATGAAACCAGAAATACTTTATGGTACTTGACCAAAATATATGTACCTTCTAAATTTAACATAGCAAGATCTCTCCTAAATCTTACCCAGGCATCTCATTATATGTTATGTGCTGAAACTGATACAGTATGACATCCCTGCGTGGAGGCTTCTGTTGCAAAACAAGCACAGACTGAACTGTTCTATCAACTCTAATTTATTTAAACTTCTGTTTATTCCTTAGGTTACCAGTACAGTGCTGTAGAATTGTATTGAAAAATCTGTAACTTGGTAGGCATCTTGGTGGAAATGCTAGCATACCTGCTATTACATGGACCAGCCAAATTAATGTGTTTTAGTCTGCATCTTCAATTAGGGCAGCAGCATTAGTGTTGCTATTCCACAGCTGGCACTAAGCCATGTGGGAGTGTATTGCACCATAGCCAGGCACTAGATGGTATCTCTTAATTAAAATACTTGGCTGTGTGTGTTTGTGTAGTTTCTTTAAAGCAATAAGTGGTCTACAGAACTGATTATTGATTTTAAAAAAAAGTTTGAATCCCATTTTGTTATATTGAGGTAGCAGATGTTTGGGATGTTTTTCCATTTCCTGTAAATCAGTTCCTTTACTAAGTGGTTCAGAAATTAATGTTTTGTGTGCAGCTTTCATCGCTTAGACAATAAGCTGTCTGGTAGCCAGAGAAGTGGGCGCAGACCTTAATGTTTCATAGCAGTATTTCTAATGCAAAAAAGGAAGTGCTTGTTCTTATGACTGGGATCAGGAAGTACTCTCAATTTACTTCCTAAGGTGTGTATGCTGTGACTGAGTTATTTGGTGACTTGCTGCCATGGGTGAAAAAAGACGCCCTAGAAACTAAATTTAGCCATTAGGAATGTTTAATTTGGGGGTGGGGAGTTGGGGTTTTTGTTTTTTTGCATTTTATTAGCTCTGTGGTGCCCCAATCAAGGATTAGGTTT
>ML675613.1:39108735-39186191 GCA_007922155.1 Mesoclemmys tuberculata
CTTGTTTCCACTTCTAAACTTCTAGTATGAAGATTGTCAAGGTTTTGGAGAGCTATTAAAACTATGAGTTCGGAGTGTGGGATAGATAAGCCTATAGGTGCTGAAGAGCATTTGCAGCAGACAGAGATTGGATAGGGATATTAAAAAGGAGATTCTGTACCTGATTTAAAAAAAAAATGTCTAGACAGATTCAGAGCAGCACATAAGCAAAGTCTACAAAGATGTATGTAGGAACATAGTTAAATATACATAAACACACTCTTAAGAAGAAACTACAAATATCTGTGTCCCAAATGCAACAGCTTACAGGCAGAAATAGATGAATTAGCATGTCTAGTAATGAAAGAGAACCTTGCATTTTTGGAATATGGTGTAATGACAAAAGTAATGGAATACTTCAGTACCTGGATATAAACTAGACCTGAACTTTGATGTTTGCATATATCCAAGTAAGGTTCATGCAAATTTGCATTTTGGAAAATATGACCCATGTTGATCATGTATTTATTTGCATTTTCCTATAGTAACATTAGAAAGTAGTTACCATAGTTAAAAACCCTTATACTATGGTCAAACTTTTTTGGAAGTTATAGTTGTGTTGTCTGTGCAAACAACATTGATCCTCTACAGAGCAAATGCTTCTAGTTATTGTCTGTTTGTTGTAAATCTTAAAGGAGTTTGGAAGTAAACATGAAATTATAGGTCCTAAAATGAAAGTGAGTGATCATTGCAAAAGTAATTGATTTAGTTTTTGGTGCAGGCTATCCACAAATTCCTTCACCCTCATAGTGACATCGCTGTCTTGTTAGAGCGGGTATGTTAATACTTGATAAGAGTTGATATTTCTTTCTGTTAACATTAGTGACTTGGCTCATATTTTAATACATGGGGTTTTTTTGCTCGCAATGGGTACCATTAATTTGCCAGTTGCCTTTGATAAGTAATGCTAGCAAAATAGACATAGTACGTTTTGTGCCTTGGTGATTCATAGCAAATGGAGCCACTAGTCCATTTCTGTGATTACCATTAATGGTTTAATCACTATGAAATTTGGGTGGGGTAGAGGGCCTGCTTAAGAGCTGAGAACACTTGTTTAGGGAGATTGTTGGGACCTTGGTATAAGACTTTATTAATGTAGCATATCAAGAATGTCCAGGGAGCTAATGTTCTAAGGATGCAAAGCATGTTTATTTAAACACACCACTGCCACAATGGGGAACAGCATAGGGAGAGTCTTGAGGGAAGGTGCTTGGTAGATATAACTGCAGACTTTTCTAGATATGGGATGGGTGGCATGGAGATGTAAGTGGGAATGAAGTTAGAACCTAGATGAAACAAATAAGCAGCCTAAACTCATTGCAGAAGCAAATTAGAAGCCAATGAAGGACTGTCAGAATTGTAGGACTAGAAGGGACCTCAAAAGGTCTTCTAGTCCAGTTCCCTGCACTTAAGGCAAAACTAAGTGCTATCTAGATAATTTCTGATAGCTGTTTGTCTAATTTACTCTTAAAAATCTCCAACGACAGAGATTCCACAACCTCCCTAGGCAATTCATTCCACTGTTTAACTACCCTGACAGTTAGGAAGTTCTTCCTAAAGTCCAGCCTAAAACATCCTTGCTCCAATTTAAGTCCATTGCTGCTTATCCTGCCAAAGGTTAGAGAACATTTTTTCTCCCTCCTCCATGTAACAGCCTTTTATGTATTTGAAAACTGTTAACACGTCCATCCTCTGTTCTCTCTCCTTCCTCCACCCCCTGGTCTTCTCCTTTCCAGACTAAACAAACCCAATTTTTTCAATCTTCCTTAATAGGTCAGATTTTCTAGACCTTTAATCATTTTTGTTGCTCTTCTCTGGACTTTCTCCAATTTGTCCACATCTTTCCTGAAATGTGGTGCCCAGAAGTGGACACAATTGTCAAGTTGAGGTCTAATCAGCATGGAGTAGTGCAGGAGAATTACTTCTTGTCTTGTTTACAACAATCCTACTAATACATCCCACAATGATTTTTGCTTTTTTGCAACAGTGGTTGCACTGTTGACTCATATTTCCCTTGTGATCCACTATGACCCCCTAATCCATTTCATCGGTATTCTTTCTAAGCAGCCATTTCCCATTTTGTGTGTGCACAACTGATCGTTCCTTCCTAAGTGGAGTACTTTGCATTTGTCATTATTGAATTTCATCCTTTTTATTTTATTTTTATTTATTTTTGGACCATTTCTCCAATTCATCTAGATCATTTTGAAATTTTAATCCTATCGTCCAAAACACTTGCAACCCTGCCCTGCTTGGTCTCATCTGCAAACTTTATAAGTGTACTCTCTGTGCCATTATCTAAATCACTGAGGAAAATATTAAACAGAACCAGATTCAGAACTGATTCCTGCAGGACCCCACTTGATATGCCCTTCCAGCTTGACTCTGAACCCCTGATAACTACTCATAGTGAACTGCTTTCCAACCACATATGCACCCATCTTGTAGCTCCATTTAGGTTGTATTTCCTTAGTTTGTTTATGAGAAGGTCATGCAAGACCATATCAAAAATCTTACTAACGTCAAGATATACCACATCTACTGTAGTCCCGTCCCGTCCCCCCCTCTCCCCGCCTCCCCCCCTCAAGGCTTGTTACCCTGTCAGAGAAAGCTATCAGGTTGGTTTGACATGATTTGTTCTTGACAAATCCATGCTTTGTTATTTATCACCTTATTATCTTCTAGGTGTTTGCAAATTGATTGCTTAATTATTTGCTCCGTTATCTATCTTGGTACTGAAGTTAAGCTGACTGGGCAGTAATTCCTCAGTTGTCTTTATTCCCCTTTTTATAGATTGGCACTATATCTGCCCTTTTCCAGGTCTCTGGAATCAATCCCATCTTCCATGACTATTTGAAGATAATCACTAATGGCTCAGTAGTCAACTCAGTCAACTCCTTAAGTATTCTAGGATGTATTTCTAGTGACCTGAAGACACATAATCTGTCAGTAATTTTTAACTTTTTTCCCTATTTTAGTCAAATCCTACCTAATTTTCACCGCCATTCATTAAATTAAATGTCCAATTGATACTAAACTTTTTGGTGAAAACTGAAACAGTCATTTAGCACTTCTGCCATTTCCGCATTTTTTGTTGTTGTTTTTCCTACCTCATTGAGGAATGGGCTTACCCTGCCCTTGGTCTTCCTCTTGCGTCTAATGTAGCTATAGAATGTTTTCTTGTTACCCTATGTCTCTAGCTACTTTAATCTCATTTTGTGCCATGACCTTTCTAATTTTGTCCCTATATACTTGTGTTGTTTATTTATATTAATCCTTTGTAATTTGACCTAGTTTTCACTTTTTTTCAGAAGGATTGGTGGTGATCAATGGAAGATTTTTGGGATCAGCTTTTTAGCAGCCTGGAGGATTCAGAGGGGTGAGAGGTGGGGAGGTCAAGGGGCAAAAAGTTGCTATCATCAAGATGTGAGATGACCAAACATAAACCAAAGTTGCACCACTAGGGGTGGGGTGAAGTGGAGTGGAAAAGTTGATTGTAGGTATCATTGAGGAAGTGGAGAGAGGATGTATTGAGATGCAAGAGATTTAGTGCAATAGAGGACTGCCTAAGGGATTGAAGTATTCAGGGCTACTAAGTGTGAATCCACTGGTGTTGTTTGAAGTCTGCTCCTACTATTCAAAACACCTGTATTTGTTACAAGCCATTGGTGGGCTGCTGAAGTACTGGCTTACTGGGTATTAACTGAGTCTTCTTTTAAGAGGTAATACCATTTTAATAGGATAGTGATGAAAGAAAAAGAGAAAATAAAATTATAAAAAACCTTAAACTTTTTGACCCCATCTTAAATACTTGCCTTGAGTTGGGTAATGATGTGACATTGAATGCACCTGGTGAACATAAATTACAACACCAAAGCCATTTTTATGCAGATATTAACTTTACTGTTTTTCATTGTAGCATTTCTTATGGTTCCTTTACTTCCTGTTTCACATTATAGAAGATGATGCACATTAGTTATAGCTGCATACTTTAATCATTTTAAATTCATGTCTTTAAGGGCATGCTAATTTTCATAAACTTTGAAGACAGATTGCATGGAAAAGCTCCCATCAGTGATATGGAACTTCATAATTATCTCCAGCATTAGGTGTTAGTTTTTTGGTTACCTCTTTTGTCATTCAGTATCTTGTATGCTTTTATAAACCTTTTTAAAAAAAAAAAACAACCCATCGACAAAACAAAACCTAATGAAAAATACTTGGAGGAATATTAAGAAGCGAGCTACGTGATGATGGGGTGTCTGTCTTGTTTAAATAATGTGCATTTCATAGAGTCCCTTAATGACAATAAAAATTGCTGAAAATAATGTAAAACAATAAATACTGCACTTGTGCAGTAAAGTCCTGTTTTGCTGCTTCATCCGCCTAATTCACTTGTCTACATTTGATACACTGCTTTCTCAATTCAGTGTCTGGTACGATTTCACATGTGTATGTTTTTAACATTCGAACAGATGTGTTCAGAAATAGAATCTCTTCACCTATCCCCTCTCTCAGTAAAAAGATGTTGAACTTGATTTTCTTCTGACGCGATCACAAGACTGCTACTGCAGTAGGGGCTTAATGCTGTTTACGTTGTCATTTTACATAGCAACATCTCCCTGGGGATTTTTAAACAATGCAGCTGTTCATGAAAGATGAAGAGGGGGAAAATAGTTGTATCTGCCATTAGGGATATTAGAAAAAAGTAGCAGCAAGCAAACCATTGAGTGCAGTAGATTCATGATTCTGCATGAATGGACAACAGAATCATGGGAGCTGCTGTTTTTCTCTTGAATAGAAGTGAGCATCATGGGAATGTGTCTGCCTCTGATCTTTTTGTGAATTGACACCATTTTTATGAATGATTTAAAACAATTTTTCCACAACCATTCTTAAAAATATGCATAAATTACTTAAGGACCCCTTAAAGAGCGCTTCCCCCCCTAATTTAAACTATTTTGATCACTGCCTTGTATTTTGCTAATGTCCAAGAAGGCATTGTGCTGATTTTTATCTAATGCAATTAATTAAACTTGATAGAAACAGAATTAGGCTACAGAGACGTTTTATCTTTAAATCTTGAATAAAATGTCAGAAGTTATAACAATGTACCGTATTTTTCGCTTTATAAGACACCTGATGATAAGACGCATCTAGGTTTTAGAGGAGGAAAATAGGAAAAAAATATTTTGAACCAAAAGGTGGGCTAAAATATTTAATAAAATAACAGAATAATATGTAAACATGAACAACAGTCAACAGCAGCATTAAGAACCATTAAGAACCAGCTTGATTTTCGGCACGTTCGCTTTATAAGACGCACTGACTTTTTCCCCCCACTTTGGGTGGAAAAAAAGTGCGTCTTATAAAGCGAAAAATACGGCAATTTGTTTCACCATGCTGCAAGAGTGGAAGAGGCACCATTGAATGATTGTGTTGGCATTGTGTAACTGTAATTATACCTTTATTCCTACTTCCTTTTTTCTGTGCTCTTCTGGCCCCTTGGTTTCTTCAACATCAAAGGTATCGGCTAGGTGTGGACGTGCAGGGCAACAGGAATCTGCTCACACTTGAGCTGGAGCATCTTCTGCACCAGTTACCTTTTGCAAATGTTAGTGAGCCACTTAAACTGCATAAATATTAGAAGATGGGGGTCCCAGATACCATTGTACTACAACTCTCTTTATGTAACAGATACATGAAATTTGCTTCTGACTTCTGGATTTTGTGTGTGTCTGTATGAACCTGTGTAATTTGCTGACTCCCTGGACCCCCCATGAACAGAAGGTGCTGAATCTTTTGAGGCTCTTGTGGTGAGAGACTATAACTAGTTCACTATGTCTTTAAAAAGTTGGAAAACTTTTAACAGTACTCTGAAGGGTTATGCATAAATCAAAACAGCTTAACAGTAAAACAGTAGCCCTGAACAAATGAATGTGACCCTATAACAATGTTTTGAACTAACAAAATAGTAGTTTGTCCTAAATTTTAATGAGATTAGTATCCTTCATATTTTTAAAATTGGAATAGCCAACTGCTTTAACTTAACTGTTGTTCAACTTTTTTTTGTCTTTGTTATTTTCAGAAGAGAAATTCAAGGTGGAAACAAAAATCATTGCTGCTGACTTTGGTGAGAGAGAAGATATTTACAGTAGAATTAAAACAGCACTGGAAGGCCTTGAGATTGGTGTTTTAGGTTTGTATCTCACCTGTTTCTAGATTTTTTTCCATGGTGAAGTCTTTTATCTAGCTATCCCTTTTAGTTTGCTTCCTTCCTCCTCCTCTCCCCCCCCCCCCGGATTAAAGTTTATTTAAACCAGCCTGCAAAGGCTGTGGATATGACTGAGCTGAAAAAAGTGAAGTGAATGCATTCTAGATATTTCTTATTATGACCTTGATTCCTAAAAGCATCCCTATTCAGGACAGCATTTACTCCTCTACTTAAGTTCTTTTCTAAATCAGGGTGCTAATGATGATGCATTTTTGGATGCTTTATTTTGATTTATATTACTAAAGGCTCACCGTAGTCTTTGAGTGCCATTAATACTTTAAATATCCTGGAAGCTTGACCTGCTAGTAGCTTGGAGGCTAACCAGATCTCAAGATGATGAACCTAAATGCCGTTAAACCAGTTCAATTCAGCTCGTCGGCAGGGTAAACTACAGAAGTTGTCAAAGTTGGGGGTGGGTGGATGTCTTTGTATTTATATATTTTAAAAAAAAGCACAAGCTGCTGCCCCCTCAGGTCTCTGTTGGGTGGATATTATCTTCCCAGGATAGAGCTACCCATGATGATGAGTAGTATTTTATCCTATCTGGCCTTAATCAGAGGCTGGTATCTTCTCCTCTTGCCTTCTGATTACTTCCTGCAATCATTCAGTTAATATCATGAAGCTGAAATAGAAGCCAGCTAACTTCAACCTGTCTAACTTATTTTCAGAAGACATAAGATGGCAAATGAATCTTTTAAGTCAGAGGTTAATGATTTTACTTTGTGTACTCATAGCACACTTTTGTTGCTATATAAATACCGTCACTAGGACTCGGGAGTAATGTGTAATCTATGATCACACATCACCACTGAAAATACTTCTGTATTTATGCATAAACCCCCATTCTAATTCAATGAAATGTTTAGTTTTTCTATTTTGTGTTTAGAATAACAGTTGAGTCCTGCAGGAATGCTATTAACTTTTAGTTACAGAGTGGTTGAAGCTTAACAGCTAGGATATGGCATCAAGTTGTTGGCTCTGCTTCTGGAGATTCAGGTTTGACTGTGTTGAGGTCATATTGGTTAGCTCTATTGTTCAGCCTATTGCACTTCTTTGGGTACCATACAGTATCTTGAAGATGCTGCAGGAGTCTTGACATTTTCTCATCTGAAGGGTGGGAGAAGACCAGATGATTATTCTGTTTGCTTCACTGAATCTAAGAGCAATAGGTAATTCAAACCAGTTCTTAATCTCAAGAACCTGCCGAGTTTCCTCAAGAAAAGAAGACTTACTTTAGATTCAGACAATTCAGTAAAGGAATTTTCATGCAATTATCTGTTTGCAGTGAGTTCTCCTGTGTTTATATATTCCTATGCACCTTTCTCACATTCTTTTTCTACAAGTTCTCCCTTATGGGGATGAAAACCCATAATGGTGAACAATGGCTTGAGAGTTCACAAAGATAAGGGATTCAAATGACTGCTGTTAGTGTATATCATTGTGGTCAGGGCTTCCTTACTGCAAGCAAACCAGTTAGCTAACTCTGAGTCCAGGTCTCTGAGCTAGAATTGCTTTGTAAAGAAAGTAAAAGTCATTGTTTCCATTGCAATAACTGATTATTGTGGTGGTCTTTGATGTTATGTGAACTATGAAACTAATTAAATCAATTTTTTTTTCTTATACTGTACCTGCAGAAAAATAGCCATGTATTTAAGCCAAACTGAGCTTAAGTTACCTTGAGAGGTAACTCTCTGTGCTTTATTCTGCAACACTTTTTCTCACAGGTCCCAGAATGCATGCAGCTCACACATTGCTCATCATATACCCATTGTGAAAGCTCAGATCTAACAGTGGTTGGAGAAGGAGCTGCTGCAGAGGTGGGGTTAGCTCAACAATATATTGTGGGTGGAGAAAAGAAGACAAATCTTTTGGGGACCATGTTGCACTACATTCTCTGGTGGAAAATAGTTTGAGCAACTTCTAAGGCTGAGTCCACGCTGACGGCGGCAAATTCACTGCCGTCAGATCGATTGCTCTGGATCAACTGAGCGGTCTGTGTAGACCCACTCAGTCGATCCAGCAAGCAACGCAGGAAAACCACCCCAGTAAGTGGCATAGTGCTGCGTTGAGGGGAACACTGTTCCCTTCGACTCAGCACAGTGTGGACACCGTGCAGAGGAGATGCAGTGCAGTTGACGGGAGATATGCAAGTGATTTATGTCACTTGCATATCTCCTGTCGACTGCTGCCAAATCCCGAAGGTCAGTGTAGACTGGGCCTGAGAGATAAGGTGTATGCTCCTTCTGCCCTTCATCCTTTCAAAATCCACCCAATAAAGATTAGCAATTGGAGACTTAACTCGTTAGGTTTCCAGCATACGAATGACCATAGTGTACAACACCTGTCATCTGAAGCTCTCAAAAAGATAATGCTATTTTACGACACCCTTGTGAGGTAAATAAAGAATGTATACAAATTTTCCAGGATGTCTTAAGGTACAGTGGCAGCTGGGATTAGAACCAGGTTTTTCTGACTTCTGCTCCCTCACTTGATCTATAAGATCATGTTTCTTCCTAAACAAGAGCAAATGCACATGGAATAGTTTTGCATTTACAAAGAAAATTAATATTTCTTAACAGGCTTAGTGGGGAAGAATAGCCTGTCAGCATATTAGTTGACATAACTACTCTAATACTTGGGGATGATCTCATCTATCTATGATTTCTGTACCCTCAAATTGGGAGTCTGTGCTAGCTCTGCAGCATCCATTGCAATTGTTCCCAGGTTCTTGAGCTGCTGAAACTTTGTAGGCAATTGTAATTTGTGTTGCCTTTAAGAGGGCACCGGCCCCTACCAGGGCAATTCCTTTTTTTTCCAGATAATGTGATAGCCCATCTGTCTCTTTAAAACTGGCAAGCTATTTCGAGGGTCAGGTTATGGCCATTCCAGAAGGGCAATATCTTACCGATGGCCAGAAAATCACGTTTGTTTTAAAGATGCAAGGCATCATTGTAGACTTCTGTAGCATTGATTGCTGTCCAAGGTCTATGTTCAGTCTTCTCCTAACATGTATTGTTCATATGGGCTTAAATGAGACCCCTAGCCATGCTAATTAGGCACGTAGCTACCAGGGCATACTATTCTTTGAGGTTTCGCTTGGGCTGATTGGCAGGAGTAGCTTGGTGGCAGCTCAGTACTCACTATCGCAGAGCAGGGTTCCTTGCATGTGTGCTGATTACTTCGAACCTTGCACTTACACACGCAGTAGTCTGCACCTACATTCGGCAGAACCATGTCCCCTGTGATTACAAATCATAGCACAGCTTCTGCCTGAAGTATTTGCAGATTGAAATCCTTGTAAACTTCTTTTTATTTGGAAGATACTTCTCACCCACATGTACAGGCTGGAGTTTGCATAATGTTTTGCTGAATGTTCAAAACAGCATCTGTCAGTGACTTAGAACATGTGCTAGCTGCAGCAGCATGTGAAATAGACTGCAATGAGAGAGTTTTCTTGTGCCACTTGAAATAGTGGACTTCTTAAATGAACTCTGAGAAACTTAAGACATTGTCCAGGTCAGCAGACTCTACTTTTTAGGTAAATACACTATTTTCTGTCAGTTTCCATCTCATTTCAGTTTTACTTTAAACAAAATTTTAGTTACTTTTAAGATGGCTGCAAAACTTATTAATGAGAGCCACCAATAAGGACTGTGTTCCTACCACCACAAATCCCAGAACTGAACTAAGTGTGGCATGTGAATGCAAGGCAAAGGGCACTACTGACTAAGCTTCTTATAAACTTCCCTTTATTTCCTGCTTACAAAAATGGGGCAGGCAGACAAGTCAGGAAAACTACTTAAGTGCTATGTTGATGCCCATGATCTTCCCTGGGGAAGAGGTGGTATTATGTACATGAGATGCCCACAATTAAGCATTAGCCTCTATCAGGTGATTTGTAATGATCATATTCCATGGAATCTTTATAAAATCAGCATCAATTTAGAACTAGTTTTGCTTGCATACATTTCACAGATGAACTCCTAACAGTCTGTTTTGTTAGCAGAGCCAGGCTTTGGGCTCCACAAAGGAGAACTGCATTTTTAAAGTTGGTTTCTTGTTTTCCCTTGCAAATAACCTTGAAAATGGAAATGGATTTTTAAAATTGAAGAGTGTATAGTTGGGCTCCATTTTGCAGTGATAGGTTGAGTGAGGAGAGAGTGTAGAAATTCAAATATCTCCCTAACACACGCTTATTTGAGTTCACTTTTGAGAAAATCCTAAAGAATCCTGTCCCTAACTCTTCCCACTACCCTGAGTTATGTTCTGTCCATAAAGAGATTGATAACTGTGGCCAGAAATCTGTTGTATTTAGGATGACAGGTGGCAAAATTTTAGTCACCCCACCTCCCAAAAATGCTAATCCTGAGACTGCTTGAAATTTACATAGAGAAGTAGTTGCTGTGAAGGGATTAGGAGGTCTTGAATAGGAGAGGTGTCTATGAGACAATATCAGAATGAAGTTAAATAATTTTTGCCATAACTAATCTGTCAGGTTCCTCCACAGATTCTGAATATCCTTTATTAAAATGATCTTTTAGACAGTATCTTAAAATGAAAGCTTTTGTTTCAGTTGCATGGACAGCAAAGATCCTATGACACTTTTTATAAACAGTTTCACCTCAGGGGCATTGGCCTGAAAATTTCCTTTCCCCTGCAGAAACTCCCACCCCAAAGGTGAATGCATTTCAACAACGCTGTTAATATATTAATAGTACAGTACTTTAAGTTTCTAGCGGATGGAAGGCACTATAGAAATGAAAATTGTGTGTACACACCACTGTCTATGGTGTCTCTATAGACGGACTTCAATGAGTAGGTCTACACTGAAATGTAAACCCAGAGTTAGTGGAATTCAAATTAACAGACCCTGGGTGTGTTAAGCCAGGGCTTGAATGTTTACACACATTTGTAATTCCAGGCTAGGAACTGTTGAATGCTGGGTCCCAACCTGGGTCTCCAGTGTCTACACTGCATTATGTGGGCCCAGGTCCAGCCACCCATATCCCAGACTTCCAGTACCCTCCCAATATGTGGCTACTGAAGCCCTTTTGTTCATGTTGCAATGGGGGAAAATTTAACTGTCCACCAAATTTGAGTGTCCAGAGGACAAAGGAAGTTGGCCTTTGTGGAGTTGTGGGATACTTGTGCCCTGGGAGTCTGGCTAGAGCTGCAGAGCAATAGAGCTAGAGTCCTGGATCCCATCCTGAGTTAGACTCAGACCCTCATCCCCAGAGGGCCCTGGGATTTTGGGTCCAAACCCTGGATTAGCGCAATTTGTGTGTAGACGGAAGGGGGGAGGGTTAGGCTTGAGCCTGAGTTTGAACCCTGGGCTTACATTGCAGTGTAGACATGCTCAGTGAAGTCAACAGCAAATAAGTGTATATGAAACAAAGATCTTGTTTTCATGCAAGTGTCATTCATAATGAAGTAGAAATTGAGACTATGTAACATAAGCAGCATTGTTTGAGTGGGATTAGAAGTTTTCCATGATTCATTAGTGTCTAGATTTCTGTAGTATGAATATTGGTTTCATATCTGAGAACCAGTCTGAAGTACTGCATGAAAAATTAGGTTTAAACAACTAACAGATTCTCAGTTAATTTTAAATGCTGCCAATGGAGAGACATTTCACAGATCTAAAGTGTGTGAAAACAACTTGTGGAACAGTTGCCTGTCCTGAATCCCCGTGTAATGAGCCTTTGAATATACAGAGAAAACAAAACACAAACCCTTTCAAAAGGTAGATAAGGTTTGTCAAAAACAAGGAATGCTTAATGTACTAAGATTGTCATTAATGAGATTTCTCCTGCACTCCTATTCGTGCTTCTCCCACCCCTGAAGCTATTGAAGCTCTTTCACAGTGTGCCTTCAATGAGCTCGCAGATTGCATGTTAGTTACTGCTGCCATCTACTGTCCTGACCCAGCAATTGCTGATATAGGAGTGGTACTGTGGCCATTTCAGCATATTTCATTTTCCAGGGCTCCCGTCTGTTATAAACTATGCCTACACGCTGCTTTTTCACAGAAATTACAAGATTGAGCAGAATCACAGTGATTGCCTATCTTGTACTCTGGAGAGCTTGTTGCAGATATTTGGGATGGGGTGAGCCTCTCGTTAAAGGTAGTAGAGAAACTGACTAGCATGTTTACTCTGTCAAAAAACCAAAGTTTTCACTTAGGATGTTGCCAGGGATTGGGATGTGTCCCTTGGCTTTCATTTTATTCAGATGAGTTACACAATTTGTACCTCTGTACATGTACAGTGATGTCCAGGAGGAAGGTCTGGGGAATGAGATGGATTAAAATGCAAGTTAAAAATAATTGGGAATATTCTTTTAACAACATTTTTAAAAGTAAATGATAAAATATGGTGTCTTCTACAATTAGTCTTGAGTTTTGCCTAATAGTTTATATGTCATTCCTTATAGATGAGGCTGGGTTACTAGCTGTTCCTTCTTTTTGTGTGTTCTAATGGATTAGGTCAGGGGCTGCTTCTCTCCTCCCTGCATTTAAAAATAGAAATTGCATAAGAATTACAATGATTAGCTTGTATTTAAACATGAGGTTTGCTCACCTGCTTCTGGTCTCAATAAATTAACCTTAAACTTCATTAAAACCCTGGAGAGAAATCGCAATTTGGGAATGAAAGGCTCGATATGTGAAGGTGAATAAGCGCTACAAATTAAGCTCGTTATATAACAAGAAGGCATTTGACTGGATTTAGTAGCAGTAGATTGAGTGCTTGCCTCAAACTCCAAGTTCATGTGATCTACGTCAACACAAACTATCTTGCGCATAGCGTGTGAGGCTAATTTGTCTTTGATGAAATATGGCCTAAACCACGCACACTGCAAATTTCAAAAAAGGAAAAAAACTATTCTGAATAACCACTTCACTTACAAGAATGTTTCCTGTTTTGCTCTATAAAGCTTAGCAGAAATCTGATAGGACATGTGGAAGATGACAGTTACCATTTATGTGGTCAAAGAGAATTCCAAAAACTACTTATGTGTCTTAGGTGTTCATCTTCCCACTGCCCACTAGTACATGTAAGTATGCTTGCCACATAGGAAGTATGACACATCAGAAGAGCATAAATGACACACAATTACAAAACGTCTGAATGTAACATTGTTAATTTTGAAATGAGACTGCTTATTGCAAGTCATCAAAGCTTCAGAATTGGAATGGCAGCAGAACCAAGTAAAACTTGTTTATTTTGTTTCAGTCAACAATGTGGGGACCTCATATATTTACCCTGAATATTTTCTTGATGTTCCAGACCTGGATAATGTAAGTGTTGCTATATGTTTAATTTAACTCTTCTGTAGTTTTCTTACCTTAATAATAAACTTGTATTAGATTTTTGTGCAGAATGGAATGCTTGTTTAATGGAGTAGCCTGGATGTGGTGGTAAGAAATTCAACTTTCAGGCTAACAGGCTTACACACACAAGATTGGGAAATTCAAAGAGATGATAGAAGCTTGGCCTTTTTAGATACTTGCCTATTTTTTGTTCTTTCAGAACAGAATAATTGAATGTATCCATTTGCAATTACATGTAAAAAAATGTGACAGAGCTACAGTTGCTATGGGATCCATATCTGAATTTCATGGCTATTGGGAATAATCTCAACAGAATGTTACTTTTTTGCTCTCGCTTACTTGGTTTTTTAAAAAGTGAGTGAAGGCAGTGGAAGTAAATGATCCATGTGAAAAAATGCAGCATATTTGCAGATGTTATACTTGTGCGGACATGTCCGTTTATAACAACTTTAAGTATTGTTTTTCAGATGGCCAGGATGCATACCTCAGTGAGCACTGTGCACACTAAATTTGAACTCTATAAACAAAACTGAAATGCAAAAGTTTCATGCTTCAAAATGTAGATTTTTAAAAAAAAAATATATATATATATATCCATTCCTTGTCCCATTCTCATGGTGTGATAACTCAACAGTTAATGGACATATCCATTCTTTTGGTTCGCCATTAAATAGCTTGAAAATCTTACGTTACAATACTTTCAACAAATTTATTTACATCTAATGACTAAAAAACTTGTCAGTTAGTGAATTAAACCACTAAATATTTAAAACAATATATAGGCAAATGACTGGCATTTACGTCTGTAAGATATGAAAGGAAATCATGATTTAATTTTGTTCAGTGGACAGCATGTCCAAGGATGCCAGAATTTTACACATTTGGAGAGTGCATAAGTATGCAATGTTATAAGGAATCACATCACATCCGTGGTACGTATGCACAGTTTCCAATAATAGAATTCATGAACAGGTAAAAATCTAGTAAAACAGTTGAGGTACCAATCCAGTCATTTTTTATTGTTCTAAGTTTTTTCTTAACACTGGAAGCAATTGCAGATTTTTTTTTAGTCACAATTTTTCTTACCCTATTGCTGCCTCTCTGCATCCGCTTCTATTGAAACAGGTGTGAGTAGGTATTGACCGCAGGAAAGTTGTGTTGAAAGCAGATGGACTGAAATGAGGATAAATGTTAATTCACAATCCAGAATGCCAAATTATCCACCTTACTTCTTTTATTTAAATCGGGTGCTCATTCTGCATTACATAGGTAATTAAGCAGATCTACTGTATGTACAACTAAATATACTACCTGCCTGTTTGTGTTGAGGTGTCTTTCAGTATCTAAGTGACTGGTTTCCTAGACCTTTGCAATATGGGTGTACACCAGATTCTGACAGAGAGAAGGGGATAGGGAGGATGCTAGGTTTCCTGCTGGAGGAGGGGTTTTTGTTGTTGTACATGTGACTTTTTTAAATTGTCATGACACTGACAGCTCTGGACAGTTTTATTTTAATTTAAAAAAAATCTACAAATCTGTTTTTCTTGCAGACGATCAATAAAATGATAAACATTAACATCATGTCTGTTTGCAAGGTAAGTGCCCTCTTACTGATATTTGCATTTGAAACCCTAAGTAGTCTAAAACAATAAACAATGTTGATTCACCTGCCTCCAGTAAATTGCTTTTACTTCCTCTGAGCTATGCGGTTTCACTCTCCTCCTTTTAATCTCTCAAGAATTGCTACGTTTAGTTTGCACTCTCCTGCCTGCTCACCAGACTTTCTCCAATTATGTTGCATAGAACACAATTTAATATGAGTGATTCATAAATGTCACTATAAAAGTAAGATGTGTGCTTAAAACAAAACCTCATGATTACGGTTAAGGTTCTGTCATGTGTATTTTTAGTTAAACTCAGGGACAGGTTATGGGCAGTAAACAAAAAATCATGGAAGCCCGCAAACTCTCCCTGACTTCTACTAAGAATACCCTAAGGGAAGGGGACAAACAGAAGTTGACCCAGAAGGGCTGATCTAACCTCAGCCACTGCTTTAGTGGGCCAGGGGCTGATCATTGGTCCATGATTCGGTGGTCCCTGGGGCTGGCTGGTCAGTGACTGTTTCAGCAGCCACTGCTCTGTCAACCCCTGGGCTGAAAGCTGCACCAGCCCTGCCCCAGAAGAAGTCCGTGAAAATCTTATCCTTACTCATGATCTTTCACATTGACTTCTGTCTTTCCCGTATTCCTGCTCTCATCTCTCATTCCTTGCTGTCCTAGACTGTAAGCTCCTCTGGGCAGAGTCCTTTTATATTTTTCATAAGGTTCCATGTTCACTTATGGCACAACAATTGTATTCGCTGTGTGAAATATACAAGCAATTACCAAACTACTTGCTGTTGTGAGTTCTTGTACAAGTAGTCTGTTTTAACTTTTGGAATGCCATTTTTGAAATTATTTCCCTTCCTTTCAGTAGTACCTTTTGAAATTTTTAAAAATATTTTAAATTACTTTGATTTCCTCCAAATTTAAAAAAAAAAATTACTTTGGCCTTAAGTGCAAGAACATAAATGTTTTCTTGTTGGTTCTAACAAAGTTTGTGGAGTGGGATGGTGAGCAGAGGAAGAGAATGTGAGCAGGGGAAGAGGATCTTTACCCAGATATGCTAAGTATATCAGACTTTTAATAGCAGATGGCGATGACACCAGCTTCTCCATTGCTTAGGAAATCCATGTTGGTAAGTTGAGGAAGCACGTTGGAAGAAATAAATGTTACTACTCACCACTGAGCTTTGACAGCTGTGAGTTAACTTTGTCTCTTGTTGAAACCAAAACACTGAGTGAATTTAGCTGGAGTTGTGACTGCATGGACAGGATTTACCCTTGTAAATGAGAATTTTAGTTTTATTTTATTACTTCAAAGTTGGTTGGACTGCTAAATTCTGATATCGTGCTGCCAAGAAGGTCAAACTGAAGTTACCTGATTTCTATCCAAAAAAATACAGAAGCAGAAGAGAACAAAACAATGCTTCTGTAAGAATTCCCTTCACTACAATGCTTCAGTTAAAAGAAAAAAAAAGAGAGGGAAAAAAAGAGAGAATGTATTAGGTGGTAGATTCAGGCCTGCATGATGCTGTGAACACTTTTCTATTTTGGAGTTTATATTTTACTAGGAACCAGGGTGCTGCTCATTCCAAAACTAGAAGTTGCTTAATTTATGATAGTTGTTACTCCAGAAACTACCTTTTTCCACTTCAAGATGATCACTAGCCTGACTGATATTGTACCTGTGGTTTTGCACAACTTTGTCCCCATCAAATACCACTATTCTTCTGGTGGTGGAGGCTGGATCATGCATGGCTTATGGTGAGTTGTTGCTTTCTTGCAAGATTTCTGTGTCGGGAAAGCCAGATTCTCATGAACAGCTTTAAGTAGGAAAGACTTTCAACAAATATCACTCGGCTGAGCTAATATACAAACCTAGTGCCTAAACACTTTTGTGTGTAAAACTTGTGTAGAGTATGCAGGGACCTCTCAGAGCTAAAATGTAATGGGAGTGAGGAACAGGGGTCTGTAGTTTCTCCTGATTATGTGACATCCTCACTACACCAGAAGAGGGAGCCCACTATTCAGTGATTGAAGACTTGGGGACTGCTCTAGTTTGTTCAACAGTTAAGATTTTCCTATATTTTAGCAGCCGTTCTCTGCAGTTGCTGGAATTAATATTTTATCTTGCCCTCAAGCCCTTCCACTGACCTGATGTGAGACATCAGGTAAATTACTTGTCTTACTAAGCTTCAGTTTCCCAGTCTGTAAAATGAGGATGACACTCAACCTTCCTTTTGTAAAGTGCTTTGAGATCTATAGATAAGTGCTATGTAAGATCTAAATTCTATAAGTAGTGTCCCTATGAGTGCTCCACTGCAGGTGCAGTAGTGATCCTGCCCCTGGGATCAGAGATTTTTGGTAGCAGTGCCTGTTGGGCCGCACATGTGCTCCTCCCCATCTAGCACCGTGGGTGACATCTATATATCCAACCACCCTCAGTTCCTTCTCAACCGCTTTTGGTCTGAGACAGAATAGAGAGCAGAGCCCTTTGATCAGCCCTAGTCTTTAGTAATAGTAATAATAGTACTGTTTCTATTAATAGCTTTGTAGATATTAGCTATTTCCTTTAATTTTTTTCTTCCCCCTTGAAAAAATAAACTTACTTTTTCCTCCCTATTATCTTTAGCTTAGTATAGGTTTCCTTTTCTTTTTCTACACCCTTCCTGATCACAAACTTCTTCCTGATCATGTTATGCCCAGATCCCCCGGGTTTGAGTGCTTCTCAGACAGGACCATGAACCGAGGCTAAAACTTTTACTCATGGAGACCTCTCTGCAATCAGCATCATACCCTGGCCCTGATATGTCTCCTATGCAGCGCCCACCATCAGTACAGTCATCAGCTGACCCTCACTTGCAGCACACTACGAAGAGAAAATCCACCCTCTCCTGCCCAGATGAAAAGAAGAGCTGCCTCAGAAAAAGACATCTCCCAAAGAGATCAGTAACCTCAATGTCCTCAGGGTGAGACTTAGTTCCCATGACTGTCCGGGCACTCTGGTGCTGGTGCAAAGGATAGGTCCAAAGACCCTAAACAGGTGGGAACCACAGGCGGAAACACTGTCTCTTGGCACTGAGAAAGACAGTGTAAGATTTTCAAAAATGGTACTGATTGCCTCAACAAAAGTAACCCTGAGTGCTTTGACACTGAGCGTATCCTTGGCACCATCTACTGGCCACTCAAGAGAATGCACTCTGCATTCGGCACTGGCTATGCCCTCAACCACTACGATGATGCTCCTACCGGTTCCAGTAGCTCAATGCCCCAGATAACTCATTGTCTCTGATGCACCAGAGTCACCACTTCTCCACAGCGAGTTCCCTGCTCATATCTACTCTCCAGAGATGCAACAGTTCTCTCCTTCTCTGCTGAGGATCACACCACCCTTTTTAAGCAAGGAAGAAGAGAAGAGTACTCCATCATATCAAGAGCGGACACACAGAATCATCCTCTCATCACCAATACCCAGTGACCAGAACTGAGCCAGATCCCTGGTATGGACCCTAATGGATGCAACCCCGCATGACAGTTCCTCCACATTGGCCCTGTTGGGTCCCATGAGTCGCATATAAGGCACACTTTCCCCACACGCCTGTGGAATAGAGGCAAACACAAAGATGATTTCTGTCTTCATTACTCTCTTGACTGCTTGACATGGAACAAGAAAGGCTAGAGGAACAGGAAGAACAAGCAGAGGAAGAGGTGTCATCACCAACTCTCTCCTCCTCATCTTCGCCCGATGAGGCCATCATACTACCACCTCCAATGTCTGCAGATGTCTTTAGGCAATTTCAAGAACTGTTCTATATGGTGGTAGATTCTCTCCTGATCCCTCTGGAGGGAGTCAGAGAGCAACCACACAAGTTGCTTGATATCTTGCAAGCCTCTCCATCTGCCAAAATAGCACTCCCAGTCAAAGAGGCCTTGTTGGACCTGGCCAAGGTAATACCACCCACCTGCAAGTGAGCAGACAAGAAATACTATGTCCCTGTTAAAGACATGGAGGTTTTTTCTCCCACTCTACTCCTAACTCTCTGGTGGTCAATGTAGTACAAGAGAAGTAACAGCAACATCACTCTAGAACAATCCCCATGACAGGGACTGGAAGAGGCTAGTAGACCTTTTCAGTTGTAAAGCCTGTTCATCAGCTATACTACAGTTCAGCATTGTTAATGATGAGGCACTCGTGGCAAAATACAATCACATAAACCACTTGAAATTCCAAGATTTTTGTCAACATCTCCTAGGTGACAAATGGGAATGGTTTCAGGCACTGATCATGGAGGGACAACTCCTGGCCTATACAGCACAGGAAGGCACTTTGGATTCCACAGACACTTCTGCATGCTCCGTTGCAATATCAGTGCTGATGAGATGAGTGTCATGGCTTCACCTCTCCAAGTTCCCCAAAGAGATGCAAACCACTATTGAGGATCTTCCTTTTAAGGAGCCTAAAGTCTTCACTAAGGGTACGGATGAGTCGCTGCATACCTTAAAAGATACTGGAGTGATGCTTCACTTACTCAGGGTATATACCAAAGAGAAGACACAGTAGATACCAGCCTATCCCAGGGTATCAACCTCCACATGTCAAATCTCAGTGGCAGTATGATCCACAACATCAATGACAAGCCCTCTCCGATGTGCGGGCAAGACACTAACACAAGCTGCTACACCTTACACAACCGCCTACAAACAACCTATGATTTGATTTGTTTGATCCTTTTCTATACATCAAATCAAATCTATGACTCTCAGTCATAGAACTGGTCCTATTCCAGCACAAAGGAAAAGAGAACATTGATACCTAATTACTTTTGTAAGAGTTGATTCTCATGAAATGGATGTAATTCCCATTCGTCTTCACAGGGAGTTGTCCATATGTAGAAGGGGCATAGACACTGTTCCCAATATTTCTCAAACTTTTTGATACCAGGGACTGGCTTTCTGCCTTCCTAAACTCTGTCAGGGAGATATCAGTCCACGGATTGATTGTTGAGAAATATTGCACTAATATCTTACAAATTGTGGTTTCTGATATGGATTTTGTACAGATGGTAACAGCCTGAAAGTATGTGTAATTCCATGGGCAAGCTAATGATAAAAAGTAAGAGAGGTGTAATTTGATTAATAAACAAATAAATAAATATTAAATAAATTAACTATAATAACTTCAATGGTGTCACCCTGGCTGCATGGGAGAAGGGGAGTTGCTCCCACCAGCTTTCAGTTCCAGGTCCTCCAGTTGGTGGAAATTTTTAGAATAAAGTGTTGTCTGAAGGGGTCAAGTTGGGTATCGTTCAAAGCCTTTTCTCTTATGAACACAATGCTGACAAACCTAGAACAATTATATAAATATGTATTTGAGAAAATGTTTAAAAATCCACTTTAATTATACTTTAAAACAAGCATGTCAAATATGCAGCCCTCATAAAGTTAAATTGTGACTCTTGGTGGACAGTACTGTTATCAGTTAATGCTCAGAATATACCTAATTTTTGTTTTGCTGTTAGATTACTGTAAATGGAAGAAGTGTTTCAAGTAGATTTGCCTTCATTGGCAAAAAGGAAGTAGTTTAGTGGTACTGATCAGCTTTCCTTATTATATCAAGAGCTGTAAGAGAAATGGTTAAGATGTCAATATCCAACCAGAAATTACTGGAATCTGTATGCAAGTGATATGCACATAGTTACATAACATACGTTACATAATGTAATTACAGGTCTTCTTTTAAAAGCATACTATTATGTTTGAAGTCATTTCCCAAAGAATGCAGGACTTGCGAGACTATTCCACACATCCCATGTACATTCCACTCTGTGACCTATTGCACGTGAGATAAAGCTGCAATATCACAGCTCTCAATCAATCACAGTTATCAGTCAATTTGATGAGCTTGAATCAGTGACAAAGCCAACTTTTGGAATGGTGCAGTGATACTTGAAGATGGTTGAGTCTTTGCTGCTCTTTTTTCAATCTGTCAGGACTGCTAATTGGAATATTCACCTTGCAGCACTGGAGGACTTGGTTAAATCTAAAGCAAAGAAGTATTTCATGAACTGTTCTTCAATGACTGTCTGGTATCTTGCTGAAATAAGAGGTGTAGGAAAGTCTGTCCCTGACATAATAAATTTTAAAATGGAAATTGGGTTTTAAAATGTCACCGAGGGTCTTCTGTGCATTTGATTTATATGGAGCCCAAGAGCAATGAAAATCGTTGGGGGGGAAGGGGAAGGTTGGTGGCAATAACACAGCATCCAGATGCTCTTTCCTGTTTTTTCTTGACAACCCCTAAATTCCATTGAATTTTGAATGAAATATTAATCATGGCTGGGATAACTTTCCCCAAAATAACCAAGCGTCATCTAGATGGTGATAAAAGCCAAGAAGGGGCAATTTTAAAGATAAAGAAGGAGTTTACTTGCACTGACAGTCCTTTTACATATGACGGACCAGAGCTCGTTAATATCACAATGAAAGCAATCTTTGGTGATGAGATAGCTAAAGATGTCAATTGAATGAATACTTTGGGTCATGACTTTGATATTTCTTTGGGTTTTGAAGGCTTTATACAAGAAATCATCAATCTATGGGCTCCAGTAAAGAAGAACAAACTAAAGCTGTTTTCTCACACTCACACTCTCTCACACACACACACACACAAAAGTGAAGGTGACAGGTACTATTACTGAGCTAATTACAGGCAGGTCCTTGCTCGAGTGTCTCCTGGTTGTTTCCAGATCTCAGCATGATGTTGATCTTTGAGAGACTTTGGGGAAAATAATTTCTCCATGGTACCACAATCCATGTTTGAATGTGATGGAACAATGCATATTTACCAGCCAAAAAGCATCTTGCATGGTCTTCCTAAGCCAGTACCTACTGCAAACATGACTAATGCCTTATGCCACAGAGGCCTTTCGGAGTTGCAATCATAGATGGTATGACTGAGATACAAGATCTCAACAAATCAGAAACCTGCCAAGATCTGGCTGAACACTTTATGAGGCTACAGAGAAAATACTGGACTAGTGAGAAAATCCATCTGAGGATTGATACATATGCAGAGGAATCAATTAAAAATATTAACAGAAGAAACTGCATGGTATTGCACCTGTCCAATACAAAATCACTGATTCCACAAACATCTCCAGTGTCACAATGAAGAAGCTGTGGTCTCGTACTCTCACAAAGAACAAGTTAACTGCATATTATCTGCATATTAACTGCAAATTATCTTACTGGAATGGCTTTGAATCAGTCGCTGAAGACTGTCATCTTGCTCTGAAGGTACTCAATAGCTGAGGTGTCACAGATGAGGTCATAAATGCACCAAAGGCTTTCATATGCCATGTTTACCATTCAAAGACCAGCATTATGACTCTTGCAGAGCTGTGCTGGTAGATGTTTTCCAAGAATCAGATGAATGGAGAAGAATTGCTACTGACAAGGGGTGTATTTATATTTGCTATCAAGAGAAAATTATCAAGCAGTTGAATGGTTCTGGGATAATAGAGTGCATCCAGAACTACCCTTCCATATAGAGCATGGGTGGGTTTTGGAGGATGGACTAATCTCATCAGTCCTGAATCAACTCTTCAGCTAATCAAATGTTTGTGTGCAAAGACCAGATGCCCACCACCCTGCAAATGTTTGGCCAGCAGCCTGCCTTGTACAGATGTGTGAGTGCAGCTCACATGAGGATCGGTGTGACAACTTATCTATTGGTGGTGCCCTAGACTGAGAGGACACTTACGATGACTTTGATAAATAAATGTTTTCAGTCAATATCAAGGCTAACCTACCTAGGGTGACCAAAAATCAATGTCTTTCTTTATTTAAGCTGTGCATCCTTGTGATTTAAGTAAAATTTTAAAATGTTGTTTTTTAAACACTTTCTCAAATAGCTATCTAAATAATTACTCTAGATTTGTCATGTTTGGTACCATTGTGTTCCTGAGAGAAAGGGATTTTGAATGATACTCAACTTGAACCATTTCCGACAACATATTACTCAAATTCCCACCAACTGAAGGGCCTGGATCTGAGAGCCAGGGGTGCAGCGAACCATCCCCGTTTCCCCCACCCTCACCCCCCAACACCTCAGAGGATGGCACCATTGAGATGATTCTATAGACTTTTACAAATCAGATGACACAACCTTTATCTTTCTGTCATAAACTTGCCCATGAAATGAGATTTCACTACAATATGCTCCCAAACTGTAAGCTGTTTCTCTTGTTCAACCCAGTGCTCATGCTGCTTCATCTCACTGCAGAGCATTTGAACCATAAACTGCATTCTAATGGCAGACAGTTTTTTTTGTGCTCTGGTACATAAAGGAGATGTACAACATCATACACCACAGGGAACTATCTCAATAGTCTCATCAGAAAGTTATATTACTACTAGCTTATTATAACTTTGTCTTAGCTCTTTTATGGATTTCACATACACAGGTCTATCTTGACTGTAGGAGAATATAAAATTTGTGAGTTCTCTAGTTTCATCTTCATGATTACACAATAAAGAGCTAGGTAAACTCTTTAAATTCCAGAGCAGCACTTGTCTTAGAAGCTAGGAGAATGAGTTCTAGCTCAGCAACAGTCTCCCCATATTTAAAATAACTGTTTGTCTCTCTAGATGCAGAATTCTAGTATTAGAAGCAGCATGGCTCCAGAAACATAAATCTTATACATTTGTGTGCACCATAGTTAACTTTTACACTGATATTCCCTACTGCTTATTATAAACTATGAAAAGATTTTAAGTGCAAGGTTTTCTAAATTATGAGAACGATTTCCCTGAACAAACTTAAGACCCTTTTCATAAGCAATGCTCCTGGGCAACTGCTCCATGTCAGTGGTAAGTATTATCTTCCTGGTTTGATGAGAGGAGGGAATATAACTTTAAATGATTAAAGGGGGGTGGGGGGGAGAAGAGAACTGGATGTTTCTGGAGGGAAACCACTGGAGAATCATTAAAGTGGTAGTTAATAATCTTCATGTTGGCCCTATTCTTAATTAATAGGAGCACTAAATTTAGTGTCTATTTTAAAACATAAAGGTAACTTGCTTACTGCATTATTGCATATTTCCATTGTTTGTTTCTGAAACAACTGGAGTAGTAACTACCATTTCCCTGGGTTTGAAAATAAGTTGGTACGATTCTGAAGTTAGATATCTTTGCAGTGGAAGGTTGAATTGGTGATTGTGTGAGAGAAGAGGCATGTTGCTGATGTACTTAAAGAAGCTGTATTTGCATTCACTTCAATCTGCAGTGACAATTTTTGCATATCAGAAGGTGATAACTGGCTTGACAATAAATGAATAAATTCCATCTAGTGAATAGGAGAATCAGTGCAGTGGGGAAAAGAGAGTCCATCCGTCCCCCCTGAACACTTCCTTTATGGAAATACTAGAAACTATTCATACTACCTGAAATGAATAACAGGTTTTATTTAATGTGTTAGCAGTTTTTACACAGGTAGTTGCCAGTGCCTGGCTGCTTGGCCTGAAGTTACCAACATTTAAAGAGAAGGGTAAGAGCAGTAAGATTCTCAGGAACAACTGTAGTTTTTTGTTGCGGTAGTGGCATCCCATTGGAAACCAGCAATTTATCCATAAAAATTACTATCTTATTAGAAAATTGCAAGTAATCTCGGCAACCCTCGATAGGAGACACACTGAAAGGGTGGTGAGGGCTTTCTGTGAATGACACGTTTTTGATATCGAACTGGTTTTTTTATCAGTTTGACATTTTGGCATTCTTTTCTCTAAGATCTAATGTCTTGTCCACACTACAATATAATCCATAGATACTACGTCTTTTGCAGGTTTTAAAGTTCTTAAAAATAAAATTCCCTGTTCCTGACCTGTGTATCTACAAATAGCTGATCACTAATACTGAATTGCTGTCTGATTTCCATATTGGGTGCCTGTATCCTGTCCCTAATCTTGTGCTATAACTGTCATTGGTTTTACAATCACTTAACTTGTGTAATTTAAGCACTGAATAGATACGGTTGCAAATTTTTTGGTACTGGGTTTGGAATGTCACAGTTAACCAGCAGTGTGGTAACATTCACTATATAATGTATGTGACTGTCTTTAGTCATCTCATCTTACTCCTGAACAGTAATGAATGGGAAGTTTGATCATTTTAATAGTAAGGAAAGCATTATTGTTTGTACTAATGCTGCACATACAGGGGCATGGGAGAGTTAGTTGTGTGTGCCTGGACATAAGATTCTTCTTTGAGTGCTGTTCCCTATGTGTAATCCACATGTGGGTTAGCCTCTTAGTATAGTTAGTAGAATTTAGTTTCCCCCTGCATAAGGACTAATCTCCATCCAGGTCTGGACCCTCCCTAACTCCATCCAAGTCTGATGATTCCACACCCGGGTCCTAAGGATTTAGTGGCCCGCTTTAAACCCTCTGATCATGAGGGCAAAGTACGAAGGAGAAAGTATCTGCTGATACTGATGTCAGTTCCAATTCATAAGTCTAAAGATGAACATCTACCAACACCATCTAAGAACGCACCACCAGACTCTTTAATGGTATCCACACATCTCCATAAAGACCTGCTGCCACGATGACTGTGGATGCAACATACCCATTGGTACTGATTACTGGAATGCCCAGAATTTTGGGATGAACCGAAACCTACACCTCACCGGAGGGTATCTTCACCCTTCTTTATTCTCAGTCCCATTGTCTTTCATGTCCAACTCTCAGAGACATTGTGACACCAGAGGAAACTACCTTGAAACTATTTGTTCCCCTTCTGGGTTCAGACAGGAGCTTTCACCCACTAGTACTGACTGCTCTGTTGCTCAAGTAGGAACTGATATTTTCTTTGGAGGATCTGGATGATTCTTCTTTCCCACATAGGGAGATGAGTTTGGACAGAAACTCGAGGAGATATGGGGTCTATCTGCCTCCCAGGTATGACTGCCAAGTGACTGATAGTGGTTCTTGGAGTGTTTGCTCATGTTGATTCCAATTAGGTGTGTGCTTGCCTCATACATGGTTACCGGAAGGTTTTTCCTCCATTGGCACCTGTAGAATCGGCTCTGGAGCCCCTTGGAGTTGCGTGTCCATTATGCCTTATATAGGGCCCTGCTGACTCTCTGCCTCCTTAGTTCCTTCTTATTGCCTGTGATGGTTGGCTGGAATCCATCGTGTCTTTCTCTGCAAGGGTTCCTTTCTCCCAGTACTTCAGTTCCATTGTTCCTGTACATAGTTAGTGTGTTAATAGTTAAGTAATTAGGTTCGAAGCAGGTTAGGGAGATCCTCTTGGGAAACAGGAAATCCTCCACAAAGGTTACCTACCTGGCAAAGTGGAAGAGGGTCCCAGCAGAGGGGTTTTCTTCTGGAAGTGTCATCAGTAGCACTTATCCTGGACTATCTGTTACAACTCAAGCATCAGAGGTTGTCAGTATCCTTGCTGAAGGTCCACCTAGTGGCAGTCTAAGCTTTCCATCCGCAAGTGGCAGGCCGCTCAGTTTTCTTGAACCATGTATTGAGCTGTTTTTCTCAAGGGTCTTGACAGAACGTTCCCTCAAATGCATCAGCCTGTTCCCCATTGGGACCTTAACTTGGTGTTATCTGTGCTGATGAAGCTGCCATTTGAGCCATTGGCAACATGTTCTCTTTTGTACCTGTCATGGAAGGTGGTCTTCCTAGTGGCCATTATGTTAGCCAAGAGAGTGTCAGAGCTTAAGGCCTTAACATTGGAACCTCCCTACACAGTATTTTTTGAGGACAAGGTTCACCTGCGCCTGCACCCAGTGTTCCCGCCAAAGGTAGTTTCATTCTAACCAGGACATTTTCCTCCCGGTCTTCTACCCTAAACTGCATGCTAGCGGCCATGAACCAAGTCTTTATTCATTGGATGTTAGGAGGGCATTAGCTTTCTACATCGAAAGAACAAAACCTTCACCCCTCCCAACTCTTTGTGGCAGACAGAATGAAAAGCCTTCCAGTCTCTTCCCAGAGGATATCATCATGGATTACATCGTGCATTAGGACCTGCAGTGACCTAGCAAATGTGCTAAGCTGTGCATTGATGACCCACTCTACAAGGGCTCAGGTGACTTCAACAGCCTTTGTAGCCCAGGACCTGAAACAGGATGTTCTTTCTTCGAGTGATTGCTCATATGCATTCCACTTAGGTGTGTGCGCGCCCTCGTGCACGGCTCTTCAGAGAACTTTTCAAGCAGCCCCTGCAGGGGCCGGTCCCAGCGCCCCCTGGAGTGCCGCCCTCATATGGCGGTACATATAGCGCTGCCGGCCCCTCCCCTCCTCAGTTCCTTCTTTCCGCCCGTGACGGCCGGTTGAGAACTACCCCTGCTCTTCAACAGGTTTTTTCTTCCTCCTAAAAGTGAGTAGTTAGTTAGTAGTTCACCCTGAACTAAGTTAGTTTGTAGTTAGTGAGGGTTTTAGTTAGTTTTAGGGAGCCTTCGGACTTGGGGCGTCCCGGCCATGCCGGTTCGCCGGGCTTCAAGCCATGTGCTAGCTGCGGGAAGCCATTTCCAGCTAGCGACCCCCATGACCGTTGTTTGCGGTGTTTGGGGGAAGGCCACCGTAGAGACCGGTGTGCTATCTGTAAGTCCTTTAAGCCTCGGACTCAAAAGGAGAGAGAAGTGAGGCTTAGGGCTTTTCTCATGGAGTCCGCGCTCAGTCCGGCGTCCGAGCCGTCGCGGACCACTCCGGCACCGAGTGTGTCTTCGGTGCGGTGTGCGCCTCCGGCACCGGGAGCTTCGGTGCCGAGGAAGAAAAAGCGCCGCCCGCGCTTACAGCACTCCCCCGCACCGCAGGAGCGGCCGGGGTCGAGTTAGGAGGTACTCCTCCTGACCGACGTGCCGCCGGTCCCTGCTCCAGCACCGGACCCGGCACCGGCACTGACCAGGGAGGTTCCCCCAACTCCTGGGAGTGGGAGACCCCCTGTGCAGGACCCTTCGACGCCGGAGGTGTTCGAGGCGGCACAGGCCTTGTTGGCTTTGCCCATGCCTCCGGCACTCTCTCGTCGGAGAGAGTCAGGGCCTGTTTCCCGGGGCAAACCCGTGCTGGGTGTCCCCGAAGGATGGGCGGCCCTGGCACCGGAGGATCGGCCGCCCACCACCCGACACAGGAGAGTCGAGCTTGGAGGCTCCTCTCCCTCCTCGTCCTTGGACGATGTGTCGCGGCACCGTTCCGTGTCGCGGCACCGTTCCGTGTCGCGGCACCGTTCCGTGTCGCGGCACCGTTCCAGGTCGTCGACGAGATCCAGCTTGGCACCAAGACGGCGCTCTCGGCACCGCTCCCCAGCACCGCGGAAGAGACGTCGGAAGTCATTCGCCTCGTCAGCACCGTGGGCGACGGAGCTCCTCAGGATCGTCCCACAGTGAGTCCCGGAGTGTTTCCTCGCGGCGTCATCGCCCTCGTCATTCTCCTGGCTCGGGATGCCGGACCCGGTGTCAGGAGCAGGTACTGTTGCCAGCACCGCAGCTGACACCGGCACCGCAGCCGGCACCAGCACCACAACTGAGCTTCTTACCGGTACCGGCACCTACTGTTGCGGCACCGGCGTTGCCCTTGGCACCGGTGCCACCTTTGAGTTGGCCCCAAGGACCCTGGCAGTGGCCATTGTGGGCCCAGTGGGCGGCTCAGATGGGGCAGGGAACTGTCGGCCCCTGCCTCTGTCACCCAGGTACAGCACGCACCTTTGGTGCAAGAGGGTGACTGCTCCTCTGGGGAAGAGGAGGACCCTGGGGAGGGCCCCTCTTCTGGACCCCGTCACCCATCCTGTTCGTCGTCTCCTGATGAGGCGGCGGTAAGGGACCAAGGGGCCCCACTGGTTGATTTCAGGGCTCACCAGGAGCTCCTGAAGCGGGTGGCCTCAAAAATTGGCCTGGAGGTCAAGGTTCTAGAGGAAGAGGTGGACCCCCTCTTTGGGCGTGTGGGGACACAAGGACCGTCAAGGGTAGCCCTCCCCGTCCACGAAAGGGTCCTGCGCCTGGCTAAGGCAGTCTGGCAGACCCCTGCCTTGGTTGCCCCCACTTCTAAGGGCACCGAGAGGAAGTATTACGTGCCAGCCGAGGGACACGAATACTTGTATGCACACCCTGCCGCAGGTACTTTGGTAGTAGATGCTGCCAATCAGAAAAACAGGCAGAGTGCACAGAGCACCTCCCCTAAGAACAAGGAGGGCAGGAGATTAGACCTGTTTGGCAGGAAGGTCTACTCCACAGGGGCGCTCCAGCTCAGGGTAGCCAACCATCAGGCTCTCTTTGGCAGGTATAATCTTAATCTGTGAGACTCCTTAAAAAGGTTTTCAGAGTCCCTGCCTCCTGACCAGGCCTCGGACTTTGCTATAGTCCTGGAGGAGGGTTTGACTGTGGCTAGTGTAGCCTTACAAACTGCGTCAGACGCTGCGGATACGGCCGGCAGGGCAATGGCCTCGGCCGTCACCATGCGGCGGGCAGCGTGTCTGCAATCCACGGACCTGTCACAGGAGGTGCAGCACTCCATCCAGGACCTGCCTTTTGATGGAGCCGCCTTCTTTTCGGAGAGGACGGATGAGAAGCTGCACGCTCTGAAGGACTCAAGGGCGACGCTTCGTTCCTTGGGTCTGTACACGCCCCAGGCGACGAGGCTCCAAGCCAGTCCGCAACCGCAGCAGCTACCACAGCGGCAGCGGCAACAACCTAGGCCACCGCCTAGGCCTTTCCCCCCTGCGAGGGGCAGGATAGGAATAGGGGCTTTGGACGGCGCGATCGCCCGGCGTCGTCTTCCTCTTCCTTCAAAGGGCCCTCTCAGGGTCCTAAAGGGAAGAGACAATTTTGACGGTGTCTACGAGGGTGGCACCGTCTTATGTTCCCTGGGTCGCTCCCCGCCTTTTCGGGACAGGCTAAGGTCTTACCTCGGCCTGTGGCGGGAGATAACTTCGGACCATTGGGTCCTCGACACTGTGCGCTGGGGCTACGCCCTTCAGCTTCTGGCCTCCCCTCCCCGCTCCTCCCCCCCGTCCCTTTTCAGGGACCCCTCTCACGAGCATTTACTCCTACAGGAGGTTCACTCCCTCCTGCTCAAAGGAGCCATAGAAGTGGTTCCACCTCTCGAGGTGGGGAGGGGGTTCTACTCGAGGTACTTCCTCGTCCCCAAGGCCAATGGAGGCCTCAGGCCTATACTGGATCTGCGCAGGCTCAACAGGTTCCTAAGAAAGCTGAAGTTCCGCATGGTGTCCCTAGCGTCCATAATTCCCGTACTGAACCCAGGGGACTGGTTCGCCGCCCTCGACCTGAAGGATGCGTACTTCCACGTCTCCATCCGTCCCGCCCACAGGCGGTTCCTAAGGTTCATGGTAGCTGGTGCCCACTACCAGTTTACGGCCTTGCCCTTTGGCCTGTCGTCTTCCCCCAGAGTGTTCACAAAATGCATGGCAGTGGTGGCAGCCTTCCTGAAACGTAGGGGGGTCCAAATATTTCCCTACCTGGATGATTGGTTAATAAGGGGCAGGATCAAGTCGCAGGTGCGCGAGGCGGTCTCCCTCGTCCAGACCACTTGCCATGCTCTGGGGCTGCTCATAAACGAGCAGAAGTCAACGCTGTGTCTGGTGCAGCGCATAGACTTTATTGGGGCCCACCTAGACTCGGTGCAGGCCAAAGCCTCCCTCCCACGCTCGAGGTTCGAGGCCATGTCGGCGATAATATCGCAACTCCAGAGGTGCCCCACGACAACAGCCAGGCAGTGCCTGCAGCTGTTAGGCCACATGGCCTCTTGTACCTATGTGGTGAGGTTGGCCCGCCTAAGGCTCAGGCCCCTCCAGGGTTGGTTGTCCAAGGTGTATATGCCCAGCAGGCATGCCCTGAACAAGGTGGTAATGGTGCCCCCGACGGTATTGGGGTCACTGGACTGGTGGCTGGACCCTGGGACTGTGTTGGAAGGGATTCCCTTCAGGGCACCCACCCCTTCGGTCACTCTGATCACGGACGCATCAGACCTGGGGTGGGGGGCCCATATCACCGGTGGTCTGACCACGCAGGGACGCTGGTCCCAGGGAGAGACTGCCCTCCACATCAATGTCAAGGAACTGAGGGCAGTCAGACTGGCATGCAAAGTGTTTCGCCACACTTTATTGGGGAGAATGGTGCAGGTGTTAACAGACAATACCACTGCAATGTACTATATCAACAAGCAAGGGGGGGCGCGCTCCTCGGTGTTGTGCCAGGAGGCGCTCCGGCTTTGGGACTTGGCGGTGAGGTACAATTTTTGTTTAACCGCCTCTCACCTCCCGGGGATCAGGAACGATGAGGCAGACCGTCTCAGCAGGTCGTTTCTACCCCAACACGTCTGGTCGCTCCACCCAGAGGTGGTGGACAGAATTTTCCGCCAGTGGGGTGTTCCCCGTCTGGACCTGTTCGCATCTGCTTGGAACACAAAGTGCTCAAGGTTTTGTTCGCTCAGGGGTTGCGAGCCGGGCTTCCTTTCAGACGCGTTCCTGATCGAATGGACGGGGACTCTCCTGTATGCGTTCCCCCCCCATTCCCGCTCTTGCCCAGGGTCCTCTTGAAGATCAAGAGGGACAGAGCGGATGTAATCCTGATCGCTCCAGCGTGGCCGAGGCAGTACTGGTTTTGCCTGCTCCAGGACCTGTCAGTCGCTCCCCCGATCGAGCTCCCAAGGAGACCGGACCTGCTCTCCCAGGACCACGGTCACCTACTGCATCCCAACCTGGACTCCTTGCACCTGACAACCTGGAGGCTCTCTGGCTGACGGAGGAGGAGAGAACCTGCTCGGAGCAGGTCCAGCGCGTGCTGTTGGGAAGCATGAGGCCCTCCACACAGTTCGCCTACAGGGCTAAGTGGAGGAGGTTCACCTGCTGGGCGGAGTCGCGGGGCGTAACCCTCGGTACGTCCCCCGTGCAGACGGTCCTTGACTACCTGCTACAGCTTAGGCAGGGGTTAGCGCTAGCCTCCCTCAGGGTGCACCTAGCGGCCATCTCGGCGTTCCACCAGCCGATGGCGGGGCAGTCCCTGTTCTCCCACCCCATGTCGGTGAGGTTCCTCAGGGGGGTCGAGAGGCTATATCCGCAGGTCCGTGACTCGGTGCCTCCCTGGGATCTGAACCTGGTCCTTGACAGATTGACGGGACCCCCCTTTTAGCCCTTGGCCACCTGCCCCCTGCTGCTCCTGTCCTGGAAGGTGGCTTTTCTCGTGGCCATTACCTCGGCTAGGAGGGTCTCTGAGCTAAGAGCCGTGACCTCGGAGCCCCCTTATACCGTGTTCTTCCGGGATAAGGTTCAGCTTAGGCCTCACCCAGCGTTCCTGCCTAAGGTAGTCTTCTGGTTCCATTGTAACCAAGATATTTTCCTCCCCGTGTTTTTTCCTAAACCGCACGGGTCCGAGGACGAGAGGAGACTACACACCCTCGACGTCAGGAGGGCGCTGGCGTTCTATCTGGACAGGACGAGGCCGTTCCGAAGGACCACCTAGCTCTTCGTCGCGGTGGCAGAGAGGATGAGGGGCTCCCCGGTGTCCACACAGTGCATCGCCAAGTGGATCACTGCCTGCATCCGGCTCTGCTATGAGCATGCAGGCGTCCAGCTTCCCGGACCTGTGACGGCGCATTCAACAAGGGCCCAGGCCGCATCGGCGGCCTTCCTGGAGAGGGTTCCCCTGGAAGACATCTGCAGGGCTGCTACCAGGTCTTCCGTGCACACCTTCGCCGTGCACTATGCCGTCGTGCAGCAGGCCAGGGACAATGCGCGCGTGGGCAGGGCCATGCTGAGGACAGCCTGCCGTTGACTCCTACCCGCCTCCGGGTAAGGCTCGCTAATCACCTAAGTGGAATGCATATGAGCAATCACTCGAAGTAAGAAAACATAGTTACTTACCAGTAACTGTTGTTCTTCGAGATGTGTTGCTCATATCCATTCCACACCCACCCTCCGTCCCCGCTGTCGGAGTCGGCAGAAAGAAGGGACTGAGGAGGGGAGGGGCCGGCAGCGCTATATGTACCGCCATATGAGGGCGGCACTCCAGGGGGCACTGGGACTGGCCCCTGCAGGGGCTGCTTGAAAAGTTCTCTGAAGAGCCGTGCACGAGGGCGCGCACACACCTAAGTGGAATGGATATGAGCAACACATCTCGAAGAACAACAGTTACTGGTAAGTAACTACGTTTTTTTGCTGGGCAACAATGTGATTCTCAATCCACACTTTCACGGCACACTACACTATCATTCAGCAGGCCAGAGGACGCAGCAGTGGGCAGAGCGGTTCTGCAATCAGTGTCCCGTTGAACTCCGACCCCACCACCAAAGGCATTGCTTGTGAGTCACCTAATTGAAATCGACATGAGCAAGCACTCAAAGAAGAAAAGCCTGTTACTAACTTTCTGTAACTTGTTCTTTGAGATACATTGTTCGTGTCCATTCCAAACCCACCCACCTACCCCTGTTGAAGTCTGCTGGCAAGAAGGAACTAAGGAGGCTGAGTTATCGACAGAGCCCTATATAGGGTCCTATGGATGTGCAACTCCAGGAGGCTCCAGAGCTGACCCTATGGGTACCACTGGGGGGAAACCTTCCAGCAACCGTGCACAAGGCGTGCACACATCTAATTGGAATGGATATTAGCAATGCATCTCAACAACAGTTATAGAAAGTGAGTAACAGTCTTTTCCTGCTGCTATGGGGTCCCTCTCAACCAGTTGACCCTTCATATTGTGGCCCTATTGGTGCACATGGTAATCCTACACTAGACATCCCACTCCATCCAAAAGCCCTACTGTAACTCTCCTACATGACATCTGCCTGTTCCACTGGAGTATGAGGGAGAGGAAATTTATCAAGAGCCACAGATTCCAATGGGTGTTTCATCATTTTCACTAGATAAGGCAATTCCCCATCTTTACCATCCCTGCCAGACAACCACAGGCAATATCAGTGTCAAATGACCTCCCAGATTCCACAAAAGAGGACCAGGATTCTCAGCATCATCTCTGTGAAATCTGGCAGTCTTCTGATCCCGGTATGGTGACTCTTCCATCAAACAAGGCCATCATAGAACCAGCTGGGGTGGTCTGGTATACTCTGGCCTCCTGTGCCTCCACCCCAGAAAGGGCTGATATGTGGTTTTATACCAGTCAAAAGAGCAGAGTTTCTCTTCATACACCCAACACCCATCTTCTTAGTGGTGCAAGCAGCCACTGAAAGACCTAGGTTAACAACATCTCAAGGCAACAACTGGAGACAAGGGCTCTTAACAGCTTGACCTTCTAGGGAGGAAGGTATTTTCTTCAAGTCTTCAGTTCTGTATTACTAACTAGCAAGCTTTGTTAGCAAAATAGGATTTCAACAGTTACTTGAAATTTTTGGACTTCAGGGACAAACTGCATCAAGAGGACAGTGCCCAAGTCCAGGCTTTCATTGAGGGAGGCAAACTGGTGGCCAGAATGTCCTATCAAGCCACAGTGGATGCTGCTGACACCAGAGTGATCATGAGGCATGAGTCTTGGCTGCAAATGTCACTGTTCCCCAGGAAGGGTCAAAATACCATAGAGGAGTTTTGATGGTCTAATTTATTTAACGAGAAGACTGAGTCTCTATATTCACTGAAGAACTCTAGATAGCCCTCCACTATGTGGACGTTTACAGCTTGGCCCTGAAGAAAGAGCACATAAACGGGTGTATAAGTGAAGACTGCCTCCCCAACAGTTCTACCACCAGCACTCATTTGAATCACCATGCAAACACCAGAGAGTACAGAGGCTTAGTTATATAGTTCCTTCTACCACATCTGCAACTACTTAACCCCATCCACCATCCAAGGATTATTTTAGGTGAAACAATTGAAAACTACCTACTCCTAATTGATGCCATCCCCGCTCTCCAACCTTTGGTGGCTGCTTCACCCTCTTTGCCCACAATTGGAGGGTAGTCACAACAGAGAAGTGGATACTAGAATTATCCACTGCAGCTACTCTATAGTGTTCCTTCCCCACTCCCACAGCTGCTTTCTGGCTCCTCCTCATGGTCCACTCTTATGAGCTAATTCTCTGTCAGGAGGCAGATTCTTTCCTGCAGTGAAGGATATAGAATAAGTGCCATGTCAGTACCAAGGCAAAGGGTTCTATTCCCCATATTTCTTAGTTCCCAAGAAAAATAGAGGATGGACACTCATTCTTGACCTTCGGCAATTAAATGTTTTTGTTCACAAATCAGAATTCAAAATTGTTGTGCTGGCATCAATAACCCCCTCCATAAATGAAGGCATGCCATTCATAGATGTTGATATGAAAAATGTGTACTTTCATATAGACATTCATCATTTCACCAAGGATTCCTCAGGTTTCTGAGAAGACAAGAACATCACCAGTTCAGAGTACTCTCATTTAAGCTAGCAACAGGTCTTCTCAGTGGTGGCGGCAAGCCAAATGAGACGTCACAACTATACAGTCTTTTTGTATCTAGTTGACTGTTTTCTAATGGGTCACTTCAATTAAGAGGTCCATTCGATGACTGTTCTTGCGCCATCTTCCAGCAGCTATGGGAATCTTTATCAATAAAGTCCACTTTTTTCTGCAAGGACTCTGGACTTTATAGGGGTGACCCTAGATTCAGTCTCAACATGGTCCTACCTCCCTATGGAAATACTTCAAGCCATGAACAATGTGATAAGAGAGCTACTTTTCAGGCCCCGAATCACTGTCAAGGGCTGTCTTTCCCTAGAAGGCCACATAGCATCATGTACTTACATAGCATGGTTCACCAGTCTTTACATAGATTGCCTACAGGCCTAGCTTCTGTCCATCTACTCTCCAGACAGAGATGACATAAACACCAGAGTAACAATTCCCACCACGGTCACAGCTTTTCTTGCCTGGTGGATGTATTTGGAACAAGAACGTGTGGGAGTTCCTTTCATCACGCCCATGCATGATGTGACCATTGTCAAATAAATGACATGTTGGCTGGAGAACACTTCCCTCCCCCCAACATGCCTGGATTCCTCATGAGGCCAGGATGCCTGCCAACCTATTGGAACATAGAACAGTCCATCTAGTCCAAGGGTGGGTAAACTGTGGCTCGCTTTTAATCAGGCCTTCCAGCTCAGCTGGTAGTTCATGGAAAATTTGTGTAACACCACCCACCCCCCCGCAGGCTCACCCCTTCCCCCTGGCCCTCTCCCACCACATGGGCCCCAGAACACAGCGACTGCTCCCTCTTGCACCCTGTCAGCCCAGAGGTGCCCTGGCCGGAGCACGGTAGCCACTCCCCTCTCCCAGCCTCGCCCCTTCCCGTCCCACCCTTCTCTTACCGCATGGGCCCAGTGTGTCCTCAGTGGAGCCACTCCTAGCCTCAAGCAACACTGGGCAGTGGCTGCTTTCTCCCCCACAGCCCCGCCCCTTCCCCCCACCTCTCTGTATGACCTGTCATACAATTTCTATATGCAGATGTGACCCTCAAGCCAAAACGTTTGCCCACTCCTGATCTAGTCTGTAATGCATTCATCCCATTTATTTGATCTTGCCATGTCCAAATCATATGAGAACATGACACTCACATAAACAAACAAAGGAGCAAAATCTCTTCCTTTCTGCCTAGGAGTCAATTTATGGACCAGATGCATCAGAAACCACATAACTTTCTTGGCTACATAGCTATCAGGTGCACAGGATTGTTTAATGGACAATCTCAAGCAGGCACAAATCCGTGGACGACATCTCCACAGAGTGAGGAACATCAGAGTGATGGGCATCAGATCTTAGAACATTCATGCCCAGATGCCATTCAGTCTATTCTCAAAGTAGGGAAAGTCTCCACCAGAAAGTGTGTATCTAGCTAAATAGAGGTGTTTCTCCACCTGAGTCCATCATAATCAGTCACCTCCAGAATGCTACTCTTTTGGACTGTCCTGTCCATAAAAACCTCAGGTCTTTCCATTAGTTGTCTGCAGGCCCATCTAACAGCAGTCAGTATCTTCCATTCATCGGTAGAGGGACATTCCATTTTTACTCACCCAACAATAACTAGATTCGTTGGGACCTTTTTACCTGTGGTAAAACCTGCACCACAATAAGACCTCAACCTTATACTATCAATACTTACCACATCACCACTTGAACCACTGTCTCCATATTCTTTGTCCCACATTTACATGAATGTTGCCTTTTTAGTTGCCATCACATTGAGCAGAAGGTCAATTTGGCAGATCTACCGTACACCACTTTTCATAAGGATGTTTCCCTTCACCTGCACCTGAAATTCATCCCTAAAGTAACTTCTTTGTTTTACATCAGCCTTACCTCTTACTGGAATTCTTCCCAGAAACCTCATGCTTCCAGTGAGGAGAGGAGACTTCACTCTCTGGACATCAGACGAGGTGTGGTGTTCTATCTGCAAAGGAGAAAATGGATTAGAACACTGTCTATTAATTGCTACAATGGAACAATGGCAAGGCTAGGTATTATCTGCTCAGAGACTCTCTAAGTGGATCTTTGGCTGCATCTTTCTGTTATCAAGTGGTGTGTATTTTTCTCCCAGATAGGGTGAGCGCCCATTCCACTAGCGCATAAACAACTTCAACAGCATCTCTTTGAGAGGTATCTATAGTGGATATCTGTAGAGTTGCTATCTGGAGGTCCATCCGTACATTCACGAAGCATTATGCATTCGTTCAAGCCTCCTTTGCAGATGCAGCTGTTGGGACTGCAGTGCTACAGGCATCTATATCAATTGCATCCTTGCATGCCTCTCCAGTTTAAATATTGCTTATCAATCACTCACATGTGGAATACACATAGGGACCAGCACTCGAAGAAATGGAGATTATTTACCTGTAAGTGGGTGTTCTTAAAGATGTGTGGTCTCTATCAGTATTCCACTACCCACCCTCTTCCCCTCTGCTTTGAATCCTTCTGATTTGCAGTAAGGGAAGAATTTGAGAGTCATTGGTCTGCACCACTCTGTGTGCCCTCAGTTCAGCATTCGAGAAGAGCAACTGCGTAAATGTGGACCAACTGACATTATTTACTAGAAATCTCTGATCCCAGGTACATGGTGTGCATGCATAGTGACATGTGGAATACAGATAGGGACCACCCCTCTCAAAAAACTTCTAGTTACAGATAAGTAACCTCCATATTTTCCATGTGTGCAATATATTGACTGATTGACTGAAGGAACATCACACCTCACATTTCAGTTAAGTCTGAGGCCTGATGTCATTATTTACTTGGAGAGGATGAGGGCTAATTTATTGTCTCCCACTTCCAAGACAATTAATGCCATTTATGCTGAGGATAGAGAGGGTGATATTACCAGTTGGTGAAAGGGTTTCATGTGTTGATGCTTTCTGCAGGAATAGGATGAGTAAATGACACTGGGGTGGTTAGAGAGGAAGTTAAACTGCTCCAGAATGAAATGTTAGTGCAGCACCTACTTCAGACTGTCTTGTGCCCTGGGGCGGGTGCTCTAAAAGATGGCTAATCAGGTTTCTGACAACATACAAACACCGTTCAAAAGACTCAGCTGGAGGACTGGATAGAATGAACACAGATGCTGGGGAGGGGGCAGGTCTATATGCTTTTGGACCCATCATCTCTGCTACTGCTATCTTTATTTCCTTTCTTTGAGTAGTAAGGACCGTGATTCCTACCCACCCTAGGGATTGTGCACAGTTAGATAGAAAGTGACACCCAGTGTATCTGCCTATGCTATGCAATTGGAGAGTCTACTTTGGCTTTATATGAATTCACATAACTGAAACTTACCTTTTATATGAATTCACAAAACTGAAACTTCGTTTTGTGGTGGTTGGTTTTTTCTTCCCGCTTCGTAGGGAACTATTTGGTTTTTTTTAGAGCACAGTATAGCTCAAATCCACCATAGGAGTATTTGAGAGCTAACACAATGGTAAGATTATATGCTCTCTGGCTCAGAATCTGTCTTTTTGCTCTGTGTTTGTACAGCAGCTAGAGGTATGTCTAGGGGGTAGCTATGCAGGCTAAATCCAGTAATGTAGGGGCAGCCTACACCAAAACAAAGGGGATTTTCCATCAATGTAATAACATCACTTCCCCGAATGATACTATGTCGGACAGAAGCATTCTTAGTAACTTTAAGTGTAGACCAGGCCTAGCAAAGTTGGGTTCTGGTCAATGGCGGATACTCACTCATAGGTGCTACCCTAATACTCCAGAGTTCATATTAAGATATGAATTTTTTTTAAAAAGTTGTAGAAGCACAAAGATGTCTTGAAATGGAATTATTCATCTAGCTTCAACTTTCAGCCACTGGATCAAGTTATACCTTTGTTTGCTAGACTGAAGAGTCCATTATCAAATATTTGCTCCCCATGTAAGTACTTGGACTATAATCACGTCACCCCTTAACCTTCTCTTTGTTAAATTAAATAGATTCAGCTCTTTGAATCTATCACTATACGGCATGTTTTCTAATCCTTTAATAATTCTTGTAGCTCTTCTCTGAACCCACTCAAACTTATCAATATTCATCTTGAATTGTGGACACCAAAACTAGACTCAGTATTTCAGCAGTGGTCACAGCAGTGTCAAATATAGAGGTAAAATAACCTCTCTTCTCCTACTCAAGATTCTCCTGTTTTTGCATCCAAGGATCGCATTAGCCCTTTAGGCCACAACATCACTCTGGGAACTCACATTTAGCTGATTATCCACTACAACCATCAAATCTTTTTTAAAGTTTCTGCTTCCCAGGATAAAGTCTCCTATCCTGTTAGTGTAGTCTGCATTCTTTGTTCCTACATGTATGCATGTAGACTCAGCGGTGTTAAAACACATTGTTTGCTTGTGCCCATTTTACCAAGCAATTCAGATCCCTCTGAACGAGTGATCCGTCCTCTTCATTATTTACCACTTCCCCAGTTTTTGTGTCATTTGCAAACGTTATTAACAATGATTTTATGTTTTCTTCCAGATCATTGATAAAAAGTTAAATAGCGTATGGCCAAGAACTGATCCCTGCAGAATCTCCCTAGAAACACATACATACAATGTGATTTCCTGTTTACAGTTAATTTTGAGATGCATCAGTCAGCTTTTAATCCATTTAATGTGTGCCAGGTTAACTTTATATTGTTCTAGCTTTTTAATCAGAATGTTGCCCTGTACCAAGGCAGATGTCTTACAGAAAATTAAATATATATTACAACAGCAGTGTTACCTTCTCAATCTTGCAAGCTCATCAAAAAAAGAAATCAAGTTAGTTTGACAAGATCTATTTTCCAAAAATCCATGTTGTTTGGTATTAATTATATTACTCTGGTTTTATTTTTTATTAATCAAGTCCCTTATCAGATGCACCATTATTTTGCCCAGGATCAATGTCAGATTAACAGAGCTATAATTGACCAGATCATCTCCTTTACTCCTTCTAAAATATTGGCACAAAATTAGCTTTCTTCCAGTCTTCTGGAACTAGTGTTCCAAGTTTTATTGAAAATCAACACTAACAGTCCAGCACGCTTCTCAGCCAGCTCTTTTAAAACTCTTGGATATAGGTCATCGGTATTTAATTACCTCACTGTTAGTAGCTGCTGTTTAACATCCTCCCTCCTGTGATAATAGTGAAATGGAAAGAGTGTAATCGTATATGACTAAATCATCTTTTTTCCCCAAATACAGAAAAATATTTATTGAACACTTCCACGTTTTGTACATTATTACCAACAGTTCTACCATTTCCATCTAATAATGGACTAATACCATTGTTAGGATTCCTTCCTACGGCACTTAACTCTACTGGACATAGATTTCTTCTCATATCCTTTGGCTTCCTGTTTTCAACTTTCTACAGTTGTTAACTTCTGATTTATAATCATTATTATCAACTTCCCCTTTCTTCCATAATATGCGTATATATATATGTACATATATTACTGCTTTTACTTCCTTGCTAACCCAGGTATATTGTTTTTAACCTATACAGCCTTCTTCCTCGATTTGTGACTTTTTTGGCATCTAGTAAATGGTCTTAAACAATTCCCAGTTATCATTCTTATTGTTAAATTCTTCCTCCCAACTTAATTGGCTCATAATGGTTTTCAGCTCTGTGAAATTGGCCTTTTTAAAGCATAAAGTATATATTTTGCTTGTCTGGACTTTTTGCACCTTATAAAAGCTTAGATGACTACTGCCCCCCTGTGGATATACGTTGTGTTCTTAGTATGAAAAAACTGTATTTCCAACTGGATCATGTCAAGAAAAAGTTTTTTCCTGAATATTTCCTATATGTAACATGATGTTCTCATTCTGTTAAAGGAGTCATAGTTTAAAAACAAAAACCACTCATACAAACTAGGACTGCTCTGAACTTGATCACTAGAACAGCCGCCTATAACTTCTGTGCCTCTATATGTATATTGCATATAATATTATCACACTTGTACTAGAAGACTTTGTTCAAACAATATTTGCCTGGGTCAGGAGTGAAATCAAATTGACCTCTTGACCTCCACCTAGTTTCTAGTAGCAATTATTTTCTATTACACAGATGGCATAGTCTCTTCAGAAGAGAATGTATTCTTTAATAGGTGGCATTCAGCTCAATAGCAAGCTGCACTGGAAGAGCTTCCTACGCTACCATTAGCTCTGGCTAGTGCTTTTGCCACTCATAATCAAATGAAAATACTTTTTTCCCGCTAAAAAAATTCTTACAATTAAGAGAGGGATGGATGGAATAAGAGACTGGAAACTATTGGATTCTGTTCCTAGCCCTGCCACTCACTCACTTACCACTGTGTGACTATTTGTAAAATAGGGGTCATACCTGCCCTCATGGCATCTTGGTGATATGACATTGTTTGCAGATCATTTTGAAAGCCTCAGATGAAAAGTGCTATAGAAGTGGAAAATTTCTGAGAACAATTGACTCTCCTACTGTACTGATGTTACCAGTGCAGATGAATTCACCAGATTCACTGCACATAACTTTTTGACAGAGCCAAGTTACACTGAATAAAAATAAACTGCTTATGCGAAATATGGTCTTCAGTTACCCTAGACTGACTTGGGCTAGAGGTTGAGGGGAGGGCAGGCAATAACCTCTGGAAAGGAAGGATTCCCTCACTCTGTATCTACTTTCTCAGCCATCACGAATGTTTTCTCCCCCCCCCCCCCTTTTTTTTTTTTTTTTTTGCAGATGACACGATTGGTGCTGCCTGGCATGCTGGAAAGGTGAGTCACGCAAACACTCTACAGACAAAGTCATTATTTATAGGGGAGAATCCTTTCTTTGAAAAATTCATTACTGTGACTAATCAGCCTAGCCTCCATGTTTTAACAGCAGAGTAATACCGGGTGAGTCACGCTCATGGTGCATGAATCATCAGACGGTGGAAGCCTTTTCCACTCGATTCCCTTTTTATTTTTCTTCTTCCCCCTTCTCCACTGTTGTGGTGATTTCTTTTAGAACAGAATTTAAAAGTCCGTCTGACTCATCGGCACTAGCTCAACAACCTGCTATTCTGAGGGGGTGGTTACAGTTCCTGGGAATAACCTTCCTAAGGCTATTTCTCAGAGTTATTGTAAGTAAAATGGATGTAGAGAGTATGCTCTCATTATACAGTAGGAGGCATATTGAGGGTAGTGTGTGATCATATAGTAAATCAGAATTGGAGGCAATTCTTTAAAATAACAGTTAATGCACACCAGTCTTTCACTGCTGGAGACTTGTATTGACATCCTCATTAGTTCCCAGGTGAAACTAAAGCCACAGAGTCAGGCTAGTGGCTGTTTTCTGGTCAATACTGATTGTTCCATGGTATGCACAGTCTTTGTAGAAGAGCTATGCCTGATTTCCAGGGGTTGCTGTAGGTCAGGACTTTGGTGCATTTGTAGAGCTGTGTGGAAGATTGCATAGCACCAGGCATGGTAGCCATAATGATCAGTCTGCTGGTTTTGGCAGCACCAAATAAATACAATGGGAGGGGAATAATATAATGGTTCAGTACTATTTGCATAGGTAATGCAGCCTGGTGGTGTTGGTATGCATGTAAACAAACCTAAAATGAAGAATTAACCTTTTGTGTCTATACACCCTGGGGTTCACTTTCTTAGCACACATATGGAAGCTTCTCCTGATTCATAGGCCAAAAATTACTTCTCGACCAATATGTGAGACTCATGCTCCTCTGTATGAAGCTGACAGATGTGGATCTGCTCATGACCTGTATATGACTGGCTTCAAAATCAAATGCAGTAAAAGTATTCTGAGTAGATCTACTGTTGCCATGAAGGGAAGGGAGGTGGACATTACTGAAGTCATTCAGCTTCTCTGCGGGGTTTAATGTTGTATATACTGGGATTTTTTTAAAACAAATTTAGAAATTGTAATATGAAAAACGTAGAACATATATAAAACAACATCATTCAGGAGATTTTTGTGGATCTGGCTAGCAGAAATGATCTTCAGCAGTTCTTCCCTTTTTGTTTTCTCTTGATTGTTCCTTTTCTCTATTCAGCACACACTCAGCATTGTGGCAGCTTTCAAACCATCTCTGATATTTAAATAGGCCTCCAACTCTGTCCACTAAGCAGCCTCCTTTTCATCAAATATCCCCTTTTAAAAGCACCTCTTTCACAAAGCTGTCCTATATTCCTCCTCAAACCTTTTGTATAGAACTGTTTGGTCTCTTATTTTTGTTCTGTATCTTTTTTGTTTGTTTCAGTTAGGTCTGTCTTTTACTCAGGACAGGAATTTTGTTTTTACATACAACTTGATAAATATTGGGTGATGTAATCTGAATATAGACCAGGGAACCAAAATGTGCTGAGTTCTAGGTTTGACTAACCTAGAAGTCACTTCATCTTTCTGCCTCAGTTGTTGCAGTATAAAATGCTGATGCATACTTATCTCACAGGAGGTTGAGACTTAATATTCAAAACGTGGTTTGAAGACAAGTCATACTAGTGCTAAGAAGTATTCACCCATCTCAAAAGAGCTCCCCCCCAGTCATTTAAAGCCATTTTAAATTATCTTTCCATCCTGAATGGCTCTCACTATGGAAAAGAAAGATGGGTGACAAAAGCTTCTACATTCGTGCTGGCTCAGCTTTTGTTGCATTTCTTTGACATTACAGGGTACAGAAACCAGATCTGCAGCCCCCAGAATGCACAATACAGTTTATTAGGCTACTAGCACTGTTCAGAATCTATAGCAACAGCAGATCTGGTGGCTTACCAGACCAAGAGTATGAATAGCAGGTAGCTGTGTTTAACTGTTCTGTGTGAGCCAAACACAAACTCCTCACCTGAGTTTGAGCCTGGAAAAAGTTAAGGGGTCAAAGCTGATCTGTCTGAGTGTTATAGTGAAAATCCCATCATCACTAGGTGATAAAAGGAGAGGAAACTTAGTGTTGTGCACTGTGGTGTACTGTAGTGCTGCACTTGTGCGTCTGTGCGTGCACATTTTTACAATATAGTGTCTTAAAGGTGAGGGAATAGCAGAGCAGACTTTATAATTTCTAACGCTTTGTGTCTATAAGACAAAATCTTGACCACACCTAGTTTGTCTTTCCCCTTAATTTGTGTTAAGTACAGCACTAGAAGAATACCTTTTCTATAAATGCTGGCATTTAGGCTTTGTGCTCTGGTTCATCTTCTGGTATCCTAACATTTATATTTTAAATATGACAATTATAATATGTATTACCTTTAGATGAGCTGTTCTACTGTAAATGTTGAGACTATTGTCTGCTGTTTGCAAAGGTGGAAGCCTCATGGCACTACTCAAGAAATTAGGATTTATGTCTTTGTGAGCAAGAAAATTCAGTTGACTGTTTCTCGACAAATATCAAACTAGAGTATATATTGCTATAGAAGTAGCAAGTGCATAATTACATTACGAAGGAAGCTTGCTCTTTCCACTTTGCGTACAGCGGGAGCAGACGGTGGTTACCATAGCAACAGGGGGAAAGCTAAATATAGCATCTCTTACACTCTACTGCTTAAGGTAGAATGATGGCGAGGTGTTAGGGTGTGTTAGGCAAGTCACCTTTTTATGTATTAACATTAATCAACTTTCTACAGCAAACAGTTGAGGAGTGGGGTATATGAAAGTTTAATTTACCAAGCCAAGTTTGCCAAACCAACCCCTTTTCTTTGCTCAAATCCTTCCTTAAAACAGCCTGTTTCATGTGATGACCACAAGAAACTACGCCATAATCATGGGGTTATTGGAAACTCTTATCCCCAGATCTGGATTCCCTGCACTCTGTGGTGTTTAAATTGGGAGCTGTTCAGGTCAGGAGCAGTCTTCTGTTTTTATCTTTCTCAGCACTAAACAAAATGGTAATATAAAGGGTTCCCGATCTGTTGCATGGAAGCTCTATTTATGACTTGTGGAATTTTTCATAGGAATTGCCATACTGGATCAGACCAGTAGTCTACATAGTTCATTATTCTGTCCCTTAACCATGGCCAGTGCTATCTGCTTCAAAGGAAGAAACCCTACAGTGAGTTGTTATGGTATAACCTGCCCCTATGGAAATCTGCTTCCTGGCCCCAACAGAGGCTGGCTTACACCTAGAAGCTTGAATGTCTATATCCCTTTCAAGGCTTTAGTTTGTGTTTTAGTTATTCTTGTTTATCCACATACAACTCTGATCCTTTTTTTAATCCTGATAAGCTTTTGGCCTCAGTGAAATCTTGCGGCAATTACTTCTGCAGCCTAACTGTATGTGAAAAAGTATTTTCTTTTATCAGTTTTGAATTTCCAGTATTTCATTTTAATTAAATGTCAACTTGCTTTTGTATTACAAGAGGGTGAATCTAAGATCCCGATCTCCTATCCCTATACCATTAACTATTCTGTATGCTTTTATCACGGCTCCTCTTATTTAATCTCTTCCATAAGGCAATAGTCCCAGTCTTTTCAAACTGTCTTCGAATGAGCGCTTTTCCATCTTCCTACTATTCTCATCAAATCCCCTGTATGTCTGCTATATCTTTTATGAGAGAGGATGACCAGAAGGACCTGAACACAGTATTCCAGGATAAGGCATATCATTAATTTACAGCTGCATTGTATTTTCTGTATTGTTAACCCTCCCATTCCATACACATCCTTAACAGTGTTTGCTTTTTTTTGACCATTACTGCACATTAAGCAGAGGTCTTCATGGAGCTGTGTCCTCAGTAATGTTCAGAACTTTTAGCTGAGTTAAGAGCTGATTTTAAAAAAGTATGATGTATAATTGGTTCAAATTATTTTTTCCAGTGTGCATAATTTGCACTGTCAATATTCAGTTTCATCTGTCATTTTGTAGCCTATTCACTTAGCATCATTGGCCTTATGAAGTTCTTCATAGTACTCACTTGTCTGAGTAATCTAAATGGTTATGACATTTCTAAATTTACCCATTTCGCTGCCTGTTCCTCTTTTGAGCTCAAGAATAAATAAACTGAACTTTTATGAAAAACTTGTGGCACCCATTATTAACCTTTTGCCACCGTGAAAACTGACCATGTAAATAATACCATTATCGGGAACTCTGAAGCTTTAGCAGGAAATAAACAGAAATCAATGTAACCCGTCCGTGCCCAGGGTAGCCTACTGATAATGCCAGGGTCAGGGCAGGCTGCAAAAGGAGAGCAAATTCTCCCAGCACTGGTGGGTGACACCACAGTCAGACTTCCCAACCAGCCACAAACAGTGCTTCTGATTCCCCCACACTGGGTATCAAGAAGCCACTGTGCAAATACACACAGCCCCCTTTACTGCATTTCAGTCTCTGGCTCCCAAACTGACACTAGGTCCAGTAAAGAGACCAGTTGCTTTAACTCTGTGCTCTTTACTAAAAGATTCCCTCTGATCCCAAAGGATCAGCCACAGTACCAGTTCACTATAAGTCTGGATCTTACCCAAAATACCACGCTGCCAGCCAATCCTTTAGTAACTAAAACTAAAGGTTTATTAGTAAAAGAAAAACAAACAATAAGAGAAGTGTTAAAGGCTTAAAGCAATCAGATACATACAGATGATTTAAAAGTCCATATACATCAGGTTTCTAGAACAATTGTGGAGTTGCAGGCTTGTATAGTTCCTCTGGTATACATCCAGTACCTGGATGGGTCTAAGTCCTTCAGTTCAGTTGCAAAGTGTGTTAATCCAGAGGTGTGTCCGCAGCTGGGCAGGAACAAGGACACAAGGCAAAGACCAAGACGAAGACAAAATGGTTTCTGTGGTTTGATCTTATATACCCTCTGTTACTGGCCATGTGGCTTGTGGAACTTTACTGGAACCAAAATGAAGTCCATAGTCACATGGGCCAATCCTGGTAACTCTTCAGGTATGCCTTTAGTTTCTTCCCGGGCCTCTGGCTTCTGTAAAGGTCTTGATGGGCCATTAAGCGGGCTATTGTCCTGCGGCCTCTCTGTCTGGGGTGTGTCTTCTACAGCACAGTTTGAAATACAGGGATATCAAAGATCTCCATAACTTTCCTTACACATATTACACAGGAACACAAATATTATCATCTTATTCAGCATATTATAACCTTTCTAACAGTACCTGACATGGTATGTCTTACATGAATCATTATGATTTTGACATATTAAGGTCAAATAACACAAATGCCCCCCCCTCCTAATGCAGCCCGCGTGACAATCAATATCTGTTTTGTGGAATTTGTTCTCCTGTTAGGAAACATATCTATCAAAAACAATGTGTCTGTTTTTGTGCTTCCAAAGCAGCCTTGTTTTACAGTCAGTTCACAAAGTATCTTTACAGGGCTATAAGGAGAGAGATTTGCAATTTGACTTGAACATCAGTTGTTGTTTGTGGTGGCTTTGATACAAAAGGTTCGTGAGTGCTTCTTAGTTTACTACAGAAGCTTCAATTCAGAGATGTTTCAACTTCAGTTTTCCTGTTTGCTTAAAACTTCCCCGCCTGTCCCCCACTGTAGAATAGTTTTCCAACTGCAAATAACTAAAGAGTTACGAAGTACTTGAAGGAACTTTAATTTGCTATATTCTAATAATTGTTTTGACAAATGATATAGTCTGAGTTGGGGTTTGGAGGGTAAATACAAGGTAATTGATAGCCAGTGTGTCAGATCAATGCTTAAAATATAGGCTTTTTTGTGCAGGGTACCAGAGATATTTGGTCTCTAGAGGGTTGTGTCTTCCATTGTGTATTTCTAGTCTATCCGATCCATCAACAAGAAATTACTTTTAAAATTTGAACAGTGGGTATGGGCGCTTGTCACCTCACAAGGGCATTGGGAACTGATGTTTATAAACCACTTCAGGTTCCCTTATGAAAGATACCATCGAAGTGCAAAACATATTACAAATTTCTCCTGCTATTTCTGCCACTTTAGCAAAGATTTAGAAGCTGCCCTTGGGCACCTGTTAAGTTGTCCTTGCAGTTCTTAGGTGTGCAAAGTTTTGAAATCTCTAACCTAGATATACAGGGCCTGATTCTTCTAGTATAGTAGTTTTACATTTGGTATAACTTCACTGGAGTTGTGTAGTCTAACTTCAGTACCAGGCAAATTGGTTGAAACTGTAGTAAAGAACAGAATTATCAGACACATAGATGAATACGATTTGTTGGGGAAAAGTCAACATGGTTTTTGTAAAGAGGAAAATCATGCCTCACCACACTACTAAAATTCTTTGTGGAGGTTATCAAGCATGTGGACAAATGTGATTCAGTGGATAGTTTACTTAGATTAGATTTTCAGAAAGCCTTTGACAGGGTCCCTCACCAAAGGCTTTTAAGCAAAGTAAACTGTAATGGGATAAGAGGGAAGGTTCTCTCATAAATCATATTTTAACTGGTTAAAAGATGGGAAAGAAAGATTAGGAATAAATGGTCAGTTTTCAGAATGGAGAGAGGTAAATAGTGGTGTCCCTCAGGGGTCTTTACTGAGACCAGTACTGTTCAACACTTTCATAAATGAGCTGGAAAAGGGGGCAAACAGTGAGGTGGCAAAATTTGCACAGGATACAAAACTACTCAAAGTAGTTCAGTCTAAAGCAGACTGTGAAGAATTGCAAAAGGATCTCACAAAACTGGGTGACTGGGCAACAGTGAATGGCAGATGAAATTCTATGTTGATAAATGCAAAGTAATGTACATGGGGGCAAAACATAATCCCAACTATGCATACAAAATGATGGGGTTTAAATTAGCTGTTACCACTCAAGAAAGAGATCTTGGAGTCATTGTGGATAGTTCTCTGAAAACATCCGCTCAGTGTACAGTGGCAGTCACAAAAGCTAACAGAATATTAGGAATCATTAGGAAAGGGATAAATAATAAGACATAAATATATAATAATATAATATAATATATAATAAATCCATATATAAATACATATATAAATCCATGATATGCCCACATCTTGAATACTGCGTGCAGGTCTGGTTGCCCCATCTCAAAGAAGATGTGTTAGAATACGAAAAGGTACAGAAAAAGGCAACTAAAATGATTAGGGGTATGGAAAAGCTTCCACATGAGGGGAGATTAATAAGACTGGGACTTTTCAGCTTGGAAAAGAAGTGACTAAGAGATATGATAGAGGTCTATAAAATCATGACTGGTGTGGAGAAAGTAAATAAGGAAGTATTACTTACTCCTTTTCATTACACAAGAACTATGGGTCACCTAATGAAATTAATAGACAACATGTTTAAAATGAACAAAACACAATGTACAGTCAACCTGTGGAACTCTGCCCAAGGGTGTTGTGAAGGCCAAGACTATAAAAGTGTTCAAAAAAAGAACTCGATAAGTTTATGGAGGATGGGTCCATCAATGGCTATTAGCCACGAAGGCAGGGATTCCAAACCATTTTCTGAAGTGTCCCTCCCTAGCGGCTGTTTGCCAGAAGTTGGGATTGGGTGGTGGAGGATGGATGGTTATCTGTTCTGTTCATTTCCTCTGAAGCACCTGGCATTGGCCACTGTTGGAAGACAGAATATTGGACTAGATGGACCATTGGTCTGACCCAGTATGGCCATTCTTACAAAGTATTCCTGATTAACATGCTCTTAAAAAGAGAATCAGGCCTGTATCTGTTATAGCCATTAGAAGACAAGTTGCAAGTCTCTGAACTATTTTTTTTTAAATAAATTGCAAATTAGTTAATAGACAGTTCTGAAGCATGTAAAGCTGGGAATTTCTGTTCTTTTCTGCAAGTGACTGTGTTTTCATTGCCTTTCAGATCTACGGGAGTAATCCTGAATATCTCTTCAGCTGCTGGCATGTATCCATCTCCACTGCTTACTCTGTACTCGGCAACTAAGGTACACTATCTTTCTGGTATGCCCACATCTGAAGGGTCAAACAGAAATGTAACAATATAAGCTGCAAGAATAAAGGTTCTCCTTCGAGTGATTGCTCATATGCATTCCACTTAGGTGTGTGTGCGCCCTCATGCACGGCCTCTGGAAAACTTTTTCCCTAGCAGCCCCTGTAGGGGCTGGCCTATGCGCCCCCTGGAGTGCCGCCCTCATGCGGCGGCATATAGGGCGCTGCTGGCCCCTCCCCTCCTCAGTTCCTTCTTTCTGCCCGTGACGGTCGTCGGGACCAACTCTTGCTCCTTGCAAACCTTTTTCCCTAATGTGAGTAGTTAGATAGCAGTTCACCTTGAACTAAGTTAGCTTTTCAGTTAGATAAGGACTTTTAGTTAGTGTAGGAAAGAGCCTTTGGGCTCTGGGCGACCCGGCTATGCCGGGCTCACCAGGGTTCAAACCCTGTGCTGGCTGCGGGAAGGCCTTTCCCATCAGCGACCCCCACGACCGCTGTCTAAAGTGTCTGGAGGAGCAGCACCGAAAAGACCGGTGCCGCATTTGCAAGGCATTTAAGCCGCTGACCCAAAAAGAACGGGAAATCCGGCTTAAGGCCATTCTCATGGAGTCCGCCTTGCGTCCGGTGTCTGAGCCAAAGTTGAATCCCTCTGCAACGAGCGTTTCCTCAGTGCAGAGCGCTCCGCCGGCACCGCAAGCACCTCGGCACCAAACGTCCCCGATGCCGAGGAGGAAGAAGCACCGTCCACACTTGGACCGCTCCCCTGCACCGCAGGAGCGGCTGGGGTCAAGCCTGGAGGTGCTTCGTCTGTCAGATGTGCCGCCTGCTCCGGCACCAGCACTGCCTTTCAGGGAACCTCCCCCAACTCCTGAGAGTGGGGGTCCCCCTGTCCAGGACCCTTCTATGCCGGAGGCGTTTGAAGCGGCTCGAGCCTTGCTGGCCTTGCCCACGCCTCTGGCCCTCTCTCGGCTGAGAGAGCCAGGACCTGTGACCTGGGGCAAACCCGCGATGGGTGTCCCCGAAGGGTGGGCACACCCGGCACCGGAGGAACGGCCGCCCACCCCTCGATGCCAGAGAGTCGAGCTCGATAGCTCCTCTCCTTCCTCGTCGTTGGACGAGTCATCCTGGCACCGCTCCAGGTCTTCGAGGCGGCACCGCTCACGGTCTGCGTCCAGCTCCAGTCCGGCACTGAGACGCCACTCTCGGCACTGTTCGCCGTTTCCCGGGAAGAGGCGTCGCAAGTCATCCATCCCTCGGCGCCGGTCTTCATCCTCATCCGCGTCGCCCCACCGTCGGCACCGCAGACGGCGACATTCGTCGGGATCGTCCCGGCAACGCCGCCAGCACCGATCTCCTGGCTCGGGATCCCGGACCCGCCGCCAGGAGGAGGTATACACTCCAGCACCAGCACCGACACCTGGCTGGCCCCAACCCTCTTGGCAATGGCCATATTGGGGTCTGTGGGCAGCCCAGATGGGGCAGGGAACAATGTCGGCCCCTGCCTCTGTAACCCAGTTAGCTCCCCAGCACGCATCTTTGGTGTGGGAGGGGGACCACTCCTCAGAGGAGGACCCCGGGGGGACCCCTCTACTGGACCCCACCACCTGTCCTCTTCTTTGTCGCCGGACGAGGCAGCCGTCAGGGACCAGGGGTCCCCTCTTATCGATTTCAGGGCCCACCAGGAGCTCCTGAAACGGGTGGCCTCTAACCTTGGCCTGGAGATCAAGTTCTAGAGAAAGAGGTGGACCCCCTCTTCGGGCGTGTGGGGACTCAAGGACTGTCCAGGGTAGCCCTCCCCGTTCATGAGAGGGTCCTGCGCCTGGCGAAAGCCGTCTGGCAGACCCCCTCCTCAGTCGCCCCAACTTCCAAGGGCGCCGAGAAGAAGTACTACGTGCCAGCCAAAGGGCACGAGTACTTATACATCCACCCTGTCCCTGGCACTCTGGTTGTGGACGCTGCCAACCAGAGGGACAGGCAAGGGGCTCAGAGCACCTCCCCTAAGAACAAGGAGGGTAGGAGACTAGACCTCTTCGGCAGAAAAGTCTACTCCACCGGGGCACTCCAATTCAGGGTGGCAAACCACCAGGCCCTCTTGGGCAGATATAACTTGAACCTTTGGGACTCGCTGTGAAGATTCGCAGAGTCCCTGCCCCAGGACCAGGCCGCGGTCCTGGAGGAGGGAATAACTGTAGCCAGCACAGCCCTGCAGACTGCTTCTGACGCTGCTGACACGGCCAGCAGCGTGATGGCCTCTGCCATTGCCATGCGGCAAGCAGCGTGGCTACAGTCCACGGACTTGTCCCAGGAGGTGCAGCACTCCATCCAGGATCTGCCTTTTGATGGAGCTGCCCTCTTCTCGAAGAGGATGAATGACAAGCTGCACGCCCTCAAGGACTCAAGGGCAACGCTTCGCTCCTTGGGCCTGTATACCCCTCAGGTGGCGACATTACAGACTTGCCAGCAGCAGCAGCCGCCACAGCGGCAGCAACCTAGGCCACCACCTAGGCCTTTCCCCCCTGCGAGGGGTAGGGATAGAAGCAGGGGTTCCGGACAGTGCGACTGCCCCACGTCATCCACGGCTTCCCAGAAAGGACCCTCCCAGGGCTCCAAGGGAAAGCGTAACTTTTGATAGTGCGCCCGAGGGTGGCACCAACTTTTGTTCCCTGGATTCTCCCCTGCCTTTCCGGGACAGGCTAAGGCCCTACCTTGGCCTGTGGCGGGACATCACCTCACACCGCTGGGTCCTCAACACAGTGCGCCGGGGTTACGCCCTACAGCTTGTAGCTTCCCCCCCCATCCTTCTTCAGGGACCCCTCTCACGAGCAATTACTCCTTCAGGAGGTCCGCTCCCTCCTGCACAAGGGAGCCATAGAAGCGGTTCTGCCGCTCGAGGTGGGGAAAGGGGTTCTACGCGAGGTACTTCCTCGTTCCCAAAGCCAAGGGAGGCCTCAGGCCTATACTGGACCTGTGCAGGTTGAACAGGTTCATAAAGAAACTGAAGTTTCGCATGTTGTCCCTGGCGGCCATTATCCCCGTGTTGAATCCAGGAGGTTGGTTTGCCGCCCTCGATCTGAAGGATGCATACTTCCACATGTCCATCCTTCCCGCCCATAGGCGCCATCTAAGGTTTATGGTAGCGGTGCCCACTACCAATTTACGGCCTTGCCCTTTGGCCTGTCTTCCTCCCCCAGAGTGTTTACCAAGTGTATGGCAGTGGTGGCGGTCTTCCTGAGGCGCAGGGGCATCCAGATATTCCCCTATCTGGACAATTGGTTGATAAGGGGCAAGACCAAGTTTCAGGTATGCGAGGTGGTCTCCTTCATCCAGGCCACTTGCCACGATCTAGGGCTGCTCATCAACGAGCAGAAGTTGACACTGTCTCCGGTATAGCGCATAGAGTTTATAGGGGCATCCCTAGACTCAGTGCGGGCCAGAGCCTCCCTCCCACGCTCGAGGTTCGAGGCCAGAGTGATAGGACCAGAGTGTAGGGTGAAATCTGTCCCAATGTTTCTATTAAACAGTTGCATCAGTTTCCTCCATTGGCCTATATGCACAATTTGGGATGTCCCACTTACAGGTTTTGACTGAATTTGGAAAGAATCAGACTAATTAAGAGGTCATCACAGGCAAAACAACATTCTAAATGTTTCTAACTTTTATTATTGGGGGGGCTGTCTGATTTTACAGTTTACATAAAATGTGGCACTGTTCTATGAAAACAATCCTGTCCAGTACACCTTCACTCTTTCAAAAGTATTGTCCTACCACCATGTCACCACTTCATCACAGCTATATGAACTGTGTCATCCATGGCTTTAATCATCCATGTGAATTATAGGAACCTCATTTTAAAATGTTTTGTGTGTTTGTGTGTGTTTGTGTTTTGTGTGTGTTGTTTGTTTGTCACTATGTGGGAAAGGAATGTCAAAACAGTTTTTTTTTCCTATAGCAGTTACTATGAATCTGTGCAAGTGAAACGCCAGTGCAGTTTACACAGAGTATTAGTTATTACTTACTTTAGTTTGAATGCTATTCTTGTAGTTTTTCAAGTGTGTTCCATATTAGTTATTCCAGAAAATTACTGGCTTTTTTCCCCTTCCTCCTGACTTCAGTGTTTTAGCTAGTTAAATTTTTTTTGGAAGTGATGTAAAACACACAGCAACTACTCGTCATTTATTGAGTGTGTTTACAGACTTGCAAAGGCTGTGATTTTAAAGAGATTTCACTGCATTTATAATGTTGACTTCTCTAAAGATGCCATCTGTGCAGGATTCCTAGTTCTGTCTCTTCTCTCTAGCACCTGACAATCATAGCTCTCTAAGCTATTTTTGTGGCCCTAAGGCCAGTGGTAGCTAGTAGAGTCACAAGCAACACTTCTTCCCTCAGTCGGTGGCAGTGAATCACTACTAAGCTTAACCATTACCCTTGGAAACTTCGTGTCTTTTCATTTTTGAACCATAGTCACTAAAGAAGTTTCCCACAGAGCTGCAACTCTCAAGCTACTTTCCATTGCACTGAATTTGTCTGCCCTGGTATCTTTATCTGTTGTACCTTTTTCCCTGTTGTCTTATCAGGTCTGTGCCATTCCCTTTTTTGGTGGTGATGTGGCTCTTCACCTGCCATTGGCCTATGATATAACCAACAGGGTATTATCCTCTAGTTAGAGATCTTGACAGAATCCCAGTTCAATGGCTGGAGTCTTTTTAATTGACCTCAGTATTCAGCCTCTATTTTCACCTTGACACTTTCATCTTTCTTTCTTCATCTGTGCTTAGGAGTTCATTTGATTCCAAAACTACTTATTGTGTGGGTTTTTAGATGTCCTCCATCCACTAGGGCATTTAAAAGTCCTCAGCAGCTTCAAACAGTGCCCTTGGGCAAGAAGAGTATCTGATGAATGAGTGGAAGGGGAAAGTATCAAATCTGTACGCACATGTCAACCGGAGCACTCAAGAGGTGGAAACTTACCTTAAATACACCCAGGCCTAGCCCCTAGTGCTTCAAGGATTTCTTCTTCTTCTTAAGACTAAGTTGAAGTCAGCCTTGAGTACTAATCAGCAGACTGTCAGTGCTAACCATGTCAGAGCAAACCCAGTTTCCCTTTAGGCTCAGCCAGATAGTTTCATTTTCAGAGAGTTTTGAATCCTCCCTCTGGAAAACAAGGACTCTGCCACACAGTCCCAGTCCCTTCCAGACCTTGCTACCTGAAGTCAGTTTCCTGAGTTCCACTGCTCTGAGGCATTGTTTCCTCACAAGAAGAGGCACTGAGCGATCAGCTGTTGTTTGATGCATCCATGCAAAAGTCCTTTAAGCATGGAAGTGTGCTCTGTTCATACAATCCCAGCTGCCATATACTTGGCAGGAAGGAAGAACACAGTCTCATGCAGACTGAATTGATCCATTATATAGCCTCACACATGTAGTGCCTGGATCAGAAGTGACATATCCATTTCCCATTCAGAATCCAGTGAAGCAAATTACTTCACCACTTGCCTGAATAAGAAGCTACCCCTCTTCTTTTCATGACATTGAGAAGAACTAGTTCTAGCAAAAGCCTTCTGTGCTGGGGAAGAAGGCCTCTGTACACTTGGTAATAGTAGTCCTGGCAATGTTCAGGAGAAATGAGTTTGATCCTAATAGTTCATAGCGGCCCAGAAAGGTATGGTTCCCAACTAAGTTGCAAATAGCCAAAGCTTTTCCCGTTTCTCTGAGAGCCCATCCTAAGCTTAACATTCAAGTCTAGAACATCTTGTTCTATCACAAGGAGAGAATCCTCTCCCTGACAACCAGGCCCTTGAAGGAGTAGAGATCTGTCTACATGGTTATAGATGGGATAGATAAGGCATGTCTAACCTGTTGGCACTTATCCTGGCATCTCAGAATCACCTACCAGTAGGAATCAAAACTGGAAGTAAGAAAAGAATGGCGATGTGGTGCAAAACAGGTTCATGTGGGCTTTTTTTTAAACAGGCACAGCATAAAAACTATTTGATTACCTTAGCCTTCAGGTTAGTTTCAGAGTTAAGTCCATGTAATAGCTGCTGTAATGTGGTCTATAATGATCTAGCTAAAGGTGGACCAATGTCTCTTGTCAAATACATGCCAGGTTTGATGCTTTTGAAACATCCACATTTAATAGCCCATTATGTCGTAGCATATTACTGTGGTCCTGAGATGTTTATTAATTGTATCACTATAGCACCCTAAACATGGAACAGGACCCCATTGCGCTAGGGGCAGTACAAACAGAGAATAAGAAAACAGTACCTGCCCTTAAAACCTTGCAAGCTAAGTATCATAAGAGATACAAATAGACAGGGGAGTACAAGAAAACAATGAGACAATATTACCCATCATGATGGGCAGTGATCTCAGCACATCAGCAGCTTAAGAATTGTCAAGTTTTTTGTAGGTATCATGACAGAGGCAAGGTTTTTTAAAGGAATTTTTTTTGAAGAAGGATGAGGTAGCTTTGCAGATGGTTTGGGGAATCTCCTCCCAAACATGAAGGGCAGCAAGAGAGGAAGCCCAAAGATGTGTGTGTGAAAATTTAACAAGTGGGCAATGGAGGCTGGTATAATGGACAGATCAGAGGTGACATCTCAATAGTAAATGCAAGGTGATGGTTAGGGTGGAGATTGACTGCAAAGAGCCTTGAAAGTGGAGTCAAGAAGCTTGTGTCTGATGCAATAAAGAAGGATGAGCCAGTAGAGGGGTGGGGTGACACAATAAAATTGAGGCCTAGGACAATGAACTTTGCAGCAGCATTCTGAATGGACAAATTTGCATTTGTCAAGAATAGAGGGAAGAATGTTGGGGTAATTAAGGTGTGAGATAATGAGAGCTTGGATGAATTTCAAAAGAAGCTTTCATCAGCTAGAACTATCACTTCCTGTGAGCTAAGTTTCTTATGTACAAGGTCAATTTCCAGGTGGCTTCAGTTTGTAGAATAAGTGAGCTTCATACTCCAATGACAACGTATCTTATGTCATTTTGAATAGTCTGCTTTTTGCAAGGGAGGAACTGTCTAGAGGTCTCTAGTGGCACTACTTAAATTCAGAGGTGGCATGTGGCCTCTTGTGTGAAAGAGATGGCTCAGACTCTTACCCTCTGCTGCCACCTGAAAGAATGGAAAAATCCCAAACTTTTAAGATTTTTAGTTCTTTCATTTGTCATGAGCTAAGAAACTGAGAAGTGGGAATCCTGGAAGATGTCTTCCAGGAAACACAATTACAGGGTAATTGTTTCATTCTCTGCTGTTATGTTTGGAAGAACTGCTTTTCTTCTATCATAGTGGCTGAGATTAGCAAATTTGAAAATGACTCTCCTGAGATCTATAATCTGTGGAAAGGCCCCATCTGCAACTCTCGGATTCTCTCCCCCTCAACATATGTTAGATTTAACTGCAGCATCCTTCAGGGCTAAGTTGATGTCCTTAGCTAACTAGAGAGAAGATAGAAAAGACTGTTTGACTTACTCAACTTACCTGTGGAGAAATGTGGTGAAATAGGCTTAAAAAGGAAAACTCCTCTTTCGTACTGTGTTTGGCACATGAGGGAAGTGGATATAAGTGTTGTGCCATGCCACTTCTCACTGCTCTTGATTGGGTGGAGGAATGGAAGTGTGGGGGAGAGAGCATCCACCATGGATTATTTTTGCTTTTGCAGGCACTGTGTTTACTTATACTTCTTGTTTTTTTATTATTAATGAGGGATAGACGGAAGAGAAAGTAACGGTTTCTACACTTCAGGCTTATTTGAGGCATGCTGTCTCAGATTTTCTTGAAGTTAGTGTTTTCAATTATTTTAAGGCTCTAAGAGGTGCTCTGGGTGCCAGCAAAAGTAAAATTGTGTACAAATGTCTTCTCAAATAATTTAGATCCTGGAAATACATATTTAATTCATTTGTGCAGTAGAAGTGGCTAATTCCTACTTGTTAAACCTATGTAAAATGAACATGCTATTTTTGTTTACAAAGTAACTTTCAATAAAAATTGCAGGCAGTTTGTTTTTACACCTTATATTTTAAAGGTAGTATTTGATTGCAGGACTACTAGTCATGTAGAGAATTTCAGATCTTACCTGAAGTAAGCAAAGGGAATCATTTTGTTGATTAACAGAATACTACAGTTATTCAGCTTACATAGGAATAATATACAGGCCTGATGTTATTTACTTTGGTTAGGGTAGATGTATGATTGCATGTCCTTTCTGGTGTGCAGTCACCACATATACAAGTCTGGCTGTGGAAAATGGAAATGCCCCAACGAGCTATTTGCATGTGCATGTACTGCCGTGCCTATGCATGGTACGTGGCATATGTTTACAACTGCATATCTACCTTGTTTAAATTATAGCTATTTCAGTAACTGAGTGGAGTGTGCTCTAGATGGCCTGCTAAGCTTTCTTTTAGCTCTAACTTCCTTTATCCCTGTGATTTGAAGATGTAAAATACATGGGCCCATTTTTCCTACAGTAAAATCTGATTTTCTTTCAGCACTTGCATGTGCTCAGGTAGAGAGATTGTATAGTGTGGGAGTATACCCTCTTCGCTTTGTGTGCAGGCTGAAAAGTTCAGTGAGATGAGCGCTTAATAGAAATAACTATGGGTACTACGAAATTAACAAGGCATACTGGGTATAATTAGGACTTTCAGTAATGTTGTAGTGACGTGGTCAGTGAAGGAAAATAGCAAAACAGATGCAATATTTTTTTCTTGGCTGTGTCTCTATTGACGCAGCTCTGAAGCAGCTGCTGCTCTCTCTCTTTCATCTTTCTTTCTCTAGAGCTGAAATTTTTCTTGAATAATTGAAGTTAAAATAAATGGTAAATAATTTTATTTAACTTTATAATATGAATAAAATGCATTAGTTCTTTCAGTGGTTGGCACATCTGTTCATTTGAGTATTTCAGCCTTGTTATTGTGAGTCATGATACTTGCATCTGACACCTTTTGTGTCTCACCTGGCTGAAAAAGAAACAAAGGAGAAATATGGTTCGGTAACCTTAGGGTCCTAAAAAATGGTGAGTTGTTGAGTAGCCTTGGGTTATTACAACACTGACGGAGTATTAAATTGCAAGAGTTGTTTGTTTGGGAGTGAGTGTGGAAGGAGGGGAAAACAGCCGGGTCTGTTTGCTGTATTCAGTTATGAGATGGTGTCTTGATAATCCTTACCAATTTCCTTCCTTTATCGCCTTTTCTTCCCTAGGATGTTGCAATTTGCAAGCCTCCAAATGAGGGAGAATGAACAGTGATGTTCTTCAAAACCAGCAAATGCACTCTTGTAGTGGACACATTAGTGTAACATAAGGTGGCATTTCTGTGAAAATAGAACTGGAAAAAAATTCAAATATCTAAACATTTCAGTTTTGTAGAGAGAGAAACAATTTTAATTGTCAGTTCTTTTTTAAAATGTAGCAGTAAAGTGGCAGATAACTACCTTTCTATAAGAGGCTGAGCAAATCAGGTAGTTAGTAAGAAGCCATTTTGCTGGACTTCATAATATACCAGCTTCAGTCCCTTTTCTCTTTGAACTAGAGAGGGGTCTAAGCCCCAAAAATTTAAATATGCAACCAGATTTGAACCTCCTATAGTTCCAAAGGGTTTGGATTTTCCCTTTTCAGTTGGAGACATCCTTGCTTTGAACTTTCATCTCATTTGAATAGAGCACTTCGTAAACATACATATGAACTTAGTGTTTTGCTGTAATCTACAAACTTTATTTGAAATCCCTTCTTTTTTTAAAGTGTAAGATGTGTAAATAGTGTTTTAGACGCTCCTGAGAGATAGTGACAAACTACATACATATTAGTTTCAATTTTGATATATACTATGTCATCCCTCTTCTCTGTAGGCTTTTGTGGATTTCTTCTCTCGAGGCCTCCATGCAGAGTACAAGAGCAAAGGCATCATTGTGCAGGTGAGTTGAGTTTGTTTCATTTAAGTATCCCTGTTATTGTGTGGTTACCACAGTAACAGTTGCTGTCTTGGCAACAAAAGGAAATCATCCCATTCATTCACTTAAGAATGTGACGAAAATGGACCATTAAAGATACAGTTTCCCTTTTGTTGCTCCCAGTTAGCAGTTTTCTGAACTTTTCCTATTGAAATTAAGTATAAATGCCTTAAAAACAAAAAGCAAAGATGAATTATAAATCATTAAATATTTGAAGATCCTGTGTACTTGATGGCATCAGCTGTGGTTTTAACTACAATATATTTCATAAAACTGATTGTCGTTACGTCCGAGACTAGTTACAGCATTACTTAATCTCCTGGTATGTTTCTCATGACTTTGTGCACCAGAAATCCAATAGGTAACCACACAGACTAGAACACAGAACCTAAATATCCTTTCGTTTATCACTAGTTATGACTGATGCTGGCAACTGTAATAAAGTTTTCAACAGTAAGATCCTTGCAGCTAGCAGTTGCTTACACTATGGGGAAGCATAGAAAGCAGAACAGCTCTGACTAGGGGGAAGTAGGATCATTTTGGAATATCAGATTCCATGTTGTATAACATCACAACTTGATATTGGTTTTACTTCATTTAATATAGGCTTTTATCTTTGCCGTCTAGTTTACCTGCAGTAACTTAAGTAACTTCTATAACTGCTTTATAGAAAACCAGAGCACCATCTGGGTACAAATTAAGAAAACCAGGGCTTAAGAGCTCTGTATCAAGCTATGGCTGGCTTTGTCTGCAGGACCTTGTGTAAACCTTTCTCTAGTTTTGCTTCTCACACCACGTGGGGGTTTGCTTTGAGCTTCAGAATTGTTTGAACCCAAAAACTCAAAGCAAATCTCACATTTTACCAGGTTTTGCCTGTTTTTTGGTGTCATGACCAATTTTTTTTTCATGGTTTTCACCCCAGAGCAGAGCACTACAGGGTTGGTGAGAGTTTCACAAGGCCCTGTAACATGGTTCAGTTATAGCCTTGCCCACCAATACTTTTATATTGTGTGATATGAGAAAATCGTGGTGATTCTCTCATAGTGTTTCAGCAGCACTTATGCCTAGAGGACATACATGTGGAATACCAGCTGCATCGTATGAGAGAATCTACTCTGGGATGTCCTACCACAGAAAGCTGGGAGGCAAGGACTGACCAGGCAGATCACAGAGTCAGGGAATCAGTGCTACATAGTGCAAAAAAAAAAAAAAAATCTTTCAAACAAGGTACAGGAGAACAGTTATGAGCTACTATTGTTAGTAAGTATTGGCCATGAAATGTGTGGACACAAACTAGGTTTTCACTAACTGGTTAAAAACTTCTAAAATGCATTGCATGCACATGGCCTTAGGCAAGGAACATTTTGTTTGTTCCATGGATTTCCCTTTTTAGAGCATAATAAAAACATACTGCTTAGAATGCTTTTTGTCCTTATTTCTCAACAGTATTGTGGAGACAGTGCTAGGAGGACAGTTGATTCAATAAGCTATTGCAGTCAGTGCCCCACAATGGCTTCCTTGTTTAAACCTACACTTAACTTTTTCTTAAAATTCTCCACTGGTGCTACCAGTGGTGCAATTTTAGTAGGAGCAACAGTGGTGAAACGCTAGTGTAGACAAGGCACTGGAAGCTGATGTTTTAGGTGGTGGTGCGTAGACGTGCTCTGATCATGATTAGATGACCTGGTAATGAAAATGCAGTCAACATGACACTTTTACATAGGCAAAAAACTAACTGTAAACACTGAGAGCTCCAGGAGTGTAGTACTGGATGTAGAGAAGCTGAAAACTTGTGTATTTTGGAATCTTAAACTTTACTGAAAATTGTTTCTCTATTTTAGGTATGCCTTTCTTCTGCTAACAAAGTTTTCCCCTAGCTTCCTGCATGTTTTTCTACAGACTTTATTATCCCAAATGCATCAAAGTAATGAGTGGTATCATCCTGTCTTTCTTCTACTCTTCTCTGACATGCTGACTGTGGATGCTCAGTTGTGGGTAGCTCCCCTTCTCCTCCCTAAATTTAAACGAATAGCCAGTCTGAGTTGTGTGGGCCTAATAACTGGTGGTCAGAATTTCTTATGCTAATTGTACAAAGCTATAGGTCTCCTTTCTTCCCTTCCCCAGTCTGAGCCCCATGCCTACCACTAATGAACATTAGAGACATATGTTTAAAGATTAGCCAGCATGTCTCCTTTATGCCTTTAGGAGTATTTCAGTCTCTTGATATCTGAAGTATGGGGTTCATCTCTACAACTCTCTCAATAGGCGAATAGACTTTGAATTCCAAACTTGCATGTCCACTTGAAGTAGCTATTTGAAATGGCAAATTCTCAGCTTATACCATGCCAATGGCAATAGAAAACGCTTGTATGAAAAGCAGAAACACAGGACAGCTTGTTAATATACTACCACTGAAGCTCTGTCTAAGTTATAGCAATTCTGCCTGAGTAAAAATGCCTTCTTTTTGGAAGTTAGGTTTGATCAAAATGGTTGTATTGTAATGCAGACACACTTACGTTCAGAAACAAATTCCTCTTTGGTTCTATAGGCCACTTCCATTCTTCAGTTGGAACATAGCAACTACATTGCCTCAGAGTCAAGTATTCCTGTTCATGTCTGGAGAAAAAGATGAAAATAGCAGCCAAAAATTAAAGGAATAGGGAAGAATCCAAGGATTTCTCTCAAGACTGCCTTGCGAGTTTCCTGTTAATGGGGATGTCCATGCTCTATCTGCAGAAATATGATTCTCCATCGGATAGTCAGTCTCAGGGGTCATTGGATTCCTCTCCATTCTGTTCATTCTGTTCCTTTTTTCAGCTTTAGAACGATTGGCAAGGAACAGCTTTCTGTCAGTATCAGGCATTTGTGCCCCTTCTCAATGCTATTTTAACAGTATAAGGAAGGAACAAATCTTACTCTATTTACATTTCTTCCTAATACCTCTACTACAGTATCCAAGCTGTGGTAAAGATTTTCCTTCACCGTTTTGTTGTATTTGAAGGATTTCCCTCGACTATCTGAGATTTTGTTTTTATTGTTCTATATAAGTAGTTTTCGTTATTATGGGCCCTAAATAGGCTTTTTCATAGAAGCCTGAAAGAGACCCTTTCTGTACCTCCCAAGTGGGTGTTAGTACCAGAAGATCTGAATGCAGCAGTTTCTCAAGAAGCATCAGTATAAAAAGAGTATGGCCCAACTAGTCTTCCTTCATATAAGAAGTGAGTATGGTTTACAAGCTAGAGCATTAGCCAGGAATCCAGAACTCCTGAGTTCTATTCATAGGTCTCCTAGTGACTTACATGATCAGCTGCTCTACAGACTTTTCTGGACAGTGTAGTTTCATATGCAAGCAGCAGGTTTTACCAACAACAAATCTTGCTTTGCCTACAGCCTTTAAATCTCTTGATCCCAGTTGAATAAGACACCTCTGAATAGTTTAGAGTTTTTCCACTTTTGTATTCCTTAGGAAAAATTAACAGCTTTTAGGACATGTATAGGAGCATTAGCCCAAACAAAAAATCACATTCTTAGGGGGGGATGATAAAGCTAATGGTTTTTTAAACCAAGTATTTTGTGCCCTAGAGAATGCAGGAGACAAAATGTTGTTCTATCGTCTTAACTTTTAGCTACATTGAAATGTTTGGAATAATGGCTACAGAACGGTGTATATATAAACTAGTAGCACTACAGCTTATTCCCACTCTCTGTTCTCACTGTCACTGTGGGGACAATGGATTATCTTTTGGCACCATCTAGTTGTGGATCTAGGTACTGCAATTTATACATAAACTTGTTACAGAATGATGCAGATAGCTTAAGATCGAGACTATATTTTGCCCAAATTTTCAGAAAGGTATCCAGAAAAGTTATTTATCGTGTCTTAAAAGAAACACTTGCTATATTTTACATCAAATGTCTTGTCCTCAAAACTTCATGTGAAACTTACTGGAAAGATGCTGCAAGATTTACAGCCTTGAGAGACTAAAAGGGATATTGGAGAATTTATTCCCTGGTTAATTTGGAATAGCCAATCAAATTCCAGCACACTTTTAAAAGGCACCAAATGATAAGTAGAATCTTTTAATTAAAAAAATACAGGCAAAGTGTTCAGAGCTGTAAAGTGAGGCACCTGAATTTGTATTTAGACACCCGAATGTGTGGTGTGGTTTTCCGAGATGCTGTGCACTTCCAGCTTCTTTTGACTATAAAGGGAACTGAAGACATTTACACTTCTGGAAATCAGACCACTTTTACTCATGTGCCATTCTCAGCATTTGAAAATTGTGGGCTAAGACTAACTCTTTTATTTGTGAAGAGCCTTGATATCCTCTGCAGGAGACTTACTACAGTAATGAACATGATGAATAATCAAAACATGATTTTTGTATAATAGTACAGAAAAGATTAATCCAGGACACTCAATAGGTGGAGGCATGGGGTTTTCACATGCTAGTGGGGTAGGACTTTTATATAATCAGTGCCATAGAGTGCAATCCTTCTTTTTCAAAGTAAAACTGTCATTGTCTTCAGATGGTGTCTTGCCTTATTGAGGAATTTGGGAGTGGCCACTTAGTTTTAAGTTAAAATTAGTAAAGATATTGTGGTAAAGTTAGGCCAGAGGGCTACCAAATGGGATACCAGGGCCAGTATGTGGGTCTTAAAGGGTTAAAGGCCCTTTCCCCTGAAGGCAGAAGAGAGAGAGCACAGCAGGGCAATTAGAGGCGCCTGGCCCCAATGGAGGGCAATGCCAGGTGTACTTACCCTGCCTTCGCAAGAGGGGTGGGGGGGAACAAACCAGGAGGAAGCTGCCAGAAGGCTTTTGGCAGGCTTTTTTAGCATAGGGTCCTTTTTAAATGCCAAGGTTAGAGATAGCTAGCTGACCTAGAGAGAGGCTCTATGTTTTTGAAGGGAAAGATTATGGGTGCCCCAAGCCCAAAAACTCTCCAGTGATGAGGAAACTGAGGCAAGGGAAATGTATACAGGCATATCTTATTTTGTTGAGATCTGTTTCATGCAGTTAAGTAAAGAGCAATGGTCTTTAGAATCCTGTGGAAGTCTGTTTGTCTGACTTTTAGTATTGCATATCTCTGAAGTCATAAAGTATAAACCCAGAGTGCCCATGTAGCTCGAGTTCGAGGGGGAGGGGGGAAGAGGAGTGTGTTTTGAGCTACTGAGAGGGAGCAAAGGGGAGTAGCACTGGTCCCATTAGGCATTCGGACTGCAGGATCTCCACTCTCAGAAGCAAGTGCTAGTTAGACAGAGGCTCACACCGAGAGCACCTAGAGACCCCAATCCAGGGTGTACAATATAAACTTTGTTTCTTGTCATTTTCAGTAAATATATATGGAGTCTTTCTGAAAACGTACTTCACTTTACTGTGACCTTTTTTCCTACCTGCAGAGTGTTCTGCCATATTTTGTGGCTACAAAAATGTCTAAAATCCGCAAGCCAACCTTTGATAAACCCAGTCCTGAAACATACGTAAGAGCTGCCCTTGGCACAGTAGGCCTGCAGTCCCAGACCAATGGATGCCTGCCCCATGCCATTATGGTAAGTACCTTCAAAAAGGGGAGATTATTTACTTTGTGTGGTCTTGAGTATGGTCTGCATGTATTCTGTCTGTGGAGGAAAGAGAATGCTGAACTACATTCGTTATTTTTTAAAAATCCTGAGATTGACACTTGTTCCGTCATACTTAGTCCTTATTTTGTCACACTTGAATGTGTAGAAGTCATGAATTTTGGTTTAGTTTGGTGCAGGTGTTAAGTTGGAGTTTTTTCTTTCAATTTCTTAGGGCTGGATCTCTTCTCTTCTTCCCACCTCAGCCATCATCAGCTTGACAATGGACAAAAACAAGCAACTGCGGGCTCGCTACTTAAAGAAAATGAAGGAAAATTAAGTTTCAGCAACTTGATCAGATGCTTTGGCACATGGTGGCTCAATACCAACAATTCAGCACCAGATAGACTTAATCACATTTAAAATCATCTCTTGTAGTTTTTACTTGCTAATGGGACCCAACACCTGATTGGGATGGGATTAATGATAGAACATGATTTGTTAATCATATGTGGTAGGATATTAACTAGATTTAATCATTAGCTTTATGTAATGTATTTATACCAATCAAAGGGAATAATATTGCAGTGCAAGAAGCTTGGTGATAAAAGAAAAAAAATACAACAAAGCAAGACAAAGTGCTGGTGGGGAGGTCATAAACTAAAGTATCAGTCACATGGCCTGTGCTTAGTTTAAAAAAAAAACAACAACACTGATTAGCTATCATTTTAATTTTTTACTCTGGAAAAGGTCAATTTCATAATATTCATCTGTTTTCTGTATTGTATGTGTTTGTGTGAAGGGAAGAATGGTGGCAGTTTGTCATTCAGGTATACGGCTGTGAGGAGACATGAAAAAGGCGATCTAATGTTCATTGATGTAGCCACTCCCCAGCTCAGCTTCGGAGTGCTTGCTAGGATGCTGTATGGCCAGTCTTCTAATAACATCTCCCCATGTTTCACTTAATAGGCTGTACATGTATGGGACACCTGGGAGAAGTATGTGTAACTGTCCCTGGGTGGAGTTGCCTAGCTGCTGTGTCTTGAGTCTCCAATAAAACCATTCCCAGGCTAGTGTCAAGTTAACTCAACTGAGAAGGACCCCACCCCGTCTTTAGTTCTTTTTTGTTTTACATCCTGAAAGCCCATTCAGAGCTTTCATCTAGTGTACTGAAATGGATTCTCGCACCAACATTGGAGTGTTTTATGTGTAAATTTGAAGGAAATACTGTAATCTGTTTTATGAAGTGAAGAGAAATGAGCCACAGTACACAACAGGAGTGATTGCTACATACATTTTAACATGCGAAAACAGCAATTGTTTAAATTCTTGGATCTTGAATATTAATATTAACTGTTTTGAAATATATTATCTTTTGGATTTGTAATGACCTCTTTAAAAGTTTGATGCCTGCTGTAATTTGTAGACAATTGTAACACAATGTAGATAAATGCTATCAGTTACTGCTTGATGGTTGATCTGTAAAACAATCTTGGTACTTAAAATGCAGAACTTGAAATTCAGTGCTCTTGGTTAGGGCTGCTTGTTAAACTCTTTCTGGCACATGCACTAGTCTGTCCTCCGCGGTGGGCCTGCTGAAATAAGAAGCTGAATCTTTGAGACAAGCTTCCAAAAAATTAATATGTAAACTAAAAAAAAAAAAATGCATTTAGATGTAGAGAAACTGCAAAATTAAGTGCTTCAGAAGTTTGTTTCTAGGCTGAGCTGTCGTTGTGTTTTTACAAGTGATTTTTACACCATGAAAAATCTACTCTGGATTACAAGAGACTGGATTGCTAAAGTATTGGATATTTTTAACAGAATATGTGAAATAAAATCCAACACAGCTGGCACCCTTGTGAAAGTTTTAGCCCAGAACAGAATGCTCCATTGAGGCCAAACTACCCGTATCCCATCATGGGAAAATCAGGGGTGGGGGTGTGTGAGAGAGAGAGAGAGCGTGCTGCACTGCATGTCTACTTGCTCTGTGGATAAAGATTTTGGTCCCTATTGACATCAAAGACTCTTTACTAGCAATAAATGTACTAAAACTTTATTTTAAAGAATAACTTACATGGGCAGTAACTTCATCATTTTTAGTGGTGCTAGAAATTCTGTGATCCAGAGTTGTTTATTGCCCTTGAGAGAATAATTTCAAGCTCTGCTTTTAAGTTAAATGTGTTGTATTGAAGCATGAAGGGGCTAACATTTCTGTGCATTGAAAATACATGAATACCGATGCAATGGTGCTGATCAGGTATGAAGTGAGGATCTTATCCTGTAGCTTGTGTTTTGGAGTGGGGTGATTGAATGTGGGTGGATTAGACTGCATAAGGCCACTGTTTCTTGGCTTGCTTTGGAGAAGACATGGGGTTATTTGATTAAACAAATCTGTGTATATTCTTTTTCTAACATGCACATAGAACTGAAATAGTTAAAATAAAAGATTTGTCCTGAAGGGTTAACTTTTGTTTCCTTTTTAAAATGTGTTACCCTGCTTCATTCAAATGGTAACTGGTGTCTTGTATACAGGACAACACAACACTTGAAATTATCCTTCCCCACCCACAGAGAACTCCATTACTGTGGCTTCCTGATTGTCAAGAATGACTAAAAGTAGCAGTTGATTTTTTTCCCACCATTCTATCAAAGTAAACTACTAAAGGGAAATAATTAACTTTCTTGCATGTGTTCCTGTTAATGACTGAAGCACTGGCTATGCAGCAAGCTAATACTTGGAAGAGAGCTAGATTCAAGCAGTCAGTGCAGTTTCTGTCTTCGAGTGATTGATTATATCCATTCCCCTATAGGTGAGTGTGTGCTCCTGTGCATGGTTCCCAGACTTTTTTCCCTTAGCAGACCCTGTAGGACCAGCTCCGGTGCCCCTTGGAGTACCACACTCAAGTTGCGGTACATAGGGTGCTGCCGGCCCCACGGATCTTCAGTCCCTTCTTTCTGCTGACTGACAGCGGGGACAGAGGGTGGGTGTGGAATGGATATGAGCAACACATCTTGAAGAACAACAGTTACTAGTAAGTAACCCTGTTTTCTATCTGTGAGTGATTGCTCATATCCATTCCCCTATAGGTGATTAAATAGCCGTGCCTTGGAGATGGATAGGAGTCATCGGTGAGTTGCCCTCAGTACAGCTCTGCCGAATCTTGCATCCTCCCATGTCTGCTGGACAATGGTGTAGTGTGCACCGACAACCAGGTGGCAGCTTTGCAGATCTCGTGCAGGGGTACCTTTTCCAGGAAGGCTGCCGATGAGGCCTGGGCCCTGGTTGAGTGTGCCATCACAACCCCGGGGAGTTGGATGCCCGCCAACTCGTAGCAGTGTTTGATGCACATGGTAATCCAACTGGAGATGCACTGGGTAGAGACTGGAGATCCCTTCATCCTGTCTGCCACTGCGATGAAGAGCTGTGTCGTCTTCCGAAAGGGCTTTGTCCTTTTGATGTAGAAGGCCAGGGCTTGCCTTACATCTAGGGAGTGCCATCTCCGCTCCTCCTCTGATCCGTGCGGTTTGGGAAAACACATGGGGAGGAAGATGTCTTGATTATAATGAAATTGTGACACCACCTTGGGTGGGAATGATGGGTGGGGTCTCAGCTTTACCTTATCTCGAAAGAACACTGTGTAGGGGGGCTCCGAGGTCAATGGAATTGGAAACCCTCCTAGCTGATGTAATGTCCACCAGGAAGGCCACCTTCCAGGATAAGACCAGGAGAGGGCATGTGGCCATGGGCTCGACGGGGGGCCCTGGGAGTCTGGAGAGGACCAGGTTGAGATCCCAGGGAGGCACCGGGTCATGGACCTGCGGGTAAAGCCTCTCAACCCCTTTGAGGAACCTCATTGACATTGAGTGGGAAAACAGGGACTGCCCCTCCAACAGCTGATGGAAAGCCGAAATGGCTGCCAGGTGCACCTTGAGGGAGGCTAGCGCTAGATCTTGGAGCCTAAGCTGTAGTAAGTACTCCAGGATAGCCTGTATAGGGGACAGACCCAGGGGCATTCCCCATGACTCCGCACAGCAGGTAAACCACCTCCACTTGGCCCTATATACAACTTGTCTCAAAGGTTTTCTGCTGCCCAGCAGAACGTGCTGGACCTGCGCCGAGCAGGCTCTCTCCTCCATCAGCCAGAGAGTCTCCAGGCCGTCAGGTGCAGGGAGTCCAGGCTTGGGTGCAACAGGCGACCATAGTCCTGGAAGAGCAGGTCCAGGATCCTCGGGAGCTCAATCAGTGTGGTGACAGAAAGGTCCTGCAGCATGCTGAACCAATGTTGCCTTGGCTATGCTGGAGCAATCAGGATCACGTCCACCCTGTCCCTCTTGATTTTCAAGAGGACCTTGGGTAAGAGCAGGATGGGGAGAAACGCATACAGGAGGGCCCCCTTCCATCTGATGAAGAACATGTTGGAAATGGAGTCGAGTTTGCGACCCCAGAGCGAGCAAAACCTTGGGCACTTCCTGTTCCAGGACAACGCAAACAGGTTCAGTCAGGGAACACCCCACTTGTGGAAAATTGTCTGCTATCTCCAGATCTAATGACCAGTCGTGTTGGGGTACAAATGACCTGCTGAGGCAGTCCGCCTCATCATTCCTGACCCCCAAAAGGTGAGGTAGTTAAATAGAAGTCGTGTCTTACCGCCAAGTCCCAAAGTCGACTTCCCAGCAAAGGGCCGTGGAGGGCACTCCCCCTTGTTTGTTGATGTAAAACATTGCTGCAGTATTGTCCGTCAGCACCTGTACCATCTTGCCCATTAAAAACTTGTGGAACACTTTGCACGCCAACCTGAGTTCTTTCACGTTGATGTGGAAGCCCTTCTCCTGTGACCAGAGCCCTTGCATGCTTAGGTTGCCACTGATGTGGGCCCCCCAACCCACATCTGACGCATCGGAAATCAGCGTGACCGAAGGAGTCAGATTCCTGAATGGAACCCCTTCCAACACTGTTCCTGGATACTTCCACCATTGCAGGGATGCTAGTACCACGGGGGGAACTGTAACCATTTTGTCCAGCCCGTGCCTGCTGGGCACGTACACGGAGGCCAACCAGTCCTGGAGGGGCCTGAGCCTGAGGCGAGCCAACCTCACCACATATGTGCTTGCTTCCATGTGTCCCAACGGCTGCAGGCACTGCCTGGCTGTTGCTGTGGGGGACCGCTGCAGCTGTATAATGATCGCTGTCATGGCCTCAAACCTCGAAAGCGGGAGGGAGGCCCTGGCCCGCATCATGTCTAGTGAGGCCCCTATAAACTCTACACATTGTACTGGGGTCAATGTCAACCTCTGCTTGTTGATAAGCAGCCCCAGCTTGTTGCAAGTGGCATAGGTGAGGGACACACCATCCTGTACCTGAGGCCTGGACCTGCCCCTTCTCAGCCAGTCGTCCAGGTAGGGGAAAGTCTGGACCCCTTTGCCCTCAGATAGGCCACCACTACTGCCATACACTTCGTAAAGACCTTGGGGGAGAACGAAAGGCCGAAAGGCAGGGTCGTAAATTGGTAGTGACCCCCAGCTACCGTGAATCTGAGGCAGCGCCTGTGGCTGGGAAGGATGGAAATGTGAAAATACGCATCCTTCAGGTCAAGGGTGGCATACCAATCCCCTGGATCCAGAACAGGGATGATGGATGCTAGGGACGCCATACGAAACCTGAGTTTCTTTATGAACCTGTCTAACCTGTGCAGGTTTAACCTGTATAGGCCTGAGATCCCCCTTGGCTTTTGGGATGAGGAAGTACCTAGAATCCTCTCCCTATTCCATCTCGAGTGGTAGAACCGCTTCTATCACCCCCTTGTCTAAGAGAGAATAGACCTTCTCCACGAGGAGTTGCTCATGAGGGGTCCCTGAAGAGGGATGGGAAGGGGGGAAAAATTGGGGCGGGAGCCATGAACTGGAGGGCATAACCTCAGCGAACTATGGCGAGGACCCAATGGTCTGAAGTGATGCCCTGCCATTGCACATAGAAGGGCCTTAGCCTGTTCCTGAAGACCGGAAATGGATTCAGGAGGCAGATAGTGATGCCACCCTTGGGCACACCATCAAAATTGTCATTTGCCTTTGGGCCCTTTAGGGGGCCCCTGCTGTGTCCTTGTGGACAACCCGGAGCATTCACACCATCCGAAACTCCTGCTCCTTTCTCTATCCCTTGTGGGTGGAAAGGGCCTAGGCGGTGGCCTAGATTGCTGTTGCTGCTGCTGGGGTGGGCACTGTGACTGGTGCCTTGAGGCCTGTGGGGTGTACAGACCCAGAGACCATAGTGTGGCTCTTGAGTCCTTTAGGGCATGCAGCTTCTCCTCTGTTTTCTCCAAAAACAGGCTGGCCCCATTAAAGGGCAGGTCCTGAATTGAATGCTGCACCTCCTGTGACAACCGCGAAGACTGGAGCCATGCTGAATGATGCGTGGCAATAGTTGAGACCATAGGCCGGCCTGCAGTGTCTGCTGCATCCGAGGCAGTCTGGAGAGCAAGGCTGGGTCTACAAATTCGCCACCATCACATCGATTGCTCTGGATCGACTGAGCAGTCTGTATAGACACGCTCAGTCGATCCAGGACGCGACACAGGAAAACCACCTCGGTAAGTGGAATAGCGCTGTGTCGAAGGGAGCACTGTTCCCTTCGACGCAGTGCAGTATGGACACCGTGCAGAGAAGACGCTGCAAAGTCGACGGGAGATACACAAGTGATTTACATCACTTGCGTATCTCCTGTCGACTGCCGTTGAATCGCAAAGGTAAGTGTAGACCGGGCCCAGCACTTGCCACCGTGACTCCTTCCTCCAGGACAGTGGCAAAGTCCGCCACCTGGTCTTGGGGCAAGCCATCTGCAAACCTCTGCATGGATTCCCAAAGGTTTCAGTTATATCTTCCTAGGAGGGCCTAGTGATTCACTATGCAAAACTGCAGGGCCCCCGTAGAGTAGACCTTTCTCCCAAAAAGGCCAAGTTTCCTACCATCCTTGCTTTTGGGAATAGATCCTTGGGACCCCTGCCTGTCCTTTTGATTGGCAGCGTCCACAACCAGAGTCCCTGGGGCTGGGTGCATAAACAGGTACTCATACCCCTCAGCAGGGACATAATACTTTTCGGTGCCCTTGGAGCTAGGGGTTACCTAAGAAGGGTTTTGCCAAACTGCCTTGGCTAACCTCAACACCCTCAGGGCCACCCTTGATGGTCTCTGCACTCCCACACACCCAAAGAAGGGGTCCTCCTCCTGATAGCTCTTTCACCTCTAATTCCAGGTTAGAGGCCACTCTCTTCAGGAGCTCCTGATGAGCCCTAAAGTCAATAAGGGGTGCTCTCTGGTCCCTATACACCGCCTCATCCCGTGAGGAGGAGGATTGTTGGCGAGGCCCTGTAGAGGGTCCCTCCCCAGAATCTGACTCCTCTCCTGAGGAATGATCCTACCTTTGAATTGGCCCAGTGTTGGGGGGCACCTGCTGTGTCACTGAGGCAGGAGCCGAGAGTTCCCTGCCCAACTTGGGCCCCCGACGGACCCCAATATGGCCACTGCCATAAGCCTTGTGGCCAACCCGACACCGGTACCGGGTGTTGCACTTCACTGCAGCGTCAGGAACCTTTATCCTTACAGGAACCTGAGGCACTCGAATGGTGCCATCGGTGCCATCTGGACCCACTGTCCCAACTCAGGGACAAGCCACTGGACGAACTTGAGGACGAGCAGCGGGGCCGTCTGGGCCGGTGCCGGCAAGATGACTTGTATGAAGACGCTGATGAAGATCGGTGCCGCGGTACTGACAACTTGTGACGCCTTTTGCCGGGTGCCGTCTCTGGGATCGGCTCCGGTGCGAAGAAGAAGATTCGGAGTTCGTAGACGAAGATGAACTATCCAGCTCCACTCTCCGCTGACAAGTGGTGGGAGGCCGTTCTTCCGGTGCCGGACCTGCCCACCCTTCGGGGACACCCATCGCAGGTTTGCCCCAGGACGTAGGCCCTGTCTCCCTCAGCTGAGGGAGAGGCGGAGGCGTAGGCAGGGCTAGCAAAGCTCGAGCCACTTCAAATGCCTCCGGTATCAAAGGGTCCTGCAGAGGGGATCCCCCACTCCCTGGAGTCGGGGGAAGTTCCCTCGTAGACAGTGCTGGTGCCGGAGACTGCTCACAGTGTCCCAGCACCTCCGGGCTCAACCCCGGCCGCTCCAGCGGTGTGGAGGAGGGAGAGTGCTCCGCGTGCTGGCGCCGTCTTTTCTTCGGCACTGGTGTATAGCACTAAGCACATTACTGACATCATAAATTGCAGCCTAGGAATTGCATTTTGATTCTCTAAAATCTCTTTTCTATCTTCATATAAAGATGGGAGTCTTCTTCATGTCCTCCCTAAACTGCTTTGCATTTGCTGTTAAAAACTTGCTGCATTTCAGTAGTCTGTGACTCCTGTAGTTTGTGAAGTACTTTGAAAATCCTGTGCTATATATAAATGAAGCAATTTTCCTTTTTCTGACGTTTTTTCATTTTTTACAAATCTTCTGAGTTTTTAAAAAAACTTAGTGACTCCAGTTCTTGCATTATCTGCACTCCCTTTTTCTGAGTGAGATGGTGAACAGAAGTGAGGTAGGTGTAACTGTGGGTAGCTGTAAGACAGTCTGCACAGTAAAAAAAAAATCAGTAGCTATCTGGACAGCACAATTACTATGATGTAAATTTGTAGCATGGAGGTAGAACCTGTGATTTTTGGCTTTAAAAGACCTTTACCACTTCTAAAGAAGAATCTTCATTAACTGTAGCAGTGCACTGATATCACTAGATGGTGACAATTACACACATACTCAAGCATGTCACACATGTTTTGCCCTAGAAGGCAGAAGTGTATGGTAAAAATGTAACCAGAAGTAAAGAGGCACAGGAAATCCCATAATGTACTTGGAAAGCTGAGAAATGTCTCAATCTGTGCAGTAGCATTTATAGTGGTGCTCAGCATGGTCTAGGACCAAAAGGTAGTTAAGCATTTACAAAACTCATGACCATGTACATATGCGTCAGACATTTTCCTAAACTTTTTTTTTTTTTTGCACTGTTGTAACTTCACAAACTTGTACTTGCTCTCTTATCTGTACAGGGCAGTGAAAAATGTTTTCATCATAAGCTTGGCTATGTGGATCTTGTGTAAATTCACATAACTTTTACAACGCTGCGCTAGTGCTTATACAACCTTGCTTGTTCAAACCTGCAAACTACAAAAGGGCAAGTTTCTTTATGCTTTTTCCCCATGCTGGTTAGTGTTAGGTACTAGTCAAGATAAGACAGAACCATTCCAGTCTAACCCTAATAGCACCAGTCTGGCCTTGTCAGTATTGGTTTTTTCAGTCTGTTGAAGTTCTGAGATCCAATTTCCCCTCCCTCTGGATCCAAATATAATCTTATGATCATGGTGCATCCCAGCCCTGTCATTCTGTAGCAAACTGCCCAGATGTTCAGTGCTTAGATTGTCAAGAGTCCGCCTCTTGTGTGACAGTTCAGTACGTTCCTTTGAATAGCAGAAGGTCTTCTATAAAATATACATACCTATGAAATGGAAAAGCTTTTCATTTTGGTCCTGGTAGAGGTCTTCCATGGCTATTATCCATTTTATCCTGAACTATCTTCGCCTCCTGAAACAGACTGTCCTGTTAGCAGCAAGGTGCAACCTCAATGAACTATCTTTCACCTTCACATAGGGGGCAAATCTGTTCTCCAACCCAATTGCTATCAAATTTTTTTAAAGGTTTGCACACTCCATTTTCTCCTGTAAAGGATCCAATCCATTCTTGGGATTTAAACTTGGTTCTTTTAGAGTTGATGAGACCTTTTCAAACCACTGCCACCTGTTTATTGTCCCATCTATCAGTGGTTGCATTTTTAATAGCTATTACCTTGGCTAGGAGGATTGCTGAGCTCCACATTCTTATGTCTGAGCCTTGGCATACATTTTTTTATAAAGATCAAGTTGTTTTATATGCTCACCCCAAATTTCTTAGGGTGGTTTTGGATTTTCATTTGAATGAGACTATCTGCCAACTTTCCTGCTAGAGTGTCACTCAGAAGGATGAAAAGCAATTATATATCTTGGGCATTAGAATAGTAGCAGCTTTTAGCTTGGCCAGGTCTAAGGTTTTTTGGGTATCCCTTCAATTGTTTGTTTCATTTGCTGATTGTATGAAAGGGAAACAAGTCATCTCCCAGAGGGTCTTCTGGATTTCTGGTTACATTTGGCTGTTAGGACCTGGTTAATGTTCCATTCCTGCACAGAGGGCTGGCACACTACACAGGGGCTCAGGTGGTCTCAGCAGCTTTCTTGGGGCTACGTTCTGCTCTCTGATGTTTCCAGGGTTGCTATGTGGTCTTTGGTTCATACGTTTACCATTTGTTAAGACATCTACCAGCCCTGTCCTTATTTAGGTACACTACCCTACCTTCCTTTAGCAAGAACTGCTTATATCTCACTTAAAGTGGAACAGATGTGCACTAAATTGAAGACAAAATGACGGTTATATACCTCTGCTGTAACAGTTGTTCAAGATGTATTGCACATATCTATTCTACAACCCATCCTCTTTCCCCTCTGCATCATCCTCATTAGTCACTGAGATGGGTCAAGGCAGCTCCTTCAAATTATTCTCTAGGCAAGCAGCCGATGCATGTGCTGTCCCAACTGCTATGATAGTGGGAAAAAGCTACCCCGCTCTGGTGCACAGACACCTAAAGTAGTACGGACATGTACAATATCTCAAACAACAACTGGGGAATTGGTATGTAACCATTTTTTAGTATCAAAATGTTTCATCAGAATTAATTCCTGCCCCAGCATACTGTGCTGGGTGGACTAGGCACTCATCCATTCCGTAAACTACAGCTAGTCAGAGCTATGCTTCTGTTAATAGCAGTGCTACTATTAACCCCACATTGATTCTTTTGTTCCAGTAACAATTTTTCTGCAGGCCAATTCTTATCCCTGCTGAGATTAGTGAGCTGTCAGTCCTGTATGTCTAGGCACATAGTCCTACAGGTGCCAAAAAGGAAGACTCATTACTCAGCCCTTTCTTATCATTGAAGCATTTTACAAATAACTAGCAAGTCAGCCTCATAGTTGCCCATTTTGTAAAAGAAGGCTAAAAGCCCGAGCCTCATACATTGGCCAGAGCAAGTCTAAACTTAAAACTGGCTGCTGCTCCTCTATGGACAACAGAAATCGCTTATCCAGCTCCGGCAGCAGCTGGACAGGACATTCACAAACAGCCTATGTTTCGCTCTGGCCTTTTGGAAAGGGCTAGCGAGGCAACAGCCCCCCCCCCGTTCTCCGGATGGACTCCTTGGCAGTGACTGGCCAGCAGCATGTTCAGTGCTGTACAAAGAGCGCTACTCCCCCCCCGGCCCGGGCCTGGGGCAGCGGCTTGGTACAGAGCCCTGT